>MU826876.1:54157-272889 GCA_029204205.1 Desmophyllum pertusum | reverse complement strand
TCCTTCCTTGCTGGAAAACTATTATAATGTAAACAAAAACATTTTTAAATAATTCAAACAATTCACACAGTTTGTCTAACATTTCAACGGTTTACATTGTTGTTACATTTTTTGTCATCATTTTTATATATTTTGACCTTCTTCTGGTTATTAATTCCACGCTTAAATTTGGAATTTATTTTAAAAAGTCATTTTTAATGAAATAATTTTGCTAACAAAGTAGCAGTTTTTAACATTTGGAAAGGTCCGGGAAATGTGTTTAAATTCACTGTCCGGAATCCGTTTTACCGTACGGACAGGGACAACAGATGGAGTGACAATGATACTGAATAATCCTAGCGACCTATGTATAAAAGATAAATTGTGAAATCAGCACTACAAATCGACTTAATTAAATCGGCTTGTAACAACCGATTTATTCCCCCCCATAAAAACTATGAAATAATAACAAGTGTATTTTCTTAAGCGATTCTAGATGAGGGAAAATTGAATTATATTCACTCAAGTTTTACAGGAAAATGGTCAGCATTGTATAAAGGCATGTTATACCACAAATCATGTCTGTGTATGACAGTTTCGTTTGACAGTAATGTTACAGACTATATCATCAATTTTCATTGTGAGTCGCTAATTTAAGGCTTAGAAATGTCTCGCTAGATATAGGACTAATCCAACCTAAACGCTGAAGTTATTAAGAAAAAAAAACACATGATAAGACCAAAGCACGTTAGCTGATTGAAGGTGAATCTCTTCTGTTTTACTCTCGCCCAACTCTTTCATTTGTGGAATAACGAAAATTTTGTGAATTGAATAGTCCTAAATGAATAGCAAACATAGTAAGGAAGGTGATATGAAAACAATATTTTCTAGCGGAGAGGGAAATTGTCGTACAATATCTAGATTAAATTTATTTCCTTCAGCAAACAAATATTTTTTGTAGCTGTCTAAACAAAGAAAGAAAAGGATATACGAAACAAAGAAAATGATTACTGTTTGTGTTTTTCCGGCATGGGACATAAAATTCTAAACAGCATTTTTTCCGGTGAAATATATATAAACCTGTGTGGAATTGAAGTTAAAACATATCCAGCCTTATCTGATTTGGATAACATCAACTGCTTGGATAAAACAGGGAGAAGTTAAGGTGAAGGTAGGTAAAACTTTAAGTAAGTACGCTGCAGGCAAATTTTTAAAGTAACCTGCATATAATCAGTTTATACAGAGAACTGTAGTTTAAGAGAGAATTATCCGTGTTAAACAATCTGTATAACACCAAGAGCATTGCATTAATTGTTAAAACTCAACTGGAACAGTACCAGCCTGCAGACCCGCTTTGGTGTAATATACTTCATGTAACATTCAAGGTCATGCAAGGTCATGGGTTCGAGACAGAATCATGTTCAAGCCTGAATTTGTTTCAGGTTTCTTTTTAAAACTTCTTAACTTGTAACTCATTCACTGCGATTATCTACCCTTGGTAATATTTCCAATTACAATTAGGAATACTTACATTACTTCCAAATTCGTAGATGTTTTCTTTGAACATTTTTTATTCCGTTTGCAGGAAATCTCAAAGTAAATTAATGGCTTCTACAAAGACACGTGCTGTATTTCTAGTCATTCTTGCTGTGTGTGCTTATCTAACAAGCGAAACAGATGCTCATTTGAAGATAGGAAAAAAGGAGTTCAGACCAATGAGGGAAGAACTCAGAGGATTGTTTCAAGATCGAATACATCCCAGATTCAGATATAACAAGAACCAAAAATGGAAGCCAAGAATTGAGAAAATACCAGAGCTATACAGAGACGATCGCGAAACTATGGAAGACTAGGTAATGAAGTTATGGCTGAGTCATATCTCTCCTCCGCAGAGGCTCCCTTGGGAGATAAAAGGGAGAAAGGGGAGAAAGAGCGTACTTCCCTCTCTCTAATCTTCCCTATCCCGACATCCCAAAAACGCCTCTGCGGAGGAGAGACAAGAGGACGCGAAGGAATGGAGGATGCGTGGTTGATGATGGGAAGGGGAGCATTTTCTTTTTTCCCAGCTTGCCGCCACCCCAGCACATTTTCCCAAGTTTTCAATAGCAATCGACGGCATGAATATGAACGAATCAGGGCCAAAAAGAGAAGCAAATGTTCTCTTAGATAAAAAAAAAATTAATTAAGGCTAAATGATACCAAGAAATTCCGCATCGACTTTGTTTGTTTAACGAGGCTATCACTTAACAGTCTTGCGACTGACAAACCAGTGGCCCTTGGATCCCAGATCTAAATTGGAATTTAGAAGTGTTGGTTTTGGGGTTGGGGTTGGGAGGAAAACCGGAGTACCCGGCGAAAAACCCTCGGACGAGAACCAACAACAAACTCAACCCACATATGACGCCGGGTCCGGGATTCGAACCCGGGTCACATTGGTGGGAGGCGAGCGCTCTCACCACTGCGCCATCCCTGCTCCCCTCCTCGTCGTAACAATATTTTTGAAAATTGCTTAATTCGGAATCTGAGACAAACTAGTAAACACAATCTCCACGTTTTTCAAGTTTGTCCATATTGTAATTCATTTCCATCCTCGCCAACGTTGAGCCGGGAAGCCTGCTCCAATCCTCAAGAGGAAAGTTAAACGTCGTGTATGTAAAATCTTGTTGCGCTGCATAAAATGGCTGCAAAGGATATTTTGCAATAATAATATTTTTCAACTTTTTTTGCAGATACAGTTGTAATCTCCCATGACAATCAAAGTGCAAGATTATTTAGTTCGTTATATGCAAATATGTATGTTTTTGATTAAAAAAATTAACTAAAAGCACTTCATTAAATACACCTATTTCAATTAACGTTGTCGGATATAGAAGCGTCAACTCTACAAGACAAGACCGAATGGTAGTCTGGGTATTCATAAGAATTTGCATATCGGTGGAAAATAAATCTACAAGTATTATTTTCGCCGTGATGTATTTGCTTTGCCCCAAATTAGATGATTTGCTTTCCATGTTTTTCACAAGCTGATTCTGCTAAAATTGAGTTTGGCTAAACGTAGCTTACTTCTACAAGTTTAAAACAAAAAGAAATCGTTAGAAAATCATGTTTTTCATGTTACTTCTCATTAGTATTCGGGCGTGCAGCAGTTTTCTACTTTTACCCATGATACCTTTCGGTCCTGTCTTGCGGGCTTTTATAAACATTTCTATCCGACAACGTTAATTGAAATAGGTGTATACGGTGTATCTCACTCTTAGAAATAATCACGTGATGATTTAACTGTTTTGATCAGAGCACAATTGAGCCTAGCCATTATTCTGAAATGAAGATTATAGCTAACTTTCGTAGTTGATTTTGCTGGAGCAGTATACATTTAGCGTTTTATCAAACGGTTACATATCACCAACAAAGAAGAATGAACACGGCTGCGTTCTGTATAATCAATCACTGGAGTTTTTTCTCTCTAAGTTATTATCAGTACTCTTGTATAGCGAATGGGCGAATAATATTCATTGTAGGCCAATACTGCCATGTAAACTCGATCAACTCCATTCCTTAATATTCGGTATGTAGACCGAGGTACAGGCATTTCAGTAAAAATATTGAAATGTTTATATACTATGTGGATATTTTTCTTCACTATGGTAATTATACTAATAAAGCTGTACTTCCTACCTGTATTTTTTGACGTTTTTGTTAACTTAGGCCCAGTTCAGACGCCGTACTTCACATGAGCCGAATCGAATTCGATGAATTAAGTTCATGTGAGGTACGGCGTCTGAATCAATTCGGAACGGCTGAATCAATTCGGATCCGGCTCAGCCGTTCTTCCCGCCTGGCTCAGCCGAGGAATAACGGCTGTAGACCGGCTTTGATTCAGACGCCGAACTTCACATGAGCCGAAAACAAATGCATGAATTTATTATAATGTATTTTTCAATATAACAGGCAATTTATTAAGCTCGGCGTCTGAATCAATTCAGTCGGCCTAAATTCGAATTTGATTTCGGCTCATGTGAAGTACGGCGTCTGAACTGGGCCTTAGTGTCTAAATTTGAAATTCAGCCGATTAATAATGGTAATAGGACTGAGTGGAGTCAAATTCGGTCTGTAATCATACGAGTGATTATCAACATAATCAGACAACCGCGCAGCGGGAGTTCGATTTGTTTAATCAAGAGTATGATTATACAGACCGAATTGGACGACACGAAGTTATGTTACCTATTAATCATATCTTTAACAAGATTTAAGGAAGAAGATTAGACAAAGCAATGCCTGCTAACAATTAATCATATCTATGACAAAATTCAAGAAAAAAGTTAAATTAAAAAAATATATATTTTGTTTTGGGAGTACAAAGAAGGAATATTCAGTGACAAGAAAATAAGCCCCCCCCAACCCCCTCCGGGAGGGATGCTCGTTGTCTCTTTTAGCGGTGTAAATTACGCATTTTGGTATCACTTAGGGTGTTCACTGAGGACAGAGCGCCAAATTTTAGCCATCAAGGTATCGTGGATAGTGGGAAAATACCACTGAAATAAACACACCACACCGGTTCGTGGAACGACCAAAAGAGCCTCTCCCCAGATCGGTCTACATTGTCTGAGGTACATGTAGCTTAACATGTGTTCTCTTTTCAAGTGAGCTGCCATGTAACAAGTTTAACTTTACACTAATAGAATACAAACAATATTGTTACCGTGAAATAACAGGAAGATTTGACGCAAAGGACATGCAGGATGGTAGCAATTTTCATTTGGCAGACGGTCAATTTCGCTAGGAAAACCGAAGTGACCATTAGCATAAAACAAATTTTTAAGCAAGAAGAACCAGTGACTGGAGTGATTTTTTTCGGTTCCAAGATCAAAACAATTAAGGTAGATAAGCTTTGAAACGTCAAAAGGACGCTCGTATCGCGTGGCCATTGTCGAAATGTGAAGTCACAGGAACAGTGGTGATTTCAATATACTTGGGAACAAATTATAGCATCATTGAAAGGCGTTTCATTTTTCCTTGGGTATTTTTCATCATTTTATGCTAATTTTACATACAATTTACCGAATTAAAGGCAACATTTAACAAAACATTACAAAAAACGTCAACTGGAACGAGAATTGGCGCCTCAAATGGTGTCTTCGACAGAATTTCGTTATTTACATTTTTCTTTGCAATAACTGAAGGGGTATTTTTCCAAAC
This sequence comes from Desmophyllum pertusum, assembly GCA_029204205.1. NCBI lineage: Eukaryota > Metazoa > Cnidaria > Anthozoa > Scleractinia > Caryophylliidae > Desmophyllum > Desmophyllum pertusum. The sequence goes on along the minus strand of MU826876.1, from coordinate 267,711 downwards.
AAGTATCCAGTGATTTTTGTTATACCCCGACCTATCTATTAAAATCAGAACGACCTTGCCGTGAAATTTCGATTTCTCTCTGATTTTAACAGATAGCCGCTCTAAGTGTCCAGTCGATGTATAACGTTCGTTCATTATACGCTCAGTATGTCGCTTTATAAATCTACTGCAGGTAAGCTAGTAGTATCACATTTCATGTTTCAAACATTTTAATTATAATCCATAATTCATTCGGAAAATGTCGTAAATTTAGCCTTCTGTTCTAAAAAAGACATTCGACAGAGTAATTTCACGTTTATCTGAGCTAAAATTAGCCTTTATCGAAAGCAAATTTCCCCAAATGAATGCATGACTGATCTATCCTTTTAGGTGAACTTTCTTGAGGTGCTTTTTATTAAAATTCAGATATGAAGTTTTAGTAATTAATATAGAGGGAAGCATTAGGGGACTCTGAAAACATAATGGATTCCTCGGCCAGTAAGATTCCATTACTGATTTAAACCTAATGTCGACACTGTTTAGTTTCGGATTTTTAATTTGGTGCAATGTAAATGGAATATCAATTTGGCTTATTTACTCGGACGCGCGAAAATTTATTATCATAGCGTTCCTCGTCGCAAAGGTAAGAAATCGGCTTTTAGCCAGTACATTTTGTTACTTGAATTTTAGTGAGGTTAATGCTAAACCGTGGGGGCCACTCGTTTATCTCATTCTTTACGCGCTCTAATTTGCTAAAACCCTGTTTTTTAAGGGTGCGATATGCAGAAAAACGTTGTTAAGTTCCGGGCGAGTATAAAAAGGTTTTTCAGGGGAAAGTTGTCTAATACGACTGTGAATTTCGATCGTAAAGTGCCCGCACTGATTCCAAAGTTATGTAACTTAAAAAAGCGTTATTAAAAGCAATGAGACTCCGAAACAATTTTCGGGGAAAACGCGAATTGACGTTTCCCTGACAATCGTTTTTTTCAAAGAGTGTTCTACCCAAATCTGGTGTGTTTCTGCTTAATTTTCGATTTTAATGTTTAAATGGGAATGTTTTTTGTAAAATCTTAACATATTTTACAATCATTATAGTTTTGCCCAATTTTGGCGATTCAGACGTTTTTTGAAAAAAATTGAAATCCAAGATGGCGGATCCTTTATATGTGTGACGGCAGTTCGGTGGGAAATTACGTCAGAATTGGCACACGACTGTCACTAAAATAATAATTTTTGAATGCTTTACACACCACACAAGTTTTATTGACAAATCATGAATACTTTTCGAGATACAAAAGGGTAGTGGCACAATCCCCTCCCCCCCTTTCCCCCTCCCGCTTCCTCCCATGCTTACGAACTCGAAAAACTCGCAGGCAGAATATAGTTAAATGTTAACTTTTGGTCGCAAATTCTATCTCCCACAGTAAACGTTACTGTTTGAGACCGTTAGTCCTTGCGAGTTGAAGAAAAAATAAAATAAAAACCTTGAAACCATGGTCATATTTTAATCCCATATTAGCAGTAATACACTCACTAGTTGATCTTGAGATTGAATAACATGCTACCAGGTTTGTTAATATTCATCTAGTGTTCTTGGGTTCACTTTTGAACTCCCTACCCAGTCATGCCAGGAGATTGTGGCGAGCGAAGGAAAGGAGATAGTCAGCGGCGATTACTGGATATTCTCCGATGGAAATGTTCACATTATCGTGGCTCGTTGTGAAACTGAGGTATTATGAGCCTGTTATATCCTAAGAAAATGACAACTAAAAGTGTTCAACTCTGTGCCGATTAGTTCATGCATTATCGGTAGGCGATGTACATAACAAATTTTTCTCACCACACAGTCAGCAAACCAGTCGACGTGCTGAATGACGTTTAATGACATAATCTTTACAACCTTCTCACGAAACGTATGGACAGAAGTCCAATACAAGATTTTCTGGTTATCAAAAAGGATATTATGTAGGATTTCTTTCCCTCCCTACATGCTAGGCCGGTGCAGGCTGTGCTCTACGAAGTCCTATCGTAGAACCGCTTCTAACAATTATACTGAAATCATCACGTTTTTTGATAATCTCTAGTTTAAAAACCTGATCTAATTAGGTTATATGTGGTGCTGGCCAAAAACTGGCAAAAGGTAAATACAATCCCAGTTTGCTTTGGGGCTCGAGATGAGAAGCATGGTGCATTCACAATCCAAACAAGTGGACAGATTACTACGATGAAGCTCGTTCGTAAGTCAGGCTGGATACGCTGCAATCTCAAATACAACGATTCTCACTGGGGATGCAAATATACCGGATATGGCGTCGATGCATTATTGACACTCATTGCCAACAGTACGAGGACGGCAATTCTGCCACCTGTTCAAGAAATGATCTCATTAGAAGAGGGCAATAATTGTCCAACTCATTTCTATCGCATTAATGGCACCAGTCACAAATCACCAACGATCATTTTCAAGAACCTGTCAAGACCATTCCCTGTATCATGCTACCAGGAACTCCAAATATGCCGGGTACGCACAGGATTGGTTGAAACTGTTCGGAATTGAACAATAGCGGCCAAACTTGTGTTGATGTCTTTGTACTATATACCTAGCCGAAGTCTTAGGAGTACAAACTATGTTGAACTGTCCAAAGTGGGCTTTTGTGATAGGTCCAAGGAGAAATGTTACGTTGTCTTGTTTCATAAGTTATATCATATATACTATATATGGAGACGTTTATGGCATACTGCATCTTGATCTTGTGCTAAACCAAAACCTGGATTAATCATGCATGATTCATAGAGGGTCTGGATGGGGGGGTCCAAATGTCAGTTGTCAGTTTAAAATTAGGCCATTTCCTCAGTTGTCAGTTAAATTTTGGGTCATTTGTCAGTTGTTAGTTAAAACGTTAGTTAACGTTAAGAACCTTAATAATCGTTTTTGGCCCATTTTAGACCCCCTCAGTTAAGTTGAACGTAACGGAGCTAATTAGTTATTGAATCGGGAAGGCTTTCCTTATGAATAAATAAAAATTAAGCCAGAAATGAACACTTTCTTTCTTGTTATTAATTAATTAATTAATTAATTAATTAATTAATTAACTTAATTTTATATTCTACTTGAAACCCTCCTTAATAACATATTGCCAGTTAGAAACATACTTGAAGAAGAGTCAGTCAGAAATAAGGCCGAATTTAATAGAGAACGGCAATTAATGTACCAATGTCACGAACCGTAGGAGTCGCGTTTTGGTCTGTCAACACTCCACATATGACATCACGTGGTCTAAAGTAACCATCGGAAAACACCGTTTGTCTGGTAAACGGCTGGAAGTAGGGCTAGCCACAAGTTGCTCGCAACTTTTTTGGCAACTTTCCTTTTTTGGCACTTTTTTGTTTGGAGCAACTTTTTGTCATAAGAGCAACTTTGGAGTTTTTTGGAATTTTGGCAACTTGAACCAACTTTCGCATTCTAGCATACTTTTAATAATATCTGAGTCGAAAATAGAAGATATTTAACAATATAGCACATTCCATACAATAAATATCACACGAGGATAAATTTTAAGTCACAAAACATCAAAATAGACACAACCTAGAGAAAGGGCCCTGGAACGAGGTTGAACAAACATTGCAAGGAATTCCACGCACATGAAAAATAAAATGGCGAAGGATTACAAAACAAGATTAAAATTAACTTTTGTTGCGGTTAGAAATTAAATTTCTTTCAGCTTCATATCCTAGCAAGTCATGATAGAGCGACTCTAGAGCGACCTTTTAAAAGAATGAACAAACTCCCTTACTACAAGCTATTTTGCACATTTTATGGAGGTTTCGTTAAGCTCTACACAACCATAAAGATGCCAGGGTCTTTGGCTAAGTTATGCCGTTTGAATTGAGAAAAAGCGGCGCAATAATGGCCTCGAGCCTCCCACACAGTCGTTTTAGGGGAGTCATATTATCCTCCTCCCCACAAAATTTATATTTTAGCCCGGGGGTGGTACTCCCTTATATAGGCAATTTTGGTCTGAAATAGGGTATGTTTTGTGCACTCTTGCCAGGAATTTGGTTTTGCTTTTAGACGAAACTATTTTTTGCCACTAACATAGGGGGTATTTGAGCCAGGCATTCAAAAAATAAATAACCCGTGACAAATATAAAAAATGCGAATTAAAAGCAACCATACCGTTTAACTCGCTAGCGTTTTCGTCAACGAGCAGAATTGCAGCTCTAGTTTCCACTGTGCGTGCATCTGTTGTGATCGAGAGATTTTCTGTTTTTCCTCCTGGTTCCTTGAACATTCCTTTAGGCACATGATCTCATGTTTCTTCAGAGACTCCACCGTCCGTAAATCATCATTAATGGAATAGTAAGGAATGCGGCTTCGGTGCCGCTCGAAAGCCGTATCGGAATCGGACGATAAAATCCCATGATTGCTTTTAATGACAAAGGCCGCGAGCATCGAGCGAGCAGACATCTTTCCTTCGACCGCGTGGCCACCATAAATTGAGGATCAATGTAACAGATATGTCATGTTGTCTTGTTCAAATTGCAAATGATTCATTTTAATACTTATTAACGACATAGGAAATTCGAGTCTGCTGTTTAAGTCTCCTTCCTTGCTGATTCGGTGTCGTAAAAAACATAAATAATTACCGACCAATATTATTTTTAAAGGGTTTAAAGAATGTTAGGATCTTCCAAGGCCTGTTGTCAGTTGTCAGTTAACCTTGTTCCAAATGTCAGTTGTCGGTTAAATTTTTAGGCTATTTGTCAGTTGTTAGTTAAAATTTTAGCCATTTGTCAGTTGTCAGTAAGCCCCATCCAGACCCTCTTCATATCCTTAGACAGCTTTTTCTTGCTATATTAGAGACGTAATATATTCGTTATTTATTAACCGGGCGTGGGCCTAGGGCCCAGCCCGGTTAGTAAAATAAGCTTCTGTTTTTTTTTTGTCGTGATTCACCTTATACCTCTACTCCGCCAAAGTGCTAGGAGGAGAGCTAGGAGAGAGTATGAATATATATTCGCTTTGTGAAAGTTTTTCTCGGGGAGGATCGAAGACCGGACTCGAGAGGGCGGCGGAAATCGAGTCTATGTGAAAGTTGGACTGGTCCAAATAAATAATAATTTAGGACGCGTAAACACATCGGAGCGGCGTACAGATTTCGCAACGTCGGCGAGTTTGACTTGTCAAAATATTACATCATTGTACTCACTATGTGGATTTTACTCACTAGGAGCGCCATTAGATCAAATTTTATATCAAGCTACGTTACATTTCGCAATGGTCATCGTTTGCCTAAATGACATTTTATGAATATCCTGCTGTTTGTTTTGTGTGAAATACATTTCTTTTCCGTAAAGGAAAACAGAAACTTGCTGAGATGAGCATATTTAAAAACAGAAACTTGCTGAGACAAGCAGATTTATAATTGGACTATTACGTCATAGAGTCACGTCGAATCGTGACTTGAAGAGATCATCTGTGAGTTGCGTACTACATCTCATACACTAGGAGCGCCATTAGATCAAATTTTTTATCAACCTACGTTACATTTCGCCAGGGTCATCGTTTGCCTAAATTACATTTTATGAATATTGTCCTGTTTGTTTTGTGTGAGATACATTTCTTTTCCATAAAGGAAAACAGAAACTTGCTGAGACTGGCAGATTTATAAAAACAGAAACTTGCCGAGACGCGCAGATTTATATTGGATGATTACGTCATGGGGTCACATAGGTCACGTCTAACCGTGACTTGAAGATATTTCGCAGCGACTGTGATAAACCAGGAGCGCCATTAGATCAAATTTCATATCAAGCCATTACTTTATTTGACCCTATTTGAAATATGTCGAATACTGTGCTCTTTATTAAGTGTGAAATCCATTTCTTTATCGTATCGTTTCAGCTTTTCATTTCGTTGCACAGGGAAGATTTATAAATAGCCATTACGTCATTGATGGTGCAACAATTGGTTGCGAAATGTCTACAAGGGATGGTGCAACAATGTGTAAAAGTTGGACTGGTCCAAATAAATAATAATTTAGTAATTAAGCAGAGCGTTCGTAAGTCAAATATCGTATAATGGTATTAAGCTACTTTTGGCGTTACATTTCGAGTAAAAAGTGAAAGTTGGACTGGTCCAAAGAAATAATAATTTAGGACCGCGTAAACACATCGGAGCGGCAGGTAAATCAAATATCGTATTAAACTTCTTTTGGTGTTACATTTCGCCAGGACCGTACAGATTTCGCAACGTCGGTGAGTTTGACTCGTCAAATTAACTACTGGGTGGACACAGTAGGAGCGCCATTAGATCACATTTTTTATATATCAAGCTACGTTACATTTCGCAATGATTATCGTTTGCCTATGAAATGCCATTTTATGAATATTCTGCTGTTTGTTTTGGGTGAAATACATTTCTTTTCAGTAAAGGGAAACAGAAACTTGCTGAGACGTGCAGATTTATATTTGGACTATTACGTCATAGGGTCACGTCGAATCTTAACTTGAAGTGATCGTCTGTGAGTTGCGTACGTACATCTCATACTCTAGGAGCACCATTTAGATTAGATCAAGTTTTTTATCAAGCGACGTTGCAATTTCGCCAGGGTCACGAATATTGTCCTGTTTGTTTTGTGTGAAATACATTTCTTTTCCGTAAAGGAAAACAGAAATCTGCTGAGACTCGCAGATTGATAAAAACAGAAACTTGCTGAGACGTGCCAGATTTATATTTGGACGATTAATGTCATAGGGCACGTCGAATCGTGACTGATAGAGATCGTCCGTACATCTCATACACTAGGAGCGCCATTAGATCAAATTTTTTATCAAGCAATGTTACGTTTTTTATCGAGCTAGCGTTACATACGTTACATTTGTTTTTTCCTCTTATTCAACTCTGGCTTTATATTGAGGAATGATCTTCAAAGTCTGCTCAGAGGCAAGAAAATTGACAGTAGGCACTATACGCAAACATCAGACTTCAGCGTGACTGGCGTGACTAATCTGATAGATTTCAAGCAAGAAAGCAGGTAAAACTGCTTTATTGCTTAAAAAAATGCCCGGTTTATATTTTCTTCGAAAATTCTTGTTATATAAGTATTGAGATTTGCTTATCGCAAACCCAGCCAAATAAAACTTGTCTTTAAATATGATGGCATGAAAAGCAATCCTATCGGCTATACGAGGTTTTCTTCCTAGTAAAAAATATCGTACGACCAATCAAGAAGCCTCGTACGATATTTTCACTCTTGACAAAAATCGTTATCGGCTGTTCCTGCTATCAGTTGACAGTTGATTGTCGCTATCAATTCTATAACATGGCTTCAAGATTTGCAGGAATGGTCTTTTGTTTTTGTAAATTCATTGATATATTCAATATGTAAAGAAATACTCTCAACAGGATATGTAGTTAATGGACCAAAAAAACAGAAAGCAATTAATGTGGGGGACTTTGACAATCAAAAACAACATCTCCCGGATTCAACCTACATTGAAAAAAACAAACTATGCTGAGTTTACTGATTAGCGTTTATTTCGCATATTTATTCAAAACAGTTGGTACCTGTGACAATCTAATAAATTTTCTATAATTAAATGTCCTCTTCTTGACGAAAAACCCGTGACTTGATTTCGTAAGGAATAAGGTCAGAACTGATAGAGCTTCGATTCGTTGATTCCGAATCTAGAAAAATAACTGTTTACCGTCAACATTTCCATCATCTTACTTTTAATGTTCTCCATCCTTTCTCCTGTGGTGAATGTTATCGTTTTTGATTTTTTTTTAGGACGCGATTTGTTGATGTGCCGTGCACACGACGCAAAATTTATCTCAAATTTCTTGCTTCGTATGTGTTTATCGTTCGAATTTTATATGGGGAAGTTTATATAATACGCGTTGTTCGAGACTTAACCTCAACAACAGTTTCTTCGCATGCATCGTGCGACTTTGTTGGGAGGTTTATATTAGTAGTGCGGGGAATTTGGGGCAAAAACAAAACAGGCTTTAAGAAATCCGGTATACTCCTGGCAAAAACACGGCGGTTGTCGATTCTCCTTCCCTCGTTCAAAGTCTCAGCTTCGCGAGGACCTGCGAGTCACATATGTACTACTTGTAGCAGGCCCTCTTCTCAGCAGAGGAGGGCCTGATCACAGGTTACCGAAACAATTTCCAGAATGCTTTGCGATCGTAGTATCAATTTAATCTCAGTCGTCGACCATCCCGGAAGTACTTCCGTTTGCTAGACTTTCTCGAACATTTCCCTTCTAAATCGAACTATTTTCAAGTGATTTGCAGTAAACAAGTTATGTACCATCTGAAACGCATCTAGTTCCAAAAAGTCACGGCGGTGTGGCGGTTATATCTGCGATCGATGGACATAGCCGGGTAAGTTGACATTCACGTATTTTACTAAGTGATTATAGCTTCTCGAAGCTTCCGAATGAATCAAATGTTGTAGGGCTGTATCGGCGCGGACACTTAGTTGCAATTGATTATCAACTTGGAGTTGGTAAAGGTAATTCCGCCAATAGCGAATTTGGAAGCTTTTCCAAATTCGCTACGGCGGTTAATTTACCTTTACCAACTTGATAATCAACTAAATGATTCACATATTTTAGTTGACTCACGAAATGTATATTCAGATTTGTCTTGTGTCTCATTGTAGACAACCCTGCCGCGGCCGCAACACTGAGAGGCTTAACCAAATAGGTAATAAGTTATTAAAATATATCTTAGGTAAATAGTTATTGCAAGTTGTATCTATATAGTTGTTCTCGATACGTGCTTGACAAGTCTGAAGAAGATGTTTCAGCGATCTACATCAACCATCAGCAATTGCGAATATTAAAATATTCACTGTTTCGTAAGATTCTATTTATTTTGATTTCATAGGGGTGTGGATCTCTCGATGGAGCATTCTTTCCGTCACTGGATCATTTCTATATTATTGGATCCTTGAAGTTGCGTCCTGCTTATATATTAATTCCAAAACCGTGTTGTGGAAATATTTGATTATCGACAATGAAGTCCGCATTATGTAAATTATCAACCAGTCATCAGCCAGTCACGCGATTCACATGAATCTGTACTGTGTAGACACATTGATTTTGTTCTAAATTTTAGCTGATTGGTTTATCAGAAAGCTTTGTCTCAAACATCATAGGTTGGCTTATATATATTTTATTGGGATTTAATAGCAACAGAACACAGATAATCTGCAGATTGTTCAAGATCAAACACAAGTCGAGCTCTAGAATATGTGAATATCATGTGAATATCAAGTATCTGAAGATATCGTGACGATGTAAAATACAATGCACTATTGTAGGGCATTGTTAAGGGCTACTATTTGTTTTTTATAACATAAAATTTCCGCGCGCAAGTATCATTTTTGGTCTTCGACAGAAACACTATATTGTTATGCAATAGAGAAATACCGAGCTCTGAATCTAATTGCTAGATAATCTGGCGTTACTAACAGTGTTATAGAAGCACTCTTCAAACAATATGAATGATATACAATATATGTTTTTAGAAGCACTCCTTACTAAAACAATATGATGGTAACAATACGTTACAAGTCAGGATTCATATTTACGCAGAATATTCATACATTCGTTTTACCATTAAGGAACACTGTCCCGACGTATTTGCTCAAAACTGTTATAAATGCACGAAATGGTCCCTAAATCTATGAAATATTAATAAACTATAACTAAATGATAAAAAGCAATTTCTTCAGAAATTCCATACTGCAACACAATTTTTGCAAAATGTCAAAGATTTCCGAGCCAAACTTGAAACTTTGAAAAACTGACATCCTGACGTTTTTTCAAAAATCCATATTGCAATCCATTTCCATCCTCGCTGTCGTTAGTCATCCTCACGTTCTAATGGGTTCCTGTCATTTTTCGAGTGCTATTCTACAGAATCAAACCATTATTGTTCAACTTCCTATGATCTAGATATGTTTTCTGAGCTTCCCAAAATCATGCTAAAATGAGGACAGTGTCCCTTTAAGACCTTGAATTTTGAACATATGTAATATTTTAGTTTCTTTTACATGTATTGGTCTGGCAAGCTGTTTACATTATTGCTCCTCTGTTTTCATTATTTACAATTGTCTGTTTAGATCAACCATTTTGATACGTGTGCATTTTGAAGATAAGTCATTTGAACAGTCTCAGATCTAACATTTTAAGGAACAGTTCATATTTGTTTATTTTTTGGCTATTCATTGTCCAATTGCACAAAATACACTTTCTTCACAGTCATTTTTTAGTGTTTTTGTAATAGTATATTGTATTTTGTAATGTAACGTTTTTACATTATCAATAAAGTATTAAATTATTTAAAACAGTCATTTTATTACTTTTATTACTTCTACAGTCAAGTGTAGTGTCCAAAACAGTCAAACAAGTTTATTCTTTTAATTTATTGATTTTCATTATAAATAACAGCACTAGAATAAGTATCATGCATGTATATGCAAGACTGACAAAAACAGGGCTAATTTACCAGTTCCAGAAAGAGAACCGCAGATGATTTTTTTATTGTTTTCAGATCAGCTTATTCACATATAAAACTAGAGAGACAATGGAAAGTGAATTTGTGCCAGTTTTCAAGAGCTTTCAAAGGCCATGTTATCGGTAAGGGTGGATATGTGATAAATGATATAAGACAGAGGTCTGGAGCAAGGATTATCTCAGTGAGCATACAAGAGGAAGGGTTTACAGTCCTCGGTGTTGCAGAGCAGGTAGCATGCGCAAAGAGGCTTATTTTACAAAAAGTGGTAAGTTGTAAACAATCAGTGCATTAACAAGTAAAACATGTTTATGTCATTGATCAACGCAATATCATCGATCGCATGAAATTATCTTGCTATATAGCAACATTACTCCAACTACTATTAAGGTTACCGTGTACCTTCAGGGGTGTCTCAAGTCTAAAAAATGTAGCGCGTCCGGATTAAACTCCAGATACCTAAAACCCAAATTATATATAAAATTAAAGCTTATAGAGCTGGCTATCTAAATATACTAACCATTATGTAATAAAATGAATTGTCGAATTTTTCGCGATGTCTAAATACAAGGGTCCGAATCAGCTTTTGAAAGCTACAACTCTGCGCGAATTATATATTTCGCTAATTTGATCTGTTTCTCGGGTTTCCGGACCCAAAGCGCTAAAAAAACGTGTCGGGGATTCCCCATATTCAATTGCAGTGAAAAGATAGAGAGCATTTTCTAAATAGGGCGAAAAAAATATGTAGTGATCGCGCGGAAACGGCTCCCAACGAAAAAGTTTTCCGAAATAAAAAATTCCCCGATACGTTTTTGTTGTTTATATGTTAATCTAGATACGTACTGTTTCAAATTTGAGGTCAATCGCTCAAATTCCCTTTGAGTTGTAACTCTTTAAAGACGCCTCTATCGGCCCGAAATAGATTTCGAGAAAACAGCGGGAGAAGTATTCACATTCCACTCACACCTTACTTCCGGTTAAGTCTCTCGCACTGTATTTTCTCCGTTAATAATTATCGGATTTCCATAGAATTTTCTTTATATGAAAGGTCATCATGTAAACTACATATCGAAGTGGAAACGTGTTTTTTTGGACCAATTCTGTCCTTTGAAGGTATACGGTAACCTTAATACACAGAGAAAGGTAAGAAGAATCTGTAAGTGACCTGTAAGTTTCGGGCCTGAGTGGAAGAGTCAAAATAATACGTGATTTTAAACGTAGCTAACTATACTTTCTTTATAATTAATTGCACTGACAGAAAAATATATTTCTCTTTTATTATTCTACTATTACGTCATTTTACCATATAAGGTCACGAGAACACGTAAAATATGCCACGGTAATTGACTAGTTGAACAGAGCGAATACGGAGAATAGCATAATAGTCGGGAACTTTTGCAGTAGAATAATAAATCCCTTACTCGATGGTTAACATATAATACGAGCGGACATTTTGCTCATTGCTCGCATTTTTCCTCGCCCCGGGGCTTGGAAAAATACTACGCAACTCGCAAAAATATCCGCGCGTATTATATGTTAAACGCATCGAATAAGGTGTATATATTTGTGTATCAAAATAAATACCATTTCAATTCGGCTTTGTCATTTACAGGAGCAATATATATCCATTATATCCTAAGCTAGTTTATGTGTGTATAGAATCCTACGTTGACTGTGACATGTTACTCTACAGGGCTGAGATCAAACACGGGATCTGGGAACCATAGAGATTCCAACCGAATACAAAGGTTTAATAATTTGAAAGCATGGAGCTAATCTTCTCGAGATAAGCAATCAGACAGGAGCAGAAGTGACTCGCAAAGGAAAAGAAGTGCATATAGTCAGTGGAACAGAACAACAAAGGGAACAGGCGAAATTGAACATTGGAATGAGAGTGGTTGGTACATAATACATGTAGTTTGAAATGTTTTATTATGTCACATCTCGATTCCTCTACGGTAATTTGCTTAAAGTTTACACGTTCTATATATGACCTCGAGAGACAGTGTTTTATCGGGATATCAAAACACCGAGAAGAGGGCTTAAAATACGGCATGCAGCGGAGTATTTTTTACGAAATTCGAGATGATGGGATATCGGATGAAACACTATGTCTAAAGTTTGATATATCTTTTCAATCGAAACAAAAACTAAGGAGTAAACGGATAAATAAAATCGTATAATATATGCTAATTAAGAGCGGTAATCCAATCCTCCGACACGGTTATGATTTCCTTTGTTTTACAGTGCTGCGCGCCCTACCGTTGCCGCTCGACAAAGTTTTTGATTAATTTTTGACAACTTTTTGACATCTTTTTGACAACCTTCTGATGGTTTTCGTTAAACTGGCCAATCACAATACAAGAACTATGGGAGGCGGAGATGTCAACGCGAAAGTGGAGCTTGACATCTCCACCTCCCACAGATCTTGCATTCGAATTCTGATTGGCCAGTTTGAACGAAAGTCATGAGAAAGTTGTCATAATGTTTTCAAAAATTAATCAAAAACTTTGTCTAGTGGCAACGGTAGCGCGCGCAACACTGTAACTTGATGAATTATTTAAAGTAAGTTTGAGAATCCTGTTTCCAAGCTTCGCTAGGTGTTTTCATTGTAAGACGTAGTCCAGTTCTGGCCCTCTCTGTATCACGCAACGCTACGCTCTCGGAACAGATGGTCCAGGGACAATTGTCTGCGCATGCTCACCGGTTAGTCAGCTTCTTAGCTAATCGCTACTGCGCATGTATTTTTATACTGACAAGATGACAGATGCTTCGATCTCGTGTCGGGCGCCCTCGGTCATTGAAAAGTATAGAGAAATGTTTCTTGAATATGATCCTGTATTTGTAGATGCTGTAAGTTCGGCTGTTTCTTCTTGTGTAAAGATGTAGCAGGTACCAGTAGCGGACAGAACTACTCCAAGTAGTAATTGAAACATTATATCCGACGAGACAACTAGGCTACAATTACGCGAGAACATTCGAGAACATACAAAAACATGCAATTTTAAACGTGCTGACAAATAAGCGAGTAATACGTGAACGACAATATACCGACTGATCCAGATAACACTGAAATATGTTCTCCTGCACATTCCCTTCATGTCTGCGATCATTTGCGAGGTGTTAAGTCAAAGGAAGAGCGGATTATTTTAGTTTAAATATCTCCACAGAAGGCACTGATGGACTACCAAATATATTTTCTCTTGCTCGAGTTTAAAAGTCACATGTGAGCTAAGATGCGCTGTGATTGGTTTATCGCGAGCATGCGCAGACAATTGTCCCTGGACTCTCTGTTCCGAGAGCGTAGCGTTGCGTGACACAGAGAGGGCCAGAACTAGACTATGTAAGACGCAGAGGATTGTAGGATGTTGGGGAAGTATATCATAGCTGGATTTATCAAAACGTGTTTAAGGAAAATTGGCCCATTTTGACCATTTTGGCGCTTCTTTCCTTTTTTATGGCTACTGCGCTTGCGCAAGTGGCCATTATTGTCGTCGTCGCAGCATTCTTTGTAACATTCCTTCGTAAGACTTTTTTGTAACAATTCTTTGAATAACTGAACATGATATGGCATTGTTCGATTGTTTCGCTTCATTGACAGTGGTGTCAAGTGCAATGCTTAAAAAGAAGATTGGCATATTTAGTGAGCTATATGGAGAGAAATTGCGTACACGTTTGTTTTTAAATGTTTTTATTTACGTAGGTGTATTTCTTTGACAACTGCACGAACAGGGTCGCGTTTGGTTGAACCACATTGTTGAAGCTTTTTTGAGAAACCGCTGGTCTTTTAGAGTCCTTCGCACAATTGATTTGTTTGAGTTGTACTATCGTTATTGAAGTTTCCTGAAATAAAGATAATAAATATTATAAGTTGCTGAAAAGGGAATAGGTTAAATTAAGATATTTACTAAGAAGGACGGATAATTTTTTTTCTAGTTAGTAATGTTTATGTAGGAGCTGTATTTGCTTGGCTAGGCTTCAAGGAGACTTACGTTTAAGCCTCACGCGCGAGGGGTGAAGCCGCAGAGTTTTTGAAAATCATTCCGACACAGCTTCAATTGTTTAAAGGGTGGTGAAACAGTATAAAACGAGCAATTGATAACTGAAGAGATAAATGAAATTTCTACAGGTAAAACTTGATATTCGTTAAGCCTTGGGTTGCGATAGACTCATTTAGTCACACGCGCGAGGGGTGAAGTCAGAGAAGAAAGTATTGCTGAGGGACCAAATAATTTTGTTATGCTAGCGTGAATTTACAACTCTTTGAAAATCTTCCAGAGCTTCAGAATTGAAAGGCTGATGTGCAATTTATTTTTAGATTCTGTTATGTCAGCACGAATGCTGCTGTGTAAACAAAGATATTACATGTTTAATTAATATCGTTTTAAAAACTGTATGACGACAATCAGAAGAGTATGAGTGATGAGTGATTTGAGAATTTTGTTATGTCAGCATGAATGCTGCGAATGCTGTTGTGACAAAGATCAAAGGCGCGTACTGGATTGCAGAAAAAAATTAATTCACCGCGCTTTCGGGAGTCTGGCGTTGGACATCGTGACAAAATGATATTTTCAAAACGAGGAATGATTTTAATATGAAAATATCTTCTAAAATTATAGACGAACTTATCTGCTTGGTTTGTGAGAAATATCGAGACCAATTAAATCTTGGTATGTAGACGAAAGATAAGATCGTCTCATTTGAGCACAGTTTCCGTTGTTTTAAGAAAACAGTGGGTGATTGTATTCAGATTAGCTTGTGAAGCCTTGTTAGTTGTACTGATCAAAATGACATGAAGGTAGATAAACTGAACAGAGTTTGTTGTCCGCAACTGAGAAGTCGGCGAGCTAGTTTACGAGAGCAGTGTTGCTAAAAGTGACCTGAGAAATTTGTTACGTTAAACGTGAATCGTGTAGTGTACTGTAATTACCCTCTCCATGCCAGTTAGCTATGATATGAGCAGAGTCACGTCACGCGCGAGGAGCGAAGCCCGGTGTGTGTGTGTGTGGGGGGGGGGGGGGGGGGGGGGCGGTACTCCCAAAACATTTGGGTAGGGGTGTGCCGCTGGGCTATAAAACCCCTTACCCTGCACCAGACTACAAAACGCTAATTTTGCGACCCTGTTCCACACTAAATGTTAAAAAAGATACCCAGTTCCAGACGATTTTTTCTAACCAAAAAGGCTAAACTAGTAAGCAGCAGTTGTAAAGCTTCTTTCCTACGCGTTTCGATTCGTCTGCCTAACATAATCCAGAGTAACAATTAACGATACTTGTGCCAACTTCTAGGAAACTGATACCCTGTTCTAGACCAATAATTGTTGTTTGTTATACCCTGTTCCAGACCAAACTGCTTAAAAACCATACCCTGTCCAGGGGCACGTTCCTATATAGCGTATATAAGAGAGTGTCCCACCCCCTCCGGAGCGAAGCCTCGAGAAGAAGCGACCAGCATGGCTGCGTAGCTGGCGATTTTGTTGGCGCGCGATGGCAAAATGCCGAAGCCATGAACGAAAACGAGAGCAAACTACGCGCGTGGCCGCCGAAACTGCCAGCTATGCAGGCTGAAATGTCTGTTTGGAGGATTTGGAAACGATAGACTTGAAGCATTTACAGTTGTTATAGTACCCTAGGTGAAAAGGTTTTTTTCCTCTGCTCAAACTGAGCGGTGAGTCACGACGGCAAAACCGGAGTAAAACAAAATCGCTTTTTTTGCTGTCCTTTATCTTCGTCAAGGAAAAAATATCCTCAGACACCCTGTTGTAGTGGTATACCAAGTCTACACATCTATCGACATCTACGTAGTAGTTTTTGTTAGCATTTCTGTGAAATGTAATTACCTTTTTCAGCCGGCTTTGAATTGAGGTTGATCGTTCACAGCTTCAGTTCAGTTGAAAGACTGTTGATGCAACTGTACTTATGAGTGATTCAAACAGAATCACTACATGGTGGAGTCACTTGAAGTGTCGAGCGTTTTGCTGTGTGCATGTGTCGAGGAAAGATAAGACGGAAAATACACATGTTGATCTTGGGTTGAAAACAACAGTGACGTTAGACTATGTGTTGACATAAGATAACAGAATTGCGGTTTCTTTGTAAAGGATGTAAGTCATTAAGTTGCGTCTTTATTGATACGAAGATAAAATTTAAGTTGTACCAGTCCAAATGGCTGTTCTGTGAGCTTCTGTGACTTATTTGCTGCCATTATAAGTGTATAGTGGGGGAAAATCGATATTTTATTTTACCACAATGCATCTTTTTGCGTGACATTATAGCAGGAAGCAAGATGAGAACTGTTCTTTGATGGATTCTTGTGTAATAATTCGTCGTCTATTTATAATATGTCAATAATTTTGCGAGTGTGTAATTGGTCGGGTTATTACACAATTACAGAGATAAAGGCAAATAACTTTGACAGTTTGGCAGGGTTTTTTTTCGGTTTCTCAGGTTTCTTACTTTCGTGAAGTCAAATCCCTTTGTTTTGACTGTGATTGAAACGCCTCCGTATAGCAACGTCTAATGACTACAATAAAAGGCCAAGGAAGTGAAACTTTTGTGCTACGCCTGTCACGCAGGCTACTTTTGTGTGAGCACAGTGAGAAGAGAACGTTTAGGTCTACACCCGGGGGGGGGGGGGGGGGGGGTACTTGGCCCATGTTTGGGTATAGGGGTGCCGCTGAGGGTTTGAAACCCTGACCCTGTTTAGGGCAAATCGCAAAAATTTTTTCGCAGAAATTCCTTGGGTAATGTTTAGATTCAGATGAGAAAATAATAAAAAAAGGTTATGGGCACTTTGAAATATCGGATGAGGGTTTTAGGTCGAATTTATCGTTAACGTTAAATTCAGCTTATAGAATCTCAAGATGTGGTCCAAAATTAAATGTGTCACCCAGCAAATCTACAAATGGCGGACCTTCGATGTTATCTTCGTTGATTCAGGCTTCATTTCCAGTTAGCGAATTATAGCTTTTAATTCACTTTCTTTTCAGCCATCGGTCCACGGACGCACCTGTCGCACCCCTCGCCCTACGGGCCCGATTATTTTAGTGTGGTTAGCCAAAGCAAGAGATGTTGCCTTAGGGGTAGGGTTATCAAATGCAATACGCCAAAGAAAAAAATAACAAAACCAACAAAGTTGCTGCACTATCCTCAACGGCGACAACTCAGAGAACAAAGTCTTGACCTATATTATCAATTGAGAGGTCTTGTGAGAGTTGAGTCATGCACGTGGCAAACATGTAGCGGGTTTGCGTGACGAATTCAAATTGAAAGTTTGTGCTTGTTTTATGTAATTGTCCATGCATTATTACATTTACGTGTATCTAAAAACTATTATAGCAACAACCTGTAGTTTGTTTATAATTCACGGAAATCAAACAATAATGTCGTCAATTCACTATTCGCATCTTATATTTTTCGCGTGACAACTTGTTATGTAAATAAACAGCCAGAAATACTTGCAATTAAAAGACTAAAGACTAGTAACCAAGTACCCAGATGTTCTCCTCCCGCTTACTCGATTTGGCACGAAATGACTTCCTGAGATAGGAAGAGCCGGCACATAAACCCGTTCCCAGGCTCCCAGGTGAACGTACGTAACCCTCTCCAGAGAGAGAAAGAGAATGTCTAGGAACTAAGCTGAAGGAATTACCAGGTTTAAGTTTTAATTTAAATCAAATTGCTTTTCATGAAAAAGAAATGTGACTCTTTCAATCTTTCGGTTCCTATTAACGAATTGTGTATGCATTCGCAATGTTTAACGCCTGAGAAAAATAATTAACTTTCACACGAGATTTATTTCACACACGTAATTTTTAATTAAATATTTAATATGTAACTTCAGAAACTACGAATCTTGGCAAATATTTGCCAATAAAAATGTTTACATTAAAATAACCGTCACACATATGTATATACAGTGGATTGGGCTGTCATTTCTCTCATCACAAGAACTAATAACTAAATATTAAGTAAACTAAACCTCAATTTCCAAAGTTTTCAGTATTGATTTCCTTGAAGACTAATCCTTTTAAAATAGCAAAGCGTCTAGCCCAAATACAGTTGTAAACAACTCCATCTTCCGTTCATCCGTATTCCTATTTCCCATCGTAATCATTCAATCGCGAGACTGCATCTTATGTTTAGTATCGACTTGTTAATTTTTCACGGCATTTCCGAGAATCCACCTTACTGATTGAAATCACGAGAGTCCCTAACCCATTCCGTTTACTCGGCTCATGGGCTACATGTATGCGCATTCTCTGAGTAAAAGTTGCAGTAGCCATGAGCACGCGTCGCGGGCCTATTTTTGTAGTAGACACGTCACAAAATTGCTTTGACATGCAACCACTGCACAAAGGATAGATCTTCGCAATCATGCATCCGTTTTGGAAAATCGAACGAATTCTGTTAAAGTTAGGCAAGAAAAACCTGTTGAACTTTTGGTGCAAAATTAGTGCTCAAATTGGGCTCACTCACCGAACATTCTTCTACATTCATTTCGTGGTTTCCTTAAAAGGTTAGTTCAAAACTTTTCAGCTGATAGAAAGTGCATAAAAAGCCGAGATAGCAAAGAAAAGAAAGGGAGAGAAATAAGAAAAGGAAAGAAAAGAGAGAATGAAAGAAAAACCCTTTTTTTTAATTTAAAGTTTAAATTTAAATTTAAGTCCAAAATAACGGAAAAAACTTGAACCTAAGATAATATAAAGCCATTTCACTCAGAAACAATATAAACATATTGTCTGCGTTCACAATATGGGATTTTAGCATAGGAAACGCCAAATTTGACCAAAAACCCCAAAACCACTTTTTAACCCCAAGACGCGTTTTTCGGTCATTTTTTTCCAGCTGTGCAAGGGTGAAAGGATGCCAGTCTTTTTTCTCTCTCCTCCCTTCTCTTTATTCTCCCTTTCTTACTTCTTTGGCGTGGTGGTTAGCCTTGTCGGAGTGGCAAGACTGGGTTTTTAGCCTAGTTTCGGTAAAAAATGCCGCAATTTTCGTTAACCATTAAATTCAGCTATATATCTGTCTAAATTTTACAAAACGTACCTGAAGGAAATGGCTAAATTTATTCAATTTACAAAGGTTTTATGGGCGGCAGTAGCTATAGGGGGGGAGGTTATTCGCCCTAGTTGGCATCACATCTGCCTGCTAATGTTTCAATAATCTTTTTCAGTAATGGTTTAGTACACCCCCATACCGTCCACTCCCAATATTGATTTACTCTTTACTCTCTCGGCCCCATTCTTCTCCGATAGGAACGAAGGTAACGGCTGTTGATTTGAATCTCAGTAGCGCGCGCGGATTCGGAGAAGCGAGCCGATTTGTAGCTTTCTGTATTGCTGTCTAAAAAAAGTGCACTGGAGGACATCATTAAGTCCAGAGAAGGTGGAAGTCTTACGATTAGCTGGTTATGCGTCGGCTATTATCCTACCTCAAACGAATCCTCCAAGGGTTGACAATTATTTGGTTGTTTGAGGTAACGATAATGCGGGCTTTTTTTAGACAGCAGAAGACTTTAGCCACATCAATTAGGGCTCGGATATGGAATTAAGCGGACATTTCTAGGCGTTCCTAACGTGATTTGGCTTGAAATGTTCTGTGGCTAAAGTCTTATAAAAAAATCTGTTGATATAACGGAAGGCTGCCTTCCCCTTTTCACGGCCGCTTTGAACATCCGGGGTATTGGTTAAAATGGCGTACAAACAGCAAAGTTCGCAGCCGCGAAGAATGGCTTCAAGTTGACTTCAAGCGCTCATGTGAGTAAAAAATTTTCGTTTGATGAGTTTTTGCTGTTCACGTGGGTAGATATTTCTGTGATTTGTCGGTGCTAAGCTATTTGATAGCGTGGGTTCCGGTGTTTTGAAATTGACATTAGCCATATGACGTATCGAACACTCTCTCAGTCTCTCTGCTACATATTTAAAATGAGTCAGTGTTGCTTTTAATCCTGAATGTTTAGGAATTAATTCTTCGTCCATGTGTTAAGGTTCTTTTCCAGTTTCATTTGAGGCGATGTATCGCTTTAGAAAGCTTCAAGTCAGCTCTCCGAATTACAGTTTTTGGTTTGATTTCGCTTGTATCAACATTTCATGTTGCAAGCATTTTAATTAAATTGTAGAACTCACGATTCGATAACAATGCTGTAAATGTAGTTTGCTTGGTCTAAAAAGACATACGATAGAGTAATTTCACGTTATTTGACCTCTTATTAGCCGCTATTAAAAAGCTCTGTTTGCATGAAATCTATAGTTTTGTATGAAATTTCGGGAGGTACGTTTTATCAAATTTAGACAGATATATATATATATATATATATATATATATATATTATATATATATATATATATGACCATGGAATTATATACTAGACGGCTAGGGACGAGCGAAGCAGATTATGTAACCTGTGGCCCACCAGCATCATTTCATTTTCAAGTACGAACTTCATAATAAATAAGAACTGGTATAATTATCAGTCAGACCTTACTTTTATTGCAGGCGAGCAAGACTCAGGGGTGTAGAAAACGAATTTAACAAAGTTTGTTGCTTCTTGATGGATGGAATCTTCCCGAGAATTGTGAACTGAAGCTAGAGAAAGTTGCTATACGACGATCGTATGGTGCTTACGGGCACGCATCCCAATATCGACTAAGACAGGCTGAGGAGTATGAACTACAGGTCTGGAATCATGAATATCACCTTAATATAGATGATTTTAGTAGATAGAGGACAAGTGCCCCTCGATGTTTTAGAACGGTTTGAAGTGTTAGTATGATTGAATTTATTGAGGTTTGAAACCATGGAAAGTTTGAATGGGGAGAGAGCTGAATGCAATGAAAAAGCTAAATGCAGGGGTTGTTTTAAAAATTGTTTGTCGGGACCACCTTATTTCAATACAAATAACAAATTATATATCGTCGAGAACGTGAGTATTTTCCTCTTGTTTTGAGTTGACAAATTCTTCAATCGACATTCTTTTCAGATTACTGACGAGAATATTTATTAAGATCGCATTTTTTCGTGATTGTGGCGTATATATTCTATATGAAACACGAAACAAATATGAAAATATTCATTTTCATTGTGTGTTTCAGTCTCTCGCACGAGTGCTCTCGCGTAAAACAAAAATCCAATATAATATAAATCAGTGTAAGTACTGTTACCGAAAATATAGTAAGAACGGAGTGGCAAATAAACGTTATAACCAGTGCTTCAGCAAGTAGTGGGATATCACCTTTTCCACTTGAAAGGCGAAATTCTGCCTCAGTGCATTGCTGGTCATCCATCAACTCGAATCGCTCGGTTCGTACAATTTCTCATGCTGAAATTCGGATTCTTACTGAGATGTTTGCTTCAAGGAGATTAAATTCATCGCCGTCTATCACACTATCGTCATAATTTTCCAGATAAAATTTCTAGAAACTCTTAGGACGTCATTGATTTTATAAAAAAAGTTTTTTTATAAATACGTCGCCGTCCTATACGAAAAATACACATCTTAACCCTGTTTTTACGCCGTAATGACGTCATACATTAACAAAATCCGCCATCTTGGATCGTAAATCTTAGATTTCTAAATTGTTCAGAAGTGTAAAAAAAATCTCCAATTTTGACTTGAAAAAATCAAAAAAATATAAAGTTGCTAAAACTGCAAAGTTTTTGAAGGATTTCATCGTAAAAAATGAAAATTGTTGAAGACTAAAATTAAGCTAAAACCACCCAAATTTGGGCTAAAATGATCCGTATCTCGAAAAGTATTCGTGCTATAAAAAATGAAACTTATGTGGTGTATAAAGCATTCAAACATGTTTATTTTAGTGACAATCACGAATTATGCTGTCATATCACGCTAAAATAACGTCATACTGTTCATAAAGGTGGAGCACTACTGATATAAAACGACTGAGGCCTACCGTAAAAGCTCTATTAAGCCCCCGGGGGCTTATTTAATTTCAGGCCTCAAGAGGGGGGGGGGGGCTTATTAGAGAGGGGCTTAATAGAGAGGGGGGCTTATTTCAAATCATAATTTTCAAGAAAATTCACATTAATTTTTCAACTTTACTATTACACCACTTATTAAAACAGAACAAGAAATGGGTTATGTATGACCGTCTTACAAAGGAAACGTCCTGACGGGAGAGGGGTGCTTAATAGAGAGGGGGGGGGGGGGGGGGGGCTAAATAGAGCTTTTACGGTATGGATATAAACTTCATGTAATATCATTATAGTGTCATATGCACCAATACATACCCCTACACACACACTGTACAGCACAGTACACCCTTATACAACACTCTACACCCCTATACAACAATATACACCCCTATACAGCACTGTATACCACTATACAACACTGTACACCCTGTACAACACTATACACCCCTATACAGCACAGTGCACCGCTATACAACACTGTGCACCCCTATACAGCACTGTAGACCCCTATACAACACTGTACACCCCTATACAGCACTGTAGACCCCAATACAACACTGCACACCCCTATACAACACTATACACCCCTATACTGTACTGTACACCCCTATACAACACTGTACACCCCTATACAGCACTGTCCACCACTATACAGCACGGTACACCCCTATACAACACTGTAGACCCCTATACAGCACTGTCCACCACTATACAGCACGGTACACCCCTATACAACACTATACACCTCTATACAACACTGTATACCTCTATACAACATTATACACCTATATACAGCACTATACACCCCTATACAGCACTGTACACTACTATACAGCACGGTACACCCCTATACAGCACTGTACACCTCTATACTATACAACACTATACACCCCTATACAACACTATACACCCCTATACAGCACTGTGCACCTCTATACAACACTGTATACCACTATACAGCACTGTATATAGAGGTTATTCAGCGGAAAGTTTGTGTAATACGGCTGGGTATTTTTACGAGTCAGTTTTTATTTTTTCGAGCCTTTAGGCGAGAAAAAATAAACACTGACGAGTAAAAATGCCCAGCCGTATTACACAACTTTCAGCTGAATAAATTGTTTATTATACGACATAATATATTTTCTAAAATATAGGCTTTCAACAGTGTTTTCCGTAGCGCGCGGTCAGGGAGACTGAGACCCGTGTAATACGGTCTCATATTTGCTCTCGTCTTTGTGCGTATTCGCACTTTAAAATGCTATGGCGTATAATAAACCCCTATACAACACTATACACCCCTATACAGCACCGTACATCCCTATACAACACTGTACACCCCTATACAGCATTGTACACCCCTATACAGCACTGTACACGCCTATACAATACAGTACACCCCTATACGACACTGGTAAACCTCTATACAACACTATACACCCCTATACAGGACATGCAGTACACCCCTATACAACACTGTACACCCCTATACAGCACTGTACACCCCTATACAACACTATACAAGTGTAGTATTGTATGGTGAGGGGTATAGCGGTATAAGGAAAGGACACCATAATGATATTACACGAAGTAAGACTTATGTGTTTGTAGGCCTCAGTCGTTGTTATTTAGTATTTACTGTTCATAAAATATCCGCCATCTTGGATTGCCATCTTGGATTTTTAAATTGTTCAGAAATGTCAGAAAATCACCAAATTTGATTTGAAAAAGAAAATCGAAACAATATAAGGATGCAAAAATGTAAAGATTTTGGAAGAAACTTTTCGTAGAAAGTAGAAAATTAAGCTGAAAACACCAAATTTGGGTAAAACGGCCCGAAAAACGTGGTTGCCAAATATCAAGTCACGTGATCATTTTTAGGATAATCATAAAGTCTGGCTATGTTTTGCTTGAATGCTCTTTAAGTATGACAAATTTGAAATCAGCGCGGCCACTTTCTGCTCCCCACACTAACCCCCCCCCCCCCCCATGCAGGATAGGGTTAAGCATGTCGTTTTTGGCAGCAGGACTGGACCCGTGAAAATCTCCAGCGTCAACTGCCGTTCCCTTCCTGCCTTCCCCGTCCTCGTATGTTAAGGTCTCTATTAAATAACACTTAAAACACTAATGAAATGCTGTAAATTTGGTTTTGGTTAGGAATGTTCTAACAATGACACAAGCTATTTGTCAGATCTCGCGCGTGCCGCTTTGGAATCGTTCCACATGATCAAACGTGAAAGGAAAGGGAACGAATGTTTGGAAGCCGACATGTGGTGTCATTTCGGAACAGCCATCATCCGGGGTCCTAATGAAGGTAACATTCCAAATGTTAGAATCTTGATATGTGAAATAATACGAAAAACATTTTGCAATTTGTCGTATAACAATTTAGAATTAGACGCAGTTAACGTGTTTATGCACGCACAAAATAATGATTTAAAAGGTACATGTATAAGTTGGCTTCTACTTTATGTGAACAATATTCCCGGGAATATTGTTTGTGGCATTGTGAAATGCACTTATATAAATATATTTATTGTTGCCGTGGCAAGAAGTGCCAGTTTTAGACTTCTTTTATCCTCTACAGCATACCATATTTTACCTGTTAGAACTAAAGGAGCTCAAGATTGAAATGCAGTTTGGCACAAATCCAGAAGAGATATTTAGCGATGGCGATAAGCGAGAGGGGAAGGAAGGTGGGAGTGGGAGTGGGATTGGGAGGGTGAGTGTGGGAGTAAATACCTTCACTCAGTGTAAATCACGTAAGTCAAAGTGATGACATTGCATTGTCTACCTCATCGCAGTCATATTACATACAAGACCAGACAGTTAAGATAACCGATCGAGTTTATCAAGTTTTTGTTACATTCTACAGAGGAAGCTTACGAGGGAAAATGGAACATCGGCGAGGGAATCGCAAAGTTTCAAGCATCGGCGGAAGGAAACTATTGGAAAGTTGCATTTAAAGAAGGGGTGGATATCATCGAGGATATCTTCAAAGGAATTTATTGCGAAAAGACACCGGGAGAATATCTTGAATATATGGCTAGATATGACTTAACGTTTTTAACTCCATGTGGTTATGAAGTAAGATGTAAGGTAAGTTGATCTTTGTTGACCTGCATTAAAAACAATTTGGGTGATTTGGCTGCTGTCCTTTAACATTTAGGTCATTACTGATTGGCAGAACTGTGTCCGTTAACCCTAAACATACCAAGTGGCCATATATGGCCACTTTGGAGTCTTACACATCAAAGCCATTGTGACGTTATCAATTAACACGTGACAAGATTAATTTGACACGCATCTGATGCAGAAAGGATGGATCTTTGTAACCGTGCATTAATTTTGGAAATCTAACACATTCTTCCAGAGTTATGCTGAAAAAGCCTAACCCTAACCACACCCAACATACTTCCAGGTTCATTTTTCAGCTCCCTTAAAAGGTTAGGTCAAAACGTTTCCAGCTGATAGGAAGTGTATCAAGCGCCAAATATAGAAAGAAAAGAAAGGGGGAGTAATAGGAAAGGAAAAGAGAGAATAAAAAAAATCAGAAGAAAAAACCTTTTTTTTAAGTCATTTTTTTTGGCTATGCACTTTGGCCAACGATAAAATTGAACGTTTTTGCCCTAAATACTTTTCAAAATCTTACCCTAGTTCTCCAAACGGCATTTTTAGCAACGGTTAGCCAAATTTCGGGTCACAGCACCAAGAAAACGGGTTTCGTGACCCAAAAATGCGTTTTTCAGTGCGAATTTTGGTATGTTTAAGGGTAAATAACATGTTGGACATGTTTTTATCGTCTTGCGCGCATTAAACCTATATCATAAAATATTTAAATAAACCAAGGCCATGTATTATAATGATAAAATATTCACTATTATTTGAGAACATTTAGGAAATGTAGAAAACACTTACATGCAAATTGATCTCGTGTTCTCAAATCCCCGTCGTGGTTTATGACAGTATAATACATGGTTTTTACCTCTTTATTTGTTAAATGGAATACCCAGTCAGTTAGGCAGAATTACTGTTCCGTGGCTTCCACGTTTACTATATATGCATATAAGGTTGTAGACATGTATATATTTACTACTGAAAACAATTGAAGTAATACTTTACTACTCGAATTTTGCAGGTGTGGGTAGCAAAGGAGAATGCCAAGAAAAAGTTGGAGGACATTCCAATTCCATTTAGTGACGTCAAGAACATCCTGGACGAGATTCACTTCGAAGATGGACTAACACGTTCCCGCTGTCGAGGATGGCTGGTTTTTCCATCTCGAAGATATTTGCAGGCCGACATTTTGTTTCCTGGTTGCGAATTTGATTGCAGACTCACCATTCGTGGAAGAGCAGGTAAGGGTGTTGGAGTGATTTATTCAATTACAGTGCCTTTTTTGGTATCACATCTGTAATAATAGGTTTATTTAGTCCAGTGGTGTTGCATGGGGGGAGGGGAGATGATAGGTTCCTGGGACCGAGAACCATTCTCTCACTCACAAAGTGATCAATTTTGTTTGGTCAGCGGAACCTTAAAGTGCGCCTGTGTTCAAATTGTTGATATTCATATTTTTACATTTTTGTGTACAATAATGAATGTATGGCTTTCTTACTCATATTGCCAATTTAAATACATCACGAACATTATAAGTCTATTTTTTGTACTTTTTTCCGAGATTTCTTGACCTTAATCCGAAATATTGGTTGAATTAGAGAAAGTGACGTCAAGGCTTAACCCTACTCTGCCTGGGCTTTTTTTTGTTCGTGAGCCTTGGGGAGGGGGAACTGCCACCTCGCTCCGTTACTTAAAACCCAATGCTTCCCTTTCCTTTTCTACGAGGATATGGCCAATGAACTTCCAGTGCCGCCGGTATATTTGCTCACCAATAGGCTAATTTTAGCCCGGTTGCGGATCTCTTCGTTGGATACTTTCATAAGCAAGCATCTTTAAAAACATTTCAAACTCTAATGTAGGAACACATCAAGCTTGGTCTCGTCGCCCTTGGCCATGCGCCATGTTTTCGCACCCATATAGCACAACAGCTATTGCGTTTGACTTGAATATCTTCATCTTGGTGTTGAGTTTCAGCCGGCTGCTCTTCCATATGTTTCTGAGCTGGTTGAAAGCTGATCTGGCCTTTCCAAACCGACAACTGATGTCTTCTTCTGAACCTCCTTTCTGGCCGTGGGTTACTGTTCCCCCAAGATAAACAGATTTCAACACCTCTAACAGTTTTCTTCTCCATTCGACTTGACCGTTCCACTTGTGGAGCTGTTCCACCTCATCACCATGGTCTTCGCTGTGTTGATTTTGAGGCCTGTCATTTTTCCATATCGTCCCAGGTTGTTAACGTTAGTCTGAATGTGCTTTCTCTTGAGATCAGGGAGAGGTCATCAGCAAAATCAAGATCTTCCAAGAAGCCGCTGATCTTCCATCTGATGCCTGTGTTCCCATCTCTGTGGTCTCCCTCATAACCGAGTCCACTACAAGTAAGAAAAGAAAAAGCAGACATGTCGCAACCCTGTTTCACGCCGGTCTTGACCTCGAGCCAGTAATACACGCCTGACCCATCTACTACAGTGGACTTACTTTCATCATACATAACTTTCACCATGTTAACAATCTTCTCAGGAATGCCATAACTCCTCATATGATCCTCCAGGGTGTTGCCCGCGAAACATACATATAGATTGGAGTGCCATTCAATAGTCTGTTCGATGATGTGGCACAGTATAAATATTTGCTGTACAGTACTACGACCCTACCTGAAGCCTGCCTGTTCTTGACGCAGCTTACTATCAACCCCATCTCGTATGCGTGCGATAATGACTCTGCCCAGACCTTTTGCGGCTACTTCCATCCAATTGCTGCAGTCGGTTAGATTACCTTTCTTAGGAAGTTTCACTATCAATACGCTACTCAATCCTCCGGCAGTTGTTCTTGCTCCCACACTTTACGCAATAAGCAGTGTAATACATCCTCATATGTTTCTAGATCTGCTTTTAAGATCTCGGCAGTCAGGCTATCAACTTCCCCAGCTGTTCCATTCGTTACCTCTTTGAGCGCTGTGTAGATTTCAGCCTTTGTTGGAGCATTTCAGGGTCAGGGGTCCCATCATCCTCGTCCACCTCTGCTTCTTATTCAGGCGCTGGGCGATTCAGAAATTCCAGAAAATTTGGTTTCCATCGTTACTGAATTTCATCTTGTTTAGTCAACAACACGCCCGCTCTTTAACATGTCGACTGTCCTTCCTTTCTTGTTTGATAGTTTTCTGGTGACATAAACTGCTTTTAGGTGGCCTTGTTCTGTGGCTTTCTGTTCTTCCTCAGTGACCTTTTCTGCCTAATCATTATTGTCTTTCTTGAGTTTGTTTTCTTCACTTCCTTGTCTTTTGCTGAGTAAGCATTTCTGTGCTTCTCTCTGATCATTTTGGACTGGATGAAATTCATTTTGCTCTTCAATCATCTCCTTTCGTCGATTTCAATCCAGCTTTCAGTACCGATCCATGGTATGCTTATCCTTTACTGGAACCCCAGAACCTCTTATATTAAGCTGTGTCTTGGTATGCCTTCTTGACATTTTCCCATTCTTTTTCCAAATCTTGGTCATCATCACTGTTGTTAGATTCATCATCTACCAGGCAGCTAAATCTGTTTCGAAGCTCGATCTTAAATTTCTGTGCCACCTCAGGCACTCTGAGTTTGGCCACGTTTATACTTATTTGATATGTTCACTTTCTTCTTTGATCTACACAGCCGCAACGTGATCTCTGCGATGACAAGGCGATGGTCGTCTTTTGACATCACTCACTCACTCATGCCCATTACGCCGGGTGGCGTGTAGGACAGCAACGTGATCCTTCCACATCTGCCGGTCCTTTGCCATGTCTCGAATGCTGCTCCAGGTCTTCCCCATCTGCTTCATTTCTTCTCTGCCGTCCGCCGCCACGTGATCTTCGGACGGCCTCTCCTTCGCTTTCCCTCTGGCGTTCAATGTAGAGCGGTTTTGGTGATGGAGGTTTCTTGGCGAGTAACGTGGCCATCCACCTCCAGCGCCTTCTCATCAGGATGGTAGCCATGGATTCGGTTCTACACCATTCGAGCAGGTCTTTGTTTGAGATGGTTTTTGGCCAAAAGATGTGCAAAATCCGGCGGAGGCTCTTGGTGTGAAATGTGGATAGCTTAGCTTTTGACATAAGCCCCCCCCCCCCCCCCCCCCCCCCTGGAATGCACGAGTGTCCAACACTGATATTCTAAACTTTCCACTGACAGCCACATGATCGACCTGGTTCTTGATGTGTTTTTTTGGTGATACCCATGTGTGTTTTGTGGTTATCTTTATGGGGGAACATTGTTTATGTGATGACAATATTGTTGCTTGCGCATAGCTTAACAAAGCGCTCCCCATTCTCGTACCCTTCTCCGTGCAGTCCGTGATAACCCACCACTCTTGCTGGTCTCCGACTTTTGCATTCCAGTTCCCCATCAGGATCGCTATGTCGTGCTTTGGGATCTTATCAATGACTGTTTGCACCTTCTCGTAGAAGAAGTCCTTTGCCTCTTCATCGGCATCATTTGTTGGGACATACACCGATTGTGGTTCTGACCTATCGCGAGTTGAACCTTGCTGTGTGATCATTCACTGGTGACTTTCTTACTCAAAATCATGGCTACACCACTTCTAAAGCCAACCCTTCTACACACGCTGATTCCCAGCACATCGATGCCATAATTCCCATTTCCCTTGCCACAACTGCAGTTTTTCCCTATACTGTACATCGTTTTGACGTTCCATGACCCTATCTTTATGCCGATTTACGAGATATACCCGGTGGCCCCAGTGCACTCCACCGAGACCCCTTACCACCCTACAACCCCGACATTACGTCCTACATTCCAAAAAATCCGCCATCTTGGATTTTAAAAAATTTCAGAAATGTCAGAAAACCCAGAAAAACCTATAATTTGATTTGAAAAAATCAAGAAAATAGAAGGATGCAAAAATGTTAAAGATATTGGAAGAAACTCTTAATAAAATGCGAAAATCACATTACAACCGAAAATTTAGTTAAAAAAACATCTAATATGAGTAAAACGACCTGTCAAAAATTGGTTGCTATGGAAACGTCAAGTCACGTGACAGACTGAATAGGGGTAAAATACCTCAATATCTTAACAGGTGACCTCATTGATGCGGAAATTATCACGGCTTTAACTGCTATGAACCATTACCGTGACTCGCGAATTTGCTGTTAGTCGTTATTGTAGTCCATTGCCTGTTAACGCATTTCAGCGTGATATGTTTTTTGGCTGGTAAGAATTTCAGCTACGATTACACATTACCCAGAACAAACAATTTTGGGTAAAATTTCAGCAAAGCGTTAATTGCCAATGAAATGCACATGAAAAATGCCCAATATTGCAACTCCTGAGGAGTGAGCGAGCTTAAAATTCTGAATTACGCAACCAAAGACATTAACCTGTCTCGCGTGACAGCTAAGAGACTGACAGCCGTGTTTTTTAACAGCAACAAAACCACTGGAATTTAAAGTCCAAGTATAAGCTTTCTAAGCTTCTTGTTGTTACTATAATATATAATAATATAGAAAAATTCATTGCCTGACTCGTGAATTCCACGTTAAATTTCACTTGAAAAACCGATATCGCACGAATCGCGAAGCGATTCGTGCGATATCGGTTTTTCAAGTGAAATTTAACGTGGAATTCACGAGTCAGGCAATGAATTTTTCTTGAATCGCATAGCCTGTTACAAAAGGAAAATGAATTATTTTTAAATACTTTAATACAACAGCGCTCGAGAAAGCCATTCAACGTCAAGTGTCAGGACTGTCAGGAGCAAGCGAACGAATAAGAATCAAGCTAAGATTCTGTCACAAACTTTTATATTTTATCCTCGTGGTAGAGGTTTTTCCATTTTAATTGGGGAAACGTTATTTGTAGACATTTACGGGTTTGTCAGTAATTATAAGAACTCCGGCAAGTAAGCTTACTGAAGACAGAATCATGAACACTTTTACTTCGGCGCGGCACACTGAAATGAATCAAAAGAAAACCCGGGAAGAAAAGCTTTGGAAAAGACGTCAAGCAATGCTGTAAGTAAACTTATGCTTTATACCTTGAAATAACTTTTAAAAGCTTATTAGCGTTCAATATTCTACGTTTTAAATTTCAATGGCTTAGTCCATCCTTGGTTTGAGAGAAGGTTTTTAGACCTTGTTGACTTGTTTTCGTTTCGAATGCGAATTATTTTGTACTCAGTGCTGTAAACACTTGTTGATCTTCGAGCGGCTGTTTTTGTAGCTTCAGTTAGCACAAGAGAACTATTACGGTCAAGCTATCGAAAGTATTAGTTAAAGAATGTAAACAACTATTCTTTTAGCCGAAAATTTTGACTATTTCGTTACAAACGGAACTGAAAAAAGTGTCTTCAAATGTGCTTTTAGCGAGTTTACCGATTCACCACGCGGTAATGATTGCTGTTTTCAAGTGGGTTTTAAAGTAAGATAATTTTATTACGGTCAAACTATCGACAATGTCACTTCAACAAAATAGAAAGCTGTTCTATTACCGAAAAAATTTGGCGTATTTTTCTTTCTAGCGGACGTTTTGACGACGTTTTTAAAAGTACTATACTGTTTATTTACGTGTTTTGAAATTGTTCGCGCGGAACAAAAAGCTTATTATTTTGTAATCTTATCCGCTACATTTGTGGCTATTTCTCTGACACTATGAAGTCATTTAAACGTTTTACTCTTTACTTTACTGTACTACCAACCTGTACTATTGTTTCTCCCATAGTTTTAGCCAGTTGCCTCTCTTCAGGTTTCTTGTACTTGCAAGCATCGATCGATGATTGCGCTTCTTTAATTTCTCGAGAGAATTGAGTTTGAGTTCAAAGCTGACTAAATCTTGAATCTCGCATTGGAAAAAACCCTCATGTTTGCTTTGGCTTTTCTGACATTGATGCTGACATTGAAACCATACGAAAACCGCATTTTTATATTTTAATTTGCGATGCCGAAAGTAAACAAACACAATCTCGCGTTGGGCCTCGCTTTCAACACACATCATGCAATTCAGCTATGCAATTCAACTTCTCAGGCATGCAATTCCACGTTGAATACCCTCGCATTGATAGCCAATCAGAGTGCGAGAATTCTCTGAGCTATGCGATTCTATTATAATATTTGTGAGCCTTTTACGTCACTTTCTCACTTTTTATCAATTTATTGGAATTTAATTTTTGTTTAAAAAAAATAGAACGACGTTAATGAATACTCATTCGCCTTAAATACATTTACATTAAAATGAAACTTCATTGTTGCTAACTTAATTGATTCCACGGATTTTAAAGTGGCATTTAAAAATGGCAATTTATCTTATATTCGTGAACGGGAAAATATATGAAATTTGTCGTTTAATACATTTTTTAATGAAAGAAAGCAGATAGTGCGGAATCAACTGACCATTTTTGACCATTTTTTGTAAAAGAAGTGTTACGCGTCATGCTCCAAAGTATTGTGTGTTTTATTATAGATAGTGCCGTGGCTATAGACTACGTACCGGGAGAAGACGAAAGACGCGTTTTGTGTCAATATCTGTCTGAACTGACTTTGACGGAAGATGATGCTTTTGGACTACGTCTCCCGGAGAAGAAGATGCCCGAGGGATTTCACTTGATCCATAAGCGGTCCTCCAAACGAACTGTGTACACTACTAAGCCAGGCTTCAGTATCATTCTATCGAAGGAAAGCTCATGGCGCAGTGTTCTAGCAGAGGAGAGGTCCAGAGAAACGGTATGAGACTAGTAAATAATAATTATAATAATAATGGAACTTGCGCATATCAAAAACTGCAATGTATTTACATAGAGGTAGATTTTATCAAATAATATATTTGTCTTATCCGACTTAGGCCTGGGACACCTTCACTCCTTATGGGGAGCATAGGGCATCCACCGTGGTTCTCTACTGGATTATTTTCTGCGCGATTCTCTAAGCTCCAGGACTAATTATTTCTCTCCAGCTCATTCAACGCGCTGTACCTCTGTGACTTGCTTTTTAACGTCCCTTCTCCTGGAATCTTAGGTTTCATGCAAGGGCGGTCTGGATGATTATGGCTACAAACGTATACCCAATTCACTTCATTTTTCTTTTAGATTATTGTCTAAGTATAGAGCATGAGCATGAATCCAGACTATAGCTATTGCAGACAAAAATTATGTTCCGACAACATGCATGTAACTTAGCTTTCAAGAAATGTTAAAACGTTTTTAACGTTGCTCTAAACCTGGTTTCCATATAATCACAACGACCGCAAGGATCGCAGCGATCGCAGAAAATAAGTGTTGTTGTACGATCCTTGCGATCACATGAAAACCATAAAACTTTGCGATCGTTGCGACCCTTGCAAGACAGAAACAGGTTTGTGAAAATTATCGTATTTTAAGCACACGTTTAATCGCTTTTTTGAAACATGCGAAAGTACCCTATCTTCGCTGGCCTTTATTTCACAAGTCCAGACCAGGTCACGCTAAATTCTTACTGAATTATACTAAGCAGATGTTAGGAAGCCTAGAAATATAAAAATACCTTGCGCTTTTTATCTTCCTTTCCCACAGCGACTTCGAACTTTTGGTGGTTCTGTGAATATGAACCGCATTATGCAAATTAGGTCGCTGAGCAAATTCAGATTGTTTTAAATGAAAACGTTCTTAATTGTTAGATCTCACCATTCTAAGTCGAAAATACAGAAAAGCGCGCACAGCTAGAATTTTTAAACGGGTTAAATGGCTAAAACTGGGAAATTAAGAACGTTTTCATTTAAAACAATCTGAATTTGCAAAGCGACCTCTTTTGTTAGGCTTCTTGACTTATTTGGCACTTTTCGGGCCTTTACCATCATTTCGTAGCTTACGCGCCTTTCCCTCAAGAACTTTTAAGGAATTAAAAAAATGATATGTCCTTTATAATTTAAAAAGAATAACCTTTCGAGTGACGGTCAAGTGCTGCTTGCATCACTTTTATGGACCCAGGATCGTAGTCGGTTCCGTCTTGTTTACACAGGAGGCAAAACACCACTCGAATACTTTATCCAACTGCTATGGAAGACCTTCTAAGGGTTTTTTCCAAGGACATTTTCACTTCTAAAAAACTTCACCCAGTTAGTTGTGCTCATTCGTGTGTTTTCTGCAGCGTCTTTTGATGCCGTAACATCTTCATCCATAACATATTTAAACCTGGACGCCATCTTGGCACCAAGATATAGGAAACATTGCCATAGCAATTTTGTAATTTCACATGTGAAATTATGAATTAGCGCTGAAATTTGGCGCAAAAATTAAGGAGTAATTTGGCACACATGATATTACAACACATATTACAATTATTCCCTTTCACGTGTCTGTAACCTTAGAATGCCATGGAATTCAGGTGACGGGAATCGAGTGCGCGCGCACTACCTGATATATATATATGTATAGGTAATCGCATGGGGCCGAGTAAAATTAAGGATTAATATCACGCGTGTTTTCAGAAGTTGCAGAAATTGCCCGAGTCGCGCAGCGACAAGGGCAATTTCTGCAACTTCTGAAAACACAAGTGATATTAATCCTTAATTTTACGAGGAAACATGCGATTACTTGTTTATGACATAGAGGGCAAAATTTTCGGAAAACCTTCAAAGCGCCGCGAAGCTAAATTCAGCCGCGGCAGAACGAACTGATATTCCTTCCAAAAATCACACAGAATCACAGGAAGATCAAGCAAACCCTTACGTTCAGAACAGGGTAACGTTGACTGTTATGTAAATCTTAAGAGAAAATTGTAAGTCGTGAAAATAAAAAAAATAACAAGCTTGCAATCAAGCCAAGTAAAACGTAATTTTATTCACCTGTTTGCATGTTTTTAAGCCGGCTTTCCGCTGCGAGCTGCATGACATGTCAATCCTACATCGATAAAACCGTGAGCAAAACGACGAGTCCAAACAAACTTGTAGAGGTAATTTATCCGGTTTAATTTGAACTTCTTCTTTCTTTGAGCAAACTCTGTGATCTTTTATACTCTTGGTTGCACGTAATGAAGCCCGTATTTAACAGAGGTGAAGCGAAGAAGTCAGTTGGCAGCCATGAATGAATTTCGTCGCAAACTCGCCAAGTGTCTAGCTGATGCAAGTTTTCTAGTTTTCAACTGAAATAATCTTCTGTTGCTTCGAGTGAAACACTGAGATTCAGCTTTCGGAATTTCGTTTCAAGCTATCACACGGTTTCCGTTCCTTTTTCATCGAATAACTCGGGAAACTGAAGTCAAACTCCGAAGCGACGTACAAGCGAGCGCTGTGTTTGAAAATTCTGCTCAAAATCCCGCCGTCAAGAAGCCAACTGAGTGCAGCGCGCTCAGCCAATTAGGAGCGAGGAATTTTGCCGCTCGACCAATCAGGATCAAGTAATTTTGCCCCGGGCAAACCAAAATTAATGAAAAATGCCCTCTGTCTCAGCCAATCAGCATTCAGTAATTTTGCCCTCTATGTTATAAAAGATATAATTACTTTTATGTATTTTACCACTTTATCGGTTACATCTTTTATTAGTTGCTGGACAGCTATATATATCTTTATAAAATTTTGATCATATAACGCGTGCTCTGATTGGTTGTACAGTCGCTTTACATAAGGCTATGTAACACGGTTATGACGTATCATTGCATTTTGTTGGCTTTAATTTATAAAAAGAAAAACACTCGAGAAACGATCTAGTTTACCTCATCACGCAAAATACATATTGTTCTCGCGATATTTACTTACAGTGCATGAAATGTCTTAGGTCGATATATTTTTGACTAATAGACCAAACAGACATTTTTACAAATTTGTAAAAACTTCTGTCGAATGAAGGCATTTGGTATGGTAGACAGGACAACCATATATGGAGAATCCTGTGACATTATGGTATTTCGTCGAAAGCTGTTAGGGTGATTCGTTGCTTAAAAGTAAGCACAACCTTCCGCGTCATTCACAATGCAGACCTGTCCCCACCCTTCACCGTTGACACAGGCGCTAGGAAAGGATGCATCTTATCGCCCATGATAATCTTTCTGTTAGTGATAGACTGGGTGACGAAGACAGCAATGCAGCAGCCACGAGGTATCCAATGGTCATTGATGCAAACGCAGGAGGACTTGGATTTTGCAGATGATGCGGGACTTCTGTCACTCTCGTTCGAACATATGCAGTCAAAAAAAGAGAGCCTGAAGCTAAACATCGAGAAGACTAAGACCACGAGAGTCAATGCGATCCAGGATCAGGAGGCATCCATTCTCGTCGAGGGACAAGCCCTTGAGGATGTAGACAAGTTTACCTACCTTGGGAGTATTGCTAGTAAGGCAGGAAGGGCAGACGAGGATGTTAAGGATAGGATTACTAAAGCACGCCATGCCTTCGTAACTCTCAAACCAATCTGGAGAACTAGAAACATCCATTTGAAACCAAGCTTCGGCTGTTCGAAACAAATGAAGACCAATTAAGTCACTGTTGCTCTATGGATTAAATATGTGGATTTGGAACCATATATTACAGGTTTTTGTAACAGTTGCCTGAGGCAGATTCTGTACATACGTACCATGGCCAGTTCGAATATAAAACCAGGAACTTTGGCAAAGAACGCAACCGTGATCCATTTTTTTGACAGCACAACCCTGCGTAGGGAACGGCCCAATATCACATCACGCGCCAAGCCCTTGATTCAGGAACCCCCAAGGTAACCGCAAGAGAGGGCGCCCAGATAAAATATGAAAGAGAACCCTTGATAAAGAGCTGAAGTATGTCCTGGGAGGAGGAAAAGCAGATCGCCCTGGATCAATATCGATGGAAGGAAGTAGTGATGGTCCTATGTTCCTGATGTAACGAAGAATAATGAGGATGAGGATGAGGATGAGGATGAGGATGAGGATGAGGATGAGGATGAGGATGAGGATGAGGATGAGGATGAGGATGAGGATGAGGATGAGGATGAGGATGAGGATGAGGATGAGGATGAGGATTATGAACCCCATCGACGTAATTTTTTAACACTTTACACAAGTATGTGTAAACATTATCGAAAATAAAATTTTTCACCAAGTAATTTCATTTATTAGCCTCAAAACGTCAAAAGCAGGGCACGTCTGACCTTTTTAACGTTGCCACGGCAACATATTTTGATGTCAAACGCATCTGATTCAGCTCATTGATAAATACTTTACTATTGGGAGCTGTTTGATATGTTGCCGTTACGTTTAACACTATTTACGCTTGTGATTTACACCTTATTTGTTTCGTCTTCTTGTATTGTAGACTGACCTCCATCTACATTGTGAAGAGTGGGACAAACTGCTTGGTAGCGGACATTGGGACCCAAAAATCATACTTGGGAAACTACCCGAGTTTTTCCAGTTTGTGAAGAGCATTCAAGGCCTTGTTATTCGTGAGATGAAGAGAATGGATTAAAAAGAAACAGTGAGAGAAAAACACTTTTTCACTTTAATAAAATTTAGTAATTTCTGTCTACGGTAACTGGACACTGAGCTAAATGGTATTGTTACATACCTCTCTTTTTCCACCATTAAGGTATCAGTATACCCCAAATGACCATCATGCGTTGGCGCTGTTTTACGGTCGGACGTTTAACAAAAACCCCAATAAAGTATATATTTCCTGAAAGCTTAAGAATTGTAGATTACGAATATGTATTCATTTCAATTAAAAAGATTAACGTGTTTCGAATAAAGCGCTCAATTTCAAAAAGTATATTGGTCCACAAATCGAGTTCGTTTCCGGCCGGAATTGAACGGGAGAAAGCGAAAAACATCGCTACGTGTTCTTGACACCTTTCTCTAAAACACTGTGTCGGGGAATTTTGGTTACTTGTCTGGTTAGCTTTTACACACATTTAAACTTTGAGGGTTGACAAAACATGCATTCTCTGTACGAAAATACTCATAACTTTCGAAGGAGGGAAAAAAATAAAATTCCCCGACACAGTTTTTTTGTCAGACTATTGGAGAAGATTCTCTCCAAATTGCAGCGAAAAAGGTTGAAAATTCGTTGCAAACGAACTTGAAAACGTGCGCTTCATTCGCTGAAATTTTAGTTTCGAGAAACAGGGGAAAACATGTTTTGGGGCGTTCTTCCGGTCTGATGAGATTAAATACACAAGACGCGTGAAAATAATTGTGTTGATCGATTAAGAGAAGGCTCGTCTTACTTTAATTAACAACAGAGTTCGTATCGAATACAAATGACCTCAAATGCGCGCTTCTTATGGCTAGAGAAGAAAGTTCTCCTCTCACCGATCGTGCTACAAGTAAATTAAGATCAAGTTTATGGCTTCAGTTTTCCCTCCATTTAGCTTCTCCGTGGGATATTCGCCCACATGGATATGCAACCGCGAGCGATCAGTTCATGTTGTCCTAATCAGTGATGCGATCCGGTGTCATTTGAGACCTGGTTG
Source organism: Desmophyllum pertusum (assembly GCA_029204205.1). Classification (NCBI taxonomy): domain Eukaryota; kingdom Metazoa; phylum Cnidaria; class Anthozoa; order Scleractinia; family Caryophylliidae; genus Desmophyllum; species Desmophyllum pertusum. The sequence continues at coordinate 228,765 of MU826876.1, read as the reverse complement.
AGACGAGTGCTTCAGCTCAATTCTTACCGAACAATTTCCCATTTCGGTATATCATTCTTACTTGAAAAAGCGGACACAGTTATGTTCCTATCAACATGAACATTGCAAGATGCGGCTTTCGAATTTCGGGTGAATCTACAGACACTGTCGGCCCTCGTGTTACGTGACTTTTTATACGTACATGTTGACAAACTGTTGACGGCTCTCGATTAGAAATAAGTAATGGCGAGAATCGTTTTTTTCTTCATAACTTTCTTTAGAAGCAATCTTTTTTCGTGAAACTTTTTGGAATGAAAGGTCTTGATGTGATCTATCTGAAGATAACAAAAAGTAAAATCTTGCAAAATGGTCAAATTTGGGGTATACTGATACCTTAAGGAAATGCTAGTTGTTAACTAACTCACATATTTCTTATTTCTTAATGTGTTCAACTAAAATCTAAATTGATTGGAGCGTATTTAACTTGCTAGGAATTAAAATATGTATTTTTTTACTTTTGGTCGCAGGGTGACCAATAAGGGATTAATTATTTAAGCAGAACAATCACACGATTATAGTAGTTTGACAGTTTTGTGTTTGCTAATTCAATCACCTTGAAATGATTATTACAAGAGTGGAATTTTACAGTGTAGCAGTTTTTTATTTCTTATTTATTTCTTATTTCTTAATGTGTTCATCTAAAATCTAAAATGATTGGAGTGTATTTAACTTGCTAGGAATTAAAAATATGTATTTTTTTAATTTTGGTCGCAGGGTGACCAATAAGGGATTAATTATCTAAGCAGAACAATCACACGATTATAGTAGTTTGACAGTTTGTGTTTGCTAATTCAATCACCTTGAAATTATTATTACAAGAGTGGAATTTTACAGTGTGGCAGTTTTGTGTTAAAAACATAATGAAAAAAAAACAAACATTAATCCATAGTTAATAGAGAGAAATGGTTCTGAAGCCCGGCAAAGTTCTTTGTTATATGTTTTTGTTCGCTGTTTTGGCCTTGACCGTGCACAATACCTGACAAAATACATTAGGTGGTTACGTGTGTTCAAGCAACTAACCAACAGAAACGTTGAGATTACGTAAATTCAACGACCATCGCAAAACAAAAGATTGTGCACGGTCATGGACCTTCCAACATAAATATTGGCCACTTTGTTTTCTCCTTTGAAGTTTGCTGGCTTCATAGCCGTCATATATTGACCATGAAATGAAAACACATTTCTTTCGCAGTTCTTAGCAATGTCTTAGAATATTAATAATGCGGTTAGGAATTTATCATTTAGGGCTCATCGCATTACAGTTCTGCGATCTGTTTTAAATTGTGATTAAGCACTCATTTTTTTCGCTCTTCGCAGTTCCTCCAGAGATTCTTGCACGGGGTCCTTTAGCTTTGGAAGCCTATAATAATGCCCTGGCGGAAGGTAAATCGTGTGTCAAGAGGGTGCCACTGATGTTGATTGGACAAGACAGGTCAGGAAAAACCAGCTTAAAGAAATCGTTGAAGGGGATATGTTTCAACCCAGAGGAAGACAGCACTGTGGGCATCGATGTAGATCATTGTCATTTCAAAGTGACCACCGAGATTTGGATGGCAGGAAAGAAGGATGAAGAATCAAAGTCTGATACAGCAGCCATTTCCTTTGAGCATAATGCAGCACGGTTTGGTTGCGGATACATTGCGGAAAAAGAAAGCGTCCCGGAGGATAAAAGAGTAGATGTTGCTAGTGCAAGAAGCTTTGATTCTGAGATCACTGATTTGCAAATGGAAACACAACTCAATGAGTTAGTTAGAGGAACAGGGCCTATTGAGACATCTGGAGATCCAACACCCACCGACATCATACATGAGCCTCATGATCATGTACCAGCAGGAGAAATGCCGGATACAACAACATTGAGTCCAGAAGACGATGCATTTATCGCCACAAAAGAACAAAGGACAGAGTTCGAAGATGTTGCTGCTATAACTGAAAAGTTACTTCAAGATGATCGGGTGGAAAAAACGGAAGATATCTATTCAATGTTGTGGGATTTTGCAGGACAGTCGGTTTACTACGAGACACATCCACTGTTTCTCACAGCAAGAGCAATGTACTTTTTGGTTTATGACCTCAGCCAAAATCCACACGACAGAGCCAAACCTCTGGTGAAACAAGGAGTATACAAGGAATTTGTTGACAGCTTTAATCTCAAAACGAATTTGAATTATCTAGATTTTTGGATGACTTCCGTGGCTTCCCTAGCCAGCCAAGATGAACGCTATGTTGTAGGACCTGAAACTAAAGTAAATAAACGTCCACCAGTTTTCTTAGTGTGCACTCATGCTGACAAGCCCCATGATGGTCGTGACCCTTGGAAAGTAGCCAAAGAGATGTTTGGCTATCTAAAGAACAAGCCACATGGCGCCCTGTTATCTGACGTATTTGTTGTTGACAACACTAAGTCAGGTAGTGAATCCGAGTGTCAAGAAGTGTTTCGTTTGCGCAAAGTAGTACTTGATGTTGCTAAGGAGCTACCGCACATAAATGACGATATTCCAATCAAGTGGTTAAAATATGAGAAAGCTCTTCAAATAATGAAGAAAGAAGGACACAGATGGATCTCCCTTCACCTAGCACGGCACATTGCATCCGAAGTGTGCAACATTAATATTGACAATGAGATCTCGACTTTGTTGAACTTTTTGCATGACATGCGAATTTTGATCCATTTTGATGACACTCGAGAGCTGAATGATGTGGTGGTCTTGGATCCCCAATGGTTGATTGACGTGTTCAAGAAGGTGATAACTGTCAAGCCTTATCATTGGAAAGAGAAGCACTTTATAGACCTATGGTTAAAACTTGAGAGAGAAGGAATCTTAGAAGAAGAACTTTTAGAACATGTTTGGGTCCATTGATTCATCACAAAGAGACATCTCAAAGCTTCATTGTAATAATGGAGAAATTCAGCTTGCTGTGTCCTTGGCCCTTATCAGATGCATCTTGCAGCAAGCAGTACCTAGTGCCATCCATGTTGAAGTCGCATCCACCTGAAGACGCCATCATGAAGTTGGTTGCCTCTGCACAAATCCCATCTCTTTTTGTGAAATTTGAATCTGGGCACGTCCCTCCAGGCCTGTTTCCCCGACTGGTGCTTCAGTTCTTTCAGTGGGGAAAGGAACAATTTTGGAGGCCAGTGAACCCAACGTTGTACCACAGCTTTGCAAGGTTTCACATTTCTGGTGACGAAGACTGCTCTGTAATCCTTCGATGTCATTTGTCTTCCATTGAGGTTGTTTATCACAGAGGAAATTTAAATGATGAGTTATTTCAGCCAAAGATGACCTTGTCGACGGATTTCAGCTGTAGTAACGTTGATTTTACCTTTACCCGTGCTTTGCGTAGCCAACTAGGCTTGATTCTTGAGTGTATGAGTAATCAGTTATGTTGGCTAAACAATATGAAATATAAACTGAGTGTCATCTGCCCAGTCTGCTGTCAAGGAAATGCCCTTGAGTACTGCGATACGCATCATGAACAAGGTTGCAACGAAGAGGAATGTCTCCACTTCTGGTCCGAAACCGTGTTGTGCGGCGCTACGCCAAACATAGTATGCACCCACTCTGCTTCTGCTCAAAATTGCAGGGTTAATGCTAAGTACTGGGCACCTTGGTTTGCATCTCCGGATGAGCAGGTAAATAAACACGCTTGTTTTCCATGAATCACAATAAAGTAGAAAATATGGCTTATTGGCCAAGCATGAGGTCAAGATGGTGGGATATTGGCCAAGTTCTTTTTTTTTGCGTGTCTATGGCCCGAGACGAAGTCGAGGTCCATAAACACGCAGAAAAAAGAACGAGGCCAATATCCCGCCATCTTGACCGAACAAGCTTGGTCAATAAAGGATTGATTATTTATTATATGACTAGAAGGACGCGGGAAAATAGTCTTCTTGCGGGAACAGATCTAGAGCGTGCAATCCCGAGCGGTCAAGATGGCTCCATCTTGACAGGCGGGTAGCCAATCACAGCACAGGATTTGCTTCATCTTGCTCGCTCATAGAGCCAGCCATATAATAATTATAAGTAATCTTCGTGGTTATATTATGGTTATTGACCTGTTTACAACGTCGATATGTAAATTGACTAATTGGTAGTGATAAAATAATATATTTGTATAGCCTGTTTCAGGTCAAAATTGGCTGAAACAGGTGCACGTACGAGAAAACGCAAATGTATGTTGTCGATTTCCTGCGATCCAATATCAGTACTTGCATTTGTCGAATTCGTGACTGAGACATGATCTGGCGATAACACCACATTACTACGATTCATTGCTGCAGTAATCCTCATTGTAAGTAGTGTTAAGTTAGAAGTATACAAAATTAGTACTAAGCTGACAACACATTCCTGTTTACACAGTTAACACTCGGTCTACAAGATGGGAGACCAATGTCTTCGAGGAAAGGTAAGTGTTTTTTCTGAATCTAGCTGTTTTACTTTTTCTATAACCTTTGCAAATGGCGGAGAGGCAAGTCTTTATTTATTTATTTATTTATTCATTCATCCATTCATTCATTCATTCATTCATTCATTCATTCATTCATTCATTCATTCATTCATTCATTCATTCATTCATTCATTCATTCATTCATTCATTCATTCATTCATTCATTCATTCATTCATTCATTTATTTATTTATTTATTTATTTATTTATTTATTACAGCAATATTTATACATTACCAGAAATTCGAGTCATCGATCATATTTTCATTCTGAGCGGCAATTAAAAATGGCGGACGAAAATTACTGAGGATTGTATGGGATTCAAAATAAATGTTCAAATAACTGAACTATAAGCGAAGATGAAAATCTTCCACCGTTCCTAAACGAAAGAAAACAACCTTAAGATTACAGAAATGTTTTTGGTTACACGATTTTTCGAAAGAAAAGTTCGGACAAATTGAGATATAAAATTGTACCCTAAACAGACCTCAAATGTCTCATATCTTCTCAAATTTCTTCAAATATTACTCACCAAAAGCTATATTTTGGAGATCAAATCTTGCATGAATTCATCTTCCCCCCATTCTCGACAGCTTCGTCTAGGGACAAGGCTTCAGAAAATGACCGACATATCCGTAAATCGATCGGCAAGTTCGGACAAATCAGCAGATTATAAAGGCAATATTTAGTTTAATTCCCCAAGCCGCTGCGAAAAACATACTCGTCATAACAACGCGAGGAAGAGAGAAAACGTCGGCCATATATCCTCTTTCCTTCGTTGTTTTGGTAGCCATTTTGTAAATGTAACCACGCGTTTTCATGTGTAAATACGCTGTTCATCAGCAGCGCAGGCGACTAAATAATCTATGAATTTCTATGAATTTTAAATCAGGAAAGTTACGAAACCGGAAGTCAGGAAATTTACGAAACCGGAAGTTGTATAAATTCCGCTTTGCAATTAAAAATTCAAATCTTACGACATTGCTATAGCAGCTGCAACGCTTTTCTTTACTGGATATATAGGTTCAAACCATGTCTGATGTATTAAGCGACCGCGAGAAGCGAAATGTTGATGCTAAACTTCGAATTAGTAGCCCTGCAAAAACTTACCGTAGCCGGCAGGATGTCGACGAATCTCAGATAGCCTTGTCAATTGAAATCCCTTATTAACCGGGCGTGGGCCTGGGGCCCAGCCCGGTTAATAAAATAGCTTCTGTTTTTTTTTTTGTCGTCGATCTCTTATACCTCTACTCCGCCAAAGTGCTAGGAGGAGAGCTAGGGTGAGTATGAATATATATGAATGTATTCGCCTTGTGAAAGATTTTCTCGGGGAAGAACGAAGCCCGGACTCGAGAGAGCGGCGGAAATCGAGCCTATGTGAAAGTTGGACTGGTCCAAATAAATATTAATTTAGGATCGCGTAAACACATCGGAGCGGCGTACAGATTTCGCAACGTCGGTGAGTTTGACTCGTCAAAATATTAAATCATTGTACTCACTACTAGGTGGACACACTAGGAGCGCCATTAGATCAATTTTTTTTTATCAAGGCTACGTTACATTTCGCCAGGGTCATAATATTGTCCTGTTTGTTTTGTGGTTGAAATACATTTCTTTTCCGTAAAGGAAAACAGAAACTTGCCCAGACTCGCAGATTTATGTAAACAGAAACTTGCTGAGACGTGCAGATTTATATTTGGACGATTACGTCATAGGGTCACGTCGAATCGTGACTTGAAGAGATTGTCTGTGAGGTGCGTACGTACATCACATACACTAGAAGCGCCATTAGATCAATTTTTTTTATCAAGGCTACGTTAGATTTCGCCAGGGTCATCCTTTGCCTAAATGATATTTTATGAATATTGTCCTGTTAAATAATTGTCATTTTGTGTGAAATACATATCTTTTCCGTATATTTTCTGAGAAAAACAGAAACTTGCTGAGAAATGCAGATTTATAAATAAGGACGATTACGTCATGGGGTCACATGAGTCAACGTCTGTGATAAACCAGGGTCGCCGTTAGGTCAAATTTCATATCAAGCTATTACTTTTGATTTGAACATGAATACTCTGCTGTTTATTTAGTGTGAAATACATTACTTTTTCGTGTTGGTGCAGCAATTCACTTCCTTGTATGCAGAAGATTTATAAATAACAACCATTACGTTTACAATATCACATTTTGACTCACGCAATTTGTCGAACTGTGACTAGAATAGCTGCGAGTGATGATGGTGCAACGCGGAACGTCTGCGATTGATGGTTCAACACGATTCGTACCTATGTTGTCGTGTTTTTTCCTCTTATTCAACTTTGGCTTTATATTGAGGAATGATCTTCAAAGACTGCTCAGAGGCAAGAAAATTGACAGTAGGCACTATACGCAAACATCAGACTTCAGCGTGACTGCCGTGACTAATCTGATAGATTTCAAGCAAGAAAGCAGGTAAAACGGCTTGCTTGCTTGATAAAAAAAGCCCGGTTATATTTTCTTCGAAAATTCTTGTTTTCTTCTAAAAGAATGGCATGGGAAAGTTGACAAAGGAGATCCTGAAGCGACTACCCCTAACTACATCAGTCTTGTTAATGAACTCATTCCTGGTCATTGTGCCCAAATAAGCCAAGTGTCAGGGCAACGTATCAGCAGCAACTTGGCCAAAAAGGCAGGATCTGTAAGAGCCATGTACAGAAATGCTAAGAATAGCAGAGGACGTAGTCAGCTCGATCAGAAAACTCTGAAAGTTTGCATTTTTGAACATGAGCTTGTTTCAATGGAAGGTGTTGAAGATGAACTTATGTGCACGAGACAGGAGATTGAGGAGTGGAAGAGAAAGGTAGAAGACTTGGAAGATAAAAAGAGACAGCTGGTGAAAGAGATGCATGAAGCCCTGAAAGAAAAGGATGAGTACCTGAAGGAAAAAGATGAAGAAAATAGCCAAGTTAAGAGAGCAAAATCAAGAGTTATTTCTGCACATTGAAAACTTAGAGGAGAGACTAGGGGAAGTGGGGTGCACAGGAAAGAAATTGGGTGATCTTGGCCCAAGGCAGAGGTCCAGGAAACTAAAAGAACTTACAAGTAGAGCAGAAGTGGCACTGTGGTTTGTGAAATCATATGGGTTGAGATTGACATGCCTAAAGGGTGTGGATACCAAACATGGAAATCCATACACAGTTGAATTTGACAATGAAAACCCTAACCATACCCAATACAGACGAGAAGAAGATGATAAATTGGAACAAGTGCTTTATTTGCTAGACAAATTCTGTACCAGTGATGAACTTTATCATGAGCTAACTATGATGTGTGATGACCTTCCAAAGTCATATTTAATCAAGCAAAAACGAAATGAACTGAACAAGATCTGCACCATTGAACCTGTTCCTGGACAGTATCCAGGTGCACAGATCTCCTTCTCCGAGACACTGAAGAATCATGTCAGAGAGCTTCTCGAAAATGATCCATCTTATGACATAACCGAACCTGTCAAGGTGAAGATAAGTGGTGATGGGGCAAAAATGTCCAGGAGTACCAATTTTATGATCCTTTCTTTCTGCCTCCTTCAAACTGGTGAAAAGGTGATGTCATCAAGAGGTAACAGAACCATTGCAATTGTTAATGGCCCAGAGAAGTATGACACCCTGAAGCACTCTTTCTCATCAGCCATCAATGAAATCAACACTGTCTTGGAAACTGGCTTCATTGAGGTTGATGGGAAAGAAGTAAAAATTGAAATGTTTCTGGGAGGAGATTACAAATTTCTTCTGATGGTTATGGGTCTTAGTGGTGCCACATCTACTCATGCTTGTCTTTGGTGCTTAATTCACAAGTTGGACAGATGGGACACCTCACAGCCCATTGAGCACTACCTTTCTCTAGAAATGAAAAGGACTCTGGCTCACATTAAATCCATGCTACCCCTTAAGAAATTTTCTGTAATAAATCAACCCCTTTTTAATATTGAACTGGATCATGTTATTTTGGATGAACTTCACCTGATGATGAGAGTCACAGACCGTCTGACAGAAAACCTCATTGTTGAAGTAATGGAAAGGGACAGCAATGCCGACGTTGCAAAGGGAAGAGGGGAGAAGAAAGGCCTATACCTGGAGACTCTCATCAACACTATTAAAATGTTGGGATCCCTTTCTCTATCTGGGAAAAGAAGAATGCCGATGGAAAGGGGAGTGGATCATATGAGTGGACTAGTCTGATTGGCTCAGACAAAAAGAAATTAATGGCACTTCTTCCAGCTCAACTGGAACAAAAGGACATCCTCTTCCCTGAAACCAAGTGTACAGTAATTCAGCTGTGGTCTGATTTCTATGCCCTTTACAAGATCATCAGTGACTACAACACAAATGCTGAACAACATCTTGATGTTTCACAAAGGGGCAAAAATTTCATCAACCTCTTCTGTTCACTGGCCGACAAAAGAATAAAATATGGCAATGATCGAGTTACACCTTACATGCACACATTACCCTACCACGTGCCACTTGTCATTAGAAGATTCTCTACAATAAAGCAATTCACGGGGCAAGGGGTTGAGAAAAACAATGATGATGCCAAGAGAATCTTTTTTCAGAAGTCAAATAAGTGGGATGCAGCAAGAGATGTCCTTCTTTTGGAGTCAAGGCAACTGGCATTACAAAGCCACGAGAGGGAGAAGCGAAAATATGCCAAAAAGAAGGATGATTACTGGAATGAAGGCATAGTGGAAACAAGGAAAAAGAGGCAGAGATCAGAAGTGATTCCACAGAAGCACCAGATCAAGAGCCAGGCCCTTCCAGTGCTGTTGATGATAGTTATGAAGAAGACGCTGAGCAAGCTAAGTGTGAATCAACTCCGAGAGAAGATAAAGTCAAAGAAAATTCAAGTAAAGGGACTAGCGAAATTAAGAAAAATTGAGCTAATTGAAGTGTTACAACAAAACACTCACTAAATGGACAAGTACATATTTAATTTGGATATTTGAACAGGGTTAGTGGCAGTGTAGGGTATCGGTGTAGCTGTAAGTGAAATACAGTCGAACCCCTATTAAGCGGCCAGCTATCAAAGTCCCAATATCAGTATAATACTGTAAATAAAACCCCTATTAAGTGGCCACCCCCAATTAAGCAGCCACTGCCATTTCCCCGAGGGTGGCCGCTTAATAGGGTTCGACTGTAGGTAATAATACAAACATAACATATTTTTACCATTTACCCTTTCAGATCAATATATAAATTATCTTTCTCTTTTTATACATCTCTGACATTAGTTGTAGCAAGTATGTGCGTGAACTTGAATATCCAGCCAATATTTAACTCTTGCTTACTAGATTCACTCTGTACTGGCATTGTGAGCTGTGAAAATGTTTGCCAGTCTGGGGCTTCACAAATATCAAATATTTAAAACAGTTGCCTGTGGTTCATATACACATAGCTCAGAATTCTCAGAGCTACATTAAACAGAAATGTATGGAAAGAGTAAAGAGAATTTATACCTTAAGATCGGAAAAGCCACACACACACACACACACACATTCCTGAAAAAGGAAAGAAAGCAAAGTGTATGTAATCACATTTATTAATATGTTCTAACAAATTATACAAGGCTATTATTTTAAAATTACATTATCTCAGAAAATTAAGATGTATGTACATTCTTTATCAACTAACTGATTTATTATCAACTGTTTTTCTGCATGTTTCTTTCTGCATTTACTCAGATCATAGTTAATAGAGGGAAACGGTTATGAAGCCCGGCAAACTTCAAAGGAGCAAACAAAGAGGCCAAGGTTTATGTTGAAGGTCCATGACCATGCACATCTTTTGTTTTGCGCTCATACAATGCATGAATTACATAATCGCAATGTTTCTATTGGTTAGTTTGCTTGAAACACACGTAACCACCTATTGTATTTTGTCAGGTTTTGTGCACGGTCAACCCCCAAAATAGCGAACAAAAACATATAACAAAGAACTTTGCCAGGCTTCATAACCATTTCCCTCTATTAACTATGCTCAAATATTGAATCTGTCACATGCCCTTCTATTTACAGTAATTGTAACTTTTTCAACTGGTGACATAGGTGCTTGTCTAAGCTCACCAGTTGAAATAATGAACGTTTCGGGGACATTTTAAGGACTGATTTTAATTTTATGGGAAATTTTACAGCAACCACCTTGCCCAAGCTGGTTTAAATAATAATCCCAGAATGGAGGAAGGCAAACCTGCTAAAATGATTTTTTCATACAGCATTGATTTCCCATCCCTTGATAATTCCCCCCGACCTCTAAATATATATCTTATGATATCATGGTGAATCAAAATATCAGCTGAATAAGTGGCTTCACAGCCTTGCATTTAAGAATGCCTAAAATAGCATCAATGAAAAACAATAGCTGCCTCCTCTAGTCTCTCAGTGCTGATCTTTGGATTAGAAAAACCCCTGTGGGATTTAGGTGAAAGAAGAACTAATTAAAATTAAGGTATCAAGGATAATTTAATGCAATATTTATACAGTGTTTATTTGACTTGATCAACTCATCAGACAAGTGGGCTGTAGGCTCCCAAGAACATGTCCAAACTGGCCAATCTTTCCCATTTTACAAGGTACTCATCATCCTGCATTAGAGTGAAATTTAATTAACCTTGGGGAGGTTTCAGTTTTAGTTTGACAGCGATTCATAATTAAATAAAATGATAATAAATAAGGTTACTGAATTTATACACACCTCAGTCGCCGATTTCCGCTTGCTGATAAGTCTCTCCACTTGATTATCATTTGGCTCCGGGTTTATACTTCCTTTTCCTAGTAGAAACGGGTTCTAAATCCGCAGAAGAAAGGTTATTTAAAGCAATATAATCGACACGCTCTTTGCATCTTCCCGATGCCGCCATGTTGTTTCGGCAATCCGACACCAAACGAGCATGCTCTGTAGGTTTATGCGAAAAAACCGCAGGCATAAAGTATCGCGTGAACGAAATGACTCGAATTTCTGGTAATGTATACGGGAGCATCTAATTTCGCTTAGGCTAGTTTTAAATAGAGCCCTGATTGACTAAAACAGTCGATTTAGGAACCATAAGTATTCCAATAATTATTGTTGTCACAGTTCCCCTCAGGTTGTCTCCCTAAATGGCAATGAATTCAATCGTGCTTAAAAACACAGGGGAAAATAGTAATTATTGTCGATAAAACCACTTTAAAAAAAAACTCCACAACCACTTCGCCTGTTTTACGTAAAGGAAGAAATAATACTTGAGGTGTCCGGTTTTGCAAATGCTGACAGCCTCATTGAATTAACTGGCCGAACTGAGCATGATGCACACTTCCTGGTTGGATAAAGTCCTATTAACCCTTTTCTGCTTGTGGAAAGGGGGAGGGGGCAGAAAGTTACATTACTTCTAAACCATTCAAGTGGGCGGAGGGATTTTCTGCGCCATCAGGCCCAGGAACGCCAAAATATAATTGCCCAGACAGAATAGGGTTAAATTCTTAGGCAATATCAAAATCAATCGGAGAGTTATAAAATACATATATTTTATCACGAAAAGGAAGAAAATACGCTTCCTCTCCCTGTACGGTCCTAGAATCCCTTGACCTACATTCTGGCTATGTTTTGAAATTTTCTCAATGACAAGCTTTAGGACATATTTGAAGATGACCGCTCTTAAAAGCACTCAACCTAACATAGCCAAACTTTCGTTACCTTTAATCACTAGCGTGAATATTTTTGGATATAAACAGGGGGGGGGGGTGGGGGGGGGGGGATATTTTGCGCCTCCCAAACCCACGAACGCCAAACATGCCCAGGCACTGAATAGGGTTAAATTCTAAAACAATATAGAAATCAATTGGAGAGCTTCTAAAATACATATATTTTATCTAGACAAAGAAGAAAATTCGCTTGCTCTCCCTGGTACGGTCCGAGAATCCCTTTTGTCCCAATCAAGTTCTTCTAAAGAGATTGTACGTCAGCTGGAAGTGAGTCTTCCGCCGGACCGAGCTTCTTTGAAAGAACCCGTGCCTGAGACCAAGGCATTGATTCGTTACTTGGCAAGGGAGGCTAAAGGTTCAGACAGGCTTGACGTGTTCGAACAGTTGAGAGACATTGCACCCGCTGGGACTGTTGGTGAGTTTATCTTTGACCTAAATCTATTCTGAGGCACAATTTTCATGAAAATTCCTCGGGACTAAAAATAGAGATAGAAGAAAAATAAAATAAGATAAACGGAACGAAAAAAAAAAGTTAAACTGATGCATGTTCAGACGTTTCGGGCTCAGCCCTTCATCAGTGACATCAGTAGATGTTCATTTGTTCGTTAAGCATCAGCCATGACACCAACATTTGAAAGATAATGTGCAGGAGAGAGAAATTCAAATGAAACGGAAGTCAGAATTGAGTCCGCGTGCTGACTGGTTCCAATTTGGAAAATGAGACGGATCTCCTTTCGCTTACGTTGTTTGTTTCCTCCACAAAACTTGACACCGCAGATCTCTCAGTGCATCGTGCAAAAAGTGGTTATTTGCATTGAAGTGCTCTGCTACAGGGGAAACCAGGCAAAATTCTCGGAAGAAAGGTAGTCGCGTAGCTAACAGTTTTGTTGGCACGCGATGGGAAAATACGCGAGTGGAAGAGTGAGAAACCGCCTGCCTGAAATCGCGTTTTTTTGTGCGTCCATCAAACACAAGACGTGTTTTGATTGATAAAGCTATCAATTACAGCGCCAGCAAAGCGTTTAGAAGTTACAAAACAAACCTTGTCCTGTCATATTAGTTGCATGTAAAACCAATGAATGCCGATGCACCGAACCAGTCAGAAAATATTTAATTAATGGAAGGACTCGCATGAAAGTCAAAATGAATCGGGAAACTGTCGTCCCTCGTAGATTGAATTTAGTGATTGTTAGGGAATTACTGACAACATTTGAAATGCGAGAAGCGTGGAAACAGACCTGACTGCAATTGGCAAAGCTCTGTTCAGATATTTAATTAATGTTGAAGGATAGGGAAGCATTGGGCTATGTATAGATGAAGCTACAGTAACACGATGGCCTTAGATTTGTTTCGACATACCAATGAAAACCCGGAGCTTGAAACAAAAGCTACCGGACTAATGAGATCCTAGTGATTCACTTTTAAAAAAGTCATTTATTGCTGAATATCAGGTAGCTTCGGAGTATTTTGTGAACAGCAAAACACAATAGTCGCTGTGGGCCCGTTCGCACTTGTTTGACATAATATTTTTTTGCTCTACAAACAATCACTCGCACTTGAAAACAAAACATCGTGACAAATCATTTACTAACCACAAAATGTAAATCTCGTAGAAACCAAACACCTCTGTTGTTGCATGTGAAATCTTGCAGTCCTCGACAATCTTTAAACAGTGTTTTGTAGAGGTTTACTCCCCAGTTTTCATGGTACGATACACAGAGATTAACCAAATATTTCTCATTCTCTGACATTTTAATTAAACGTCTTGTTTCTTACCGCTTTTCCCGACTCAGTCACTCTTGCGCGGTACTTGTATTCCCGATCGGGCCACCGTTTGAATAGCAACGAAATTGTGCTACTCTTGCATCACTGTCAGAAGTTGCACGAACCGCGGTAATCGCAAAATCACCCGGCTGTATCTTTGGGATTAATGCGTGTGAATTGACGAAACTGTCAGTTTTGGCGCTTGGCAAAAAAATTGTCCTGCTCTGAGGAAGGACGACGGCGCCTTTGATGTTTGGTAAGGCTTGACAAATCGCCGTCCGCACTTGCAAAGTGGAACTGATGTCTGATATTTTTGTGGTAAAGGACAAACCATCTATAAACAGTAGGAATGCGGCCCTATTAACATTACAAGATTACAAGATATTTGAATTCTAAAGTTGTAGAACAACATTAATTGAACAATAATGAAACGTTTCTTAGGAGAACAAGAGTTTTGCGTGCGGTGGTTTCCGAGGTACTCAGTGGTGAGAACACTATTCTGTTAATACAAGTTTACATGTATTTCGTCTCCAGGTCCATTGCTATCTGAAAGCCTTGATGTTCGACAAATCCCTTTTGAACAAGGAAGAAAGCTGACAATTTCCTTAAGCGGTGAGATTATACTAGTGTGTAGAGTTTCGAGGAAACTTTGCACTTTAGGAATGGTTAGCGGGTATAAGCGATAAGCAAAAAGGTTGTGATACGTAAACTTTCTTTACATGGATCGCGTGGGGGTACAGCTTGTGGTAGCCTTCTTTCTTGAACAGGGTGCTTCGATATTTGACACATGCGTTAAAGTATAGGTAATCACATGATTTCGAGTGTAATTTGGAATAAATAAGCACGAGTAAATTTTTAAACAACTAAAAAATTGCACGAGCCCGAAATAATAATACACTTGATTACTTTTTTTTACTAATACGATTACTTAGACAGAGGAGCCCATGCCCTACGTAAAATTTCCGAAAGTATTCTCAAACCTTCCGATAGAATTGGAAAATATTCGTAAATCTTCGATAAACGTCGGAAGTCTTCGGATAAAGTTCTGAAATATTCGGAAGACTTCGGCCAATCTTCGAAAGTCATCGGGTGATCTTCGGAAGCCTTCGGAAGGCTTCGTATGAGCTTCGGCCATCTTCTCGTATGGCCGTCGGCAACCGTTAGGGGTGTTCGTGGTTCGTCGTACTGACTTCGGAAATCTTTCGTTTGTAATTTGCACTGGTATTACACTTTTTGCACTGGTGTTACACTTGAACTACACTGCTCTTAGCCAATCAGAATGGAGTAATCATGTTTTCCGAGTGTATTATAATGTGTTTAATACTAATACGTCGAAGATGTAATTGAAGTTTTGTTTTGCACGCAATTTTGTGTATACGATCTGTCAAACTTTTTGTTATTTGCGTATCCGCACTAAAATCGGTATCTTTTGAATCTTCACGGGATAACAAAAATAATTTTAGCTACCACTGATTAACGTCGCAGTTAATATTCGTTCATTTCATTTTGGTTATTTTTTAGATCGTTGACAAGTAAATAAATAACATACTCCGAAGTGAAATATTGACCACTTTCTTTCACCGGCTGCTTCATGCAGCCCCAAAATAAACAAAAATGAAACGTTTGGAAAATCGCAGTGAACATAATTTATAATATTTACAGCAGATTTGTTTATACTTGCTGATGGAATTAAAATTGCACTCTCGCAGTCATATTGTTATAACACTGTTCAACTTATACAGGTTGACACCGAAGGCGAAGTGAATATTGGTGAATATTTACCTCGACTTCGTCTCGGTAAATATTCACCAATATTCACTGAGCCTGAGGCGAATGATTGTTTTAGTATATACCAACGAGGCGACCTCCATCCTAACTCACGCAAAAAAGTGTCAAAGTTTCGTTTAAAAAAAAGCAAGAGTGTGACGCTCATTGCGTGACAATCACCATGCATAAGTGAACTCGCATCAGGCTATTTCAATTTATGCAAATTCAAGATACTCATGCACATGTGTTGACTCTCGGATCGTTGCTCGGACGGAGTACTTACAGTTCATTTAATCAGTTTGCGATGAATTGCTGAGAGATAATTGCTCGATAATGCTGTCAAAACTTTGAAACAAACCTGTGGGCAGTTCGACAGTTTCGTTAAAGGCTTCACTTCAAGTGGAAAGTAATGAAGGTGCAAATGAACGAGTCGCCAGAATTCAAATGTGTAGTGCTGGATTGAGAAGACAAATTGAAGTTTTCGCCAACGGAAATTCATTGCTCAAGAATAGGATTAGCTGCCTGGCTAGTACCAGCAATTTTATTGTGAATGGCAGTTGATGTAGGAGTGGATATTTACAACAGACAGGGAGCAAAGAGCACTGCAGGATTTCGACTCAAGAGTACGACATTTATAATTTCTACGAACAGCTTTAAAACTGACCTTCCAGTCGACCAGTCCTCAAAGGTACACTAATTGTTCTTCATCTTTCATTGTTTGATGCTCGTTTTATGTGAATAGAGATGTACAAGATTTGTCAATCCACGAGTAGCGCGACGTATTTAATTAAACGTTTAATACTACCTAACAGTTTGTGAACATGCTTTTTACGTAACTAGAATCGAAATAAATACAGCTTATTTACCTTGGAAATGTTTTAGAACAAACTTTGTAGCCTTCGTGTATTTACCGATGTACAATTTCAAGGTTTCTACTTCTAAAACACAATTCGAACGATAATTTAGGCCGGCCATTTTAATTTTTCTTCTCAATAAATTATCTGCCAGAAGGTTCCCAGAATTCCCCGGCACTATTCACCTCCTAGTCGGTGGATAGTGTTGAATATCCCGAGATAGCGGACCTAATCAGATTGCTTAAAACGCCAAGGTCGCCGAGTTGGTATATACAGACACTTAGTACATCAGGTACTTTTAAGTAAGCGGTTTGCTGTAAGGACCGACTAAGGGTATGCAATATAGAAAAAATCGTTTTCCTCCCCAAACTTTGTCAGAATAAAGTCCTCGGTGAACTAGTTCTAAAAATATAAGTTTCGGGTCGTTTAGAATTTTTTTTTTTTTTTAGTGAATGTTTTGTGTTTTGCGCTTGGAGGCAGGCTAAATTCACGCTGAAATCGAGACTTTTGCGAAAGCTCCCGTTTTAAATATTGAAAGCCTTTTCAGGGGAGTCGAAATATGTTATTTCCACTGGTTACTAGCGGTGTAAAATTTAAATTAAACGTAAACCTGAATTGTTGACGAAATTGTTAAATTTACACCCTTCAACCTTCGTTACAACAACCGAATTTTGGCTAAATGCAAGGCTCAAAAAAGCAATCTGGTGCATGGATTTACCCAACGAGACTATACTCCGAGGAACAACAATCATTTCAACTAAACATCAGGCGAAAAAAAAATTGGGGTAAATAAAACGGAAAATTCCTGAGAGCGTTTTCAAAACAGGTCACTTGAGCAATATGAGCGACCCGTTGACCTTGCGTGACAAAGGGAAATCAACAAACGGTAGCTCTCAAATGGATTCCTTTGTTAAAATACGCGTCAGTTTGCTTTTCTGTTATGTTTTTAAGTAGAGGAAACTAGATTCTTGAATTTGGAGTTATGTACTCGCAGTGCTAAGCTGTGAAGGGAGATTTAGACAATTTGACCCAACGTACTTAGGACGGTTCCGATATGTTGATCACGGAATTATACATTGAAAGTCTGTTTTACAACGCAAATGTTGGCATCATCTACGAAGTAAAAGTCAATTGACCGAATATTCCTTACCTTAGTAAGCTTTTCCTGCCTGGAAACCACAGCATTTTTTAGCAAAACACAGAGCAAGATCGCCGAGTCATATCGCACGTGGAGCCAAGTTGTCAAATGTTTTTATATGTTAACGATTAACCAGGCAAAACCACAGGACACCCAGCAGTACGGTTAGTAACCTGCGCAGCCATTATTTGTGTCGTCACGCGTTGCGTGTCGACACAAATAATGGCTGCGCAGGTTACTACAGTACGGCGAGATTCCGTCTGGTAGTTTATAATCCGCCTATGTATAAATACGGGCAAACAGACGGATTATCCGTCCAGACGAACTATCTACGTAGTTCCTCTGCCAAGACGAACTAAGCAGATAGTTCGTCTCGACGAAGTTGGGCAAACATTTGTAGTTCGTCTGCTTATGTGTCTCCAGTATAAAGACGGGCACAAGACGCATTGGGCTGTTAAAGCATGTCTCCAAATGGGGTGTGTCTCTATAGTCTCTAGACTCGAATAACTCCTTTAAGAGAGGGGTGGGATGATCCCTCCAACCCCTTCTTCCAATCCCTTCAAGGCGCCTTTCCGAGTACAGATAGAACTAAGTCCCTGTATATAGAGGTTATTCAGCGGAAAGTTGTGTAATACGGCTGGGTATTTTTACGAGTCAGTTTTATTTTTTCGAGCCTTTAGGCGAGAAAAAATAAACACTGACGAGTAAAAATGCCCAGCCGTATTACACAACTTTCCGCTGAATAAATTGTTTATTAAACGACATAATATCTTTCCTAAAATATAGGCTTTCAACAGTGTTTTCCGTAGCGCGCGGTCAGGGGGACTGAGACCCATGTAATACGGTCTCATATCTGCGCTCGTCTTTGTGCGTATCCGCACTCTAAAATGCTATGTCGTATAATAAACGTACATATCAATCGACTCCATTAAAAATATAAATAGTTAAAAAGACATGCATAGCGCCTTTTTGTAATATTCGATTTGCTTTAACAAACTGTGGGGTAAAACATAATCCCATGCACTGTGCATACTCCAATTCACCAGTAAAACATTTTTTATCTGCTAATAAATACCAATTGCCAACAAATAATACAAGGAATTTTCAAGTGAAACAAAGATGGGAATACGACGGCTAGTACCGTATTTTCTTGATTAAACGCTGAGTTCAAATAAACACCGGGTCTATCAGTCCGACTTTTAAACAAACGCCCACGGCTTAATCGAGGTCCCGGCGTTTATTTGAGTTCCGGAGTTTATTTGATTTAAGTTCACGAGCCACCAGGGCATAAACAAGCTCGATGTTTCAGTTTTGCTCACTATTCAACCCAACCAACCAACCAACCAACCACTCATTCACAATGACTTTTTGTATCAAAGTTTGTCACTAGTCTGAATAGAGACAAAGTTGTTGAAATTTTTGTTTAGTGGATGTTTTTGTTAATGCTTTATTAAAAGTCCTTTATTTCAGCAAACGTTATGGTAAAATCAACAAAAAACATGGTTATAAACGCCGGGTCTGTAAGGCCGAATTTTAAATAAACATCCGCTAATTCCTCTTAGACGGCAAATCAGCCCTGACACCCAGTTGACAAGCTCCCCTAAGGAAGAAAGTTACTCCGCCTTGCGCCTTGCATGGAATCCGTCTGTGCACGCGCCAAAATATTCACAAACAGTGAATGGCGATGCTGTGTTCTCATGCTGCCTTTCTTTTGCATGTCGCACAGCTGGTTCTAAAAAACCAAGGGGTGCTGTGGTGTACTTCATCCAGGCGGGTATCCCTGTTGGGGGGGGGGGGGGGGGTACTCCCTTATGTGGCCTATACAGGGACGTGCCGCTGGACAGGGTATGGTTTTTGGCCTCTCTGCCCTGAACAGGGTATATAATTTTATGCGAGTCTGTCCTAAACAGGGTCTGAACCTGTCCTAAACAGGGTTTGTACGATTGTCGTCGTAAATATATGGTTTATACAGTATTTAGAGATCGGAGACGTTTGCCGCGTATCAGTCAAACGTGATTAGCTACATTGAAACCTAAACAGGGTCCTAAAATAGAGGATGTTGTCCTACAGGGTAGGTATTTTAGGGTTTTTTTATTTTTTTTTGTCCTAAACAGGGTCAGGTTTTCAAACCCTCAGCGTCACCCCTATACCCAAGCATGGGTCAAGTTCCCCCCCCCCCCCCCCCACGGGCGGATATCACAGAACTATTTCTCCTCTTGCGCAGCTCTAATATCTCAGCCTTCGGCTTCGGCAGATAACACCAACCTCGGCCACAGGTCACCAAAGCGTCTTATAAGAGTTTGTATGGAGGTGAAATTCGATCGAAAATAATTTTCACTTTTCTTTCGAAAAGTTGTAATAATGTGAAATAAAGTTTAAAACATCACCTGTTGTCTTTTCCTGTGTTTTTATCGCTTCTGGTAGCTGCTTTTGGCGAATTTCGACCTACGGTCGAATCTGCCACTGAAGTGTACTATGAGAAAGACAAGGTCGGAAACGTTTTTGAGCCTTGTACAGTACACTTCGGCACCTGAATTTCCCGCCAAAGTTTGAACGCCGGTACCCTGGGTGCCAGAGGCTTTTCTTGCGCGGTTTCCGGTTTCAAAATCTCTCTTATGGCCCGCGCGAAAAGCCTATGGAGCAGGGCGCTATTGCTTGATAACGCCGAGCCAATGGCAAGCCTGCTTAAATGGATTTAGTCCAGAATTTGGACTAGATTGCTGATTGGCTCCTAACGACTCCCTAAGGTATTTTGAATCTAATAGTCTGTGATTGGTTGACAAGAATAGTACGCTGCGGGGAAAAAAGCCTGTGAATGACGAGGCGATGAAGAGATAGAACAGTGATCGATAGAACAGTGATTGTTGTTGTTGCATGTTGTTGAATAATCGCGGATTCTGATGGAAGTTTGGAGAAAGCACTTGAAGAGGCCTTAGCGATAGTTTTAAAAACGTTCGACGGTGTCGACGAATTAAGCGCCGAGCAGACAGATGACATTATTAATTTTATTCGCCGCAAGGACGTTATAGCGGCCGAAGGCTTGTTGATATCTGCAACATTCTGCAACCGCGAGACTTTTTGATGCCCAAACCAGGAGAGCTTGAACATCGCTTAGTTCGCGCATGCTGTTCGTCTGCTTTCCAGTGGGATAAATTTTCATGATACCGCTCTTTAAAGGAGGTTAAACTCCTTGAGAGTTGCCTCATATCGTTCGATTAAAACACCTCTTACAGAGAATTCGCGGGCCGACTGAAAGATCATTGTCGATCGCCAAAAGCTCTGAAACTCTACCTGAAATGTTTAGTTTTCGGGCGTTTTCCGAACGTATCCACCATTAACCACCACACCAGCTTCACATAATCGGCACGATAGCGAAGACTTCGAGGTAGGGACCCTTTTTACAGGAGTTGTTTTCGTTTCAACGAATACCGCCATTTGACACCTTGTAAAACTATCTGCTGTCATATCTCCACGTGCCATTACATGTGATCACAGTAGGACACTTACGCTGTGATTGGTTTAAATGTAATAAGTTAAAAATGATCAAAGTTCAACGGGAATGGTAAATAAATGCGCCCTGTGCCAGAGGTTTATTTTCTCGCAGCCTCCGCGCTCGCCGGGGCGTGCGTGCGGCCTTCGGCCGACTTTCGGATCTCGACGCGACGGCAGAAATAAATCTCTAGGTACCCAGGGTAGAAAACGCCGGGCCGCCAGCTTACCCGACTTACCCGGGAGGGAGTGACCTGTTGGTATTTTAGCCGGACACATGAAGGTCACGCGTATTCACCCCTTGTGGAGTATACTTTTGTGGCGCTCGGCCGTTGGTTTTGGACCCACTTTTTGGGAACATTAGGCCAGAGTCGTTCCCGTTCAATGGCCGGAGTTTCAAAAAAATTTAGTCTGTTTTTCAACGTAACAGCATGTGCCTACGAGAGATCGGGTCTATTGACGATTTAAAACACACAGAAAAGGTACGTACATCATCCTTCTGAGATTTAGTGTGATTGAAAGGCGCCGGCTGGGGAGGTCAAGAAAATATATTTTTAGCGGGCATTTCGAAAGAAAAAAGTGGAAAATTATTTTTCGATCGAATTTCAGCTCCATACAAATCGCTCTTATAAGACGCTTCTGCGTTGACCTGTGCCTCGGCCCTTGATAAATCTCTTCGCTATCATGCTCAATCCTCATCACAATAATTGTTTATTATCATTTCAGGTATACCGTGACGAATAATTGATTCCAGTTAGCATTCTTCTTAATTACTTTTGAAACTGTCTGATTCAATTGATTTGCTTTCCTTTCGCCAAACTGTCAAAACGCCCTCCAGACCGTTCACCGTGTCGATAGTTGTTTAACATGCTTAAGGACTCAGGACAACACGGTGCAAATATTAGCGACCCGATTTTTTGTTTTTTAATGACTTGCATCGTGTGTCCCCCCCCCCCCGGAAATTGTTGCACGCAATATTTGCAGAAGTAGCATTCTCGTTCTACTTCTGCAACATTGCGAGCAACAAATTTAATCGTGTCTAAAGACCAATACGCTCTTCTTCAACCATAGTTGGCCTGTTTTAGGCTTTCTTGTTAATAGGGAAAAAGAGTTTGTTAAATTAGAATGGAAACCTGTTTGAATAGCAAATGTTGCACAAAAAATGTCTTTGCCAGCGTGTAGCCACATGCGACCACGTGAAAAATGTTATAGGAGCAATATTGCAACGCAATGTTGCACGCAATGTTGCACCTTGCAAGTTAAGATCTGAAAGATCAGATGTAAATCACGATGCAAAATAAATCATAGTTTTAGTCCTCACATCGAGTTCCTACTTGTGAAAAATAAAGCTAAGCAGCTAATTGTCTGCTGGGCGAAAATCCATAAACAGCTACAACATAACTGCCCGTGCCAGTAAAGAGCAAGTTGGCTCCGAGTCTAAGTAGCGTCTCGAATGTTACAAGTACGTAAATGCACGTGTATGGCTTTGGTACACTTGGCAAGCATTACAGCACTGTTCACATTGGCTGGTTTGTCCACACTAGGACCGCATGTTCCCCTGCAATCTGCCCATACTGACCACGTCTGAGATGAACTCCACTGGATGCTCAGCAAGTACCTCGCTTCTCAGTCATGCCACGTCCGGGGTGTGGTGCTCTTTACGGGTGCGATTGACCAATCCAGGATAACCGAATACATATATATTTATAGCGTTCGACATACCGCTGTGAAGGTGTCAAATTCATAGCGTTTAAAAATGCACTGTTGTGCTATAAAGAACTGAGCGCCACGATGGGATGTGACTACAACGGTGGGTGTCCTGTGGTTTTGCCTGGTCAAACGTTAACATATAAAAACTTTTGACAACTTGGCTCCACGTGCGATATGACTCAGCGATCTTGCTCTGTGTTTTTGCTAAAAATGCTGTGGTTTCCAGGCAGGAAAAGCTTACTAAGGGAGGGAATATTCGGTCAATTGACTTTTACTTCTTAGATGATGCCACATTTGGCGTTGTAAACAGACTTTCAATGTATAATTCCGTGATCAACTATCGAAACCGTCTAAGTACATTGGGTCAAATTTCAAAATATATTTGTCTAAATCTCCCTTCACAGCTTAGCACTGCGAGTACATAACTCCAAATTCAAGAATCTAGTTTCCTCTACTTAAAAAACATAACAGAAAAGCAAACTGAGACGCGTATTTCGACGAAGGAATCCATTTTAAGCGCTACCGTTTGTTGATTTCCTTTTGTCACGCAAGGTCAACGGGTCGCTCATATTGCCTCAAGTGACCTGTTTTTGAAAACGCTCTCAGAATTTTCCGTTTTATTTACCCCAATTTTTTTTTTCGCCTGATGTTTAGTTGAAATTATTGTTGTTCCTCGGAAGTATAGTCTCGTTGGGTAAATCCATGTACCAGATTGCTTTTTTTAGCCTTGAATTTAGCCAACATTCGGTTGTTGCAAAACGAGGTTTGAAGGGTATAAATTTAAAATTTCGTCAAAAATTCAGGTTTACGTTTAATTTAAATTTTACACCGCTAATAACCAGTGGAAATAACATATTTTGACTCCCTGTGTTAATCTTTTCGAAAAGGCTTTCAATATTTAAACAGGAGCTTTCGCAAAAGTCCCGATTTCAGCGTGAATTTAGCCTGCTTCCAAGCGCCAAAACACAAAAAATTCACTAAAAAATAAATAAAAATTCTAAACGACCCGAAACTTATAGTTTTAGAACTAGTTCACCGAGGACTTTATTCTGGCAAAGTTTGGGGAAAACGCTTTTTTCTATCTTGCATCCCTTAGTCGGTCCTTACTGTCCTTAATTTCTGTAATTAAAATTACAGACAGTTTATTTGGTCCATGTCACAGAGAACAAGATTAATATGAACTATTGAAGAATTTTAAACATAGCTTGTAGCTGTAGCTGTAGCTTGTAGCGGTAATTTCACAAATAATAAGGTGGCTATATTTTTGCATCGATATTTATTTGTGTGGATTTCCAATTGGTTTGTTAACCCAATGTAGCTTAATGAAAATGTGGTGTAACCATTAACATTATAGCCAAACACAAATGCTGTCATATTTTGTGTACCACCACACATTTGTCTTTGACACGAAAAGAAAGACTCCACAAAGTCCTGATTTAATTTGTCAAGGATTAAGAACAGTTCCCCATATTCACTAACAAACTCTGGGGTGCCAATGGAATGTAGTAGTTCTTTGGCAGCTGTAATTGTCATCTGTAAGTTTGTAAAAATAAATATTTTATTTTTAAAGATTTGCAGATTTGCAGCTCTGACTTGCCTAGCTAGCTAAAACAGTTTGCAAACAGAAACTTTGTATGCCTTCGAAAATGTTACAATGAATTAGATTGTTGCAGTGTTTTCAACTCGAATAACTTCTAATTATTTGAACCGCTATAATCCTCGAGCGAGAACAAACTGCGTACTGACTGCTATATTGTCTTTTTACAGGCAAACATAAAGGGCCAAGAAACTCGACTTATGTTAAATTAAATCGTTGTTGATTTTACATATATTTTGTATCCTCATTCGATAATTTCAACACTCGTTTAATCGTACAACAACATTTGAGCCTCTGCGAGCACATGCTTTTCTCTCTCTTTTTTTACAGGTGATAGTCACGTGACTATCCATATAAGGAAAAATAAACCCAAAGAATAAGCCGTTCTTTATTGCATGCATCACAAATATGTTGAAATGTTAATTTTACACAAATTAAGTGGAAATTCCTTACCGTTCTCTTGTAGCAACTCCTTTTCTGTATCAGTAACTTAAAACGAGATATAGAACCACCTTTCAGCGAAATTTCAACAGGCGGCCCGTTTAAGGACGTTCGCGCCCATTGTGCGCATCCTGAGCACGCTTTTCATGCCGCACGCGCACGGCGCACACGCTTTTCATGCCGTCGCATCGAGCGCGCGCGCTGAGAATGGACAAATATAGTGCTAGAGGCCGCTTCAATAACTTGGCGAGGATTTAATTTTCCTCTCTTGGATGCACGGTGACCCATGTTTTTTCTTTTCATAGATCAAATCTGAACGTGAGAAGTTATGATTATTTCGCTTTTTCTACTCATTTGCGATCAAATTGTTCTACGAATGCGGGTGTTCATTACTTACAAGTACCCTGCTGTAAGGCTAATTTTACCTGAAGGAATGACACCAGCCGCAAAAATTTACTGAAAGGCCTATTTGCGTTGAACACATCCATCTTATCTAGAGTTCTCCATTTTACTTTAATTTTTGCTCATGGAAATGAAGCCGAATATATCGCCTTTCATGCCAAATACTCTAGAAAACACTACGGTCTTCAATGCGCTTTAACTCCGAAACAAGCACGGCGACCCACCTATTTTTTTGCCTTTGTGACATGAGTGGTCATTATCTAACTGCAGCAAAAGTTAAAAAAAAAATCTGAACGTGGGAAGATTGGGCGCGAACGTCCTTAAGAAGCAACACATTTTATTTATTATTCTCGTACGTTACTTCCGTTATTAGTTATGGTAAAACGCTGCTGATCAGTGTAAATAGCGCTAAAAGGTGATTTAATTATTTTTTTATTATTATTATCAAGCTTATTACTTTGTTTTTCTTTTATAGGCAAAGATGAGTGGAAGCTTGTTGCCGAGAAACTGGGATTTGACTCAAGAAAAGATTCGTTACCTTGACAAACGCATTGGGAACCCAGCTGAAGCTATGTTGATTCATGCTGCAAACTCTCGTAATCGGTACAACATCTTGACTGTTGGAGATCTTTATCAATTGTTAAATGACTGTGGGTTACCTGTAATGGCCCGATGTACTATGAAAAGCTAACTCCTGTTTGAAACAAACTGAAGAGAGGCCCTCGGACTTAAAAACAATAGTGTCTCAGATTATCACTGGATAAAAACGGTCATTTCTAAGTTGACTTTTGCCTATGTTTCAAAACGAGGCTTGGTTCTAAACCTTTCAAATGAAAATGCTTTTATTTGCCTGTTTTTTTAACCAGGATTCGCTTTGAAACAGAGGCAAAGGAAGAACTCGGAAATAACATGCAAGAGGGTGACATGAAATACCTTCTGCCTAGAATTGAAAAAAAAACCCACCGTGAATTCATTCCAGTATACAAACTTTCTTTAAATGAATTGTACATACATACCAGCGTTATGGGGATGAGTGAGTGGGTGAGTTAGTGAGTATTATAAAAAAAATATATTTACTTAGTATATACCAACTCGGCGACCTTGGCGTTTTAAGCAATCTGATTGGTCCGCTATCTCGGGATATTCAACATTATTAAAAACTGGACCACGGATATTAGATTTCTAGCTTTTTGATTGTTAAACGGAGACAGTCTATCAGCTGATATACCTGCTCCGACAAATATGAACGCGTCAGCGAGAGAGAGAGAGCTCAACTGATTTTTTTTCTCCAAGGAACAATGGCCGCCGGAGAAAATTGTTTCGCGGCAGAATTGACTGAAGACGAAAGTAACAGAACTGATAGTAAATGCAGCAAAGTTTTGAACGAAAATTTAATGGGAAATACCTGAAATTAATGTACAACAAATGCAATTGAACGCACACTAAAGGAAGCTAGCCTGAAACAATTTACGGAAAATTCGAAAACCCGCAATACAAATCTGCACAAATTCGTTCAAAATGAATTAAAACCTGTTTACAACACAAGTTTAAGCTTAGCCTATTCAGTAGTTACCTTGTGTTTCGAAGAAGCTTGTCAATTCCAGCTGGACTAAGCTTTTAAAATCCGCACAATCTCAGTTTAGCTTATAAAATATCGGAGAAGAAGCATACGACAGTTCGTCAAGCGTTCGTGATGGTAAGGTACATCAAAGATCACTTCACAGTGAAATTATCTTCGAAGATCACTCTTTTTCTCTCCATCCATGTAGACATTGACGCTTTCCATTGCTTTTTACTTCAGTGAACTTGATTTTAACTGGCTCAGTTTCGCTGGTTTCAACACAATTGATTATGTAGTCGTACACGATTTGCTCGCCGTAAACAACCCGTTCAGCTGTTCATTCAACTTATAAAATGAATATAATGTTCAGCTCCACAATTATTTCTGATCTTTCCATTTTAAGCTAAACCATTTGCACAATTTCCCAGAATATACGAAACTTTAGAAGACACAGAGCGAAGATTAAAATTCTGCTTTGCTCTCTTTTCATTCACTGTGCTAACTGAACTGGCAGACCGCGCCAACCTTTGCCGCCGTTTTCATACAAATCATGCTTCATTTAGATTGAACTGAAAAATCACTCAGTCGATTGATAAAGTAATACCGAAGTTCATAGTTTAGTGAAGTTTTTAATAAAACAATTATTTCATGAGCCCGCGTTGGATATGAGAGGATAAATAGCCAACGAGCGCGTAGCGGAGCGTAGCGCGAGTTGGCTATAATCCTCTCATATCCAACGCGGGCTCATGGAATAATCGGTTAACTATCCAACTCCTAGGAGGTGAATAGTGCCGGGAATTCTGGGAAACCTTTTGGCAGATAATTTATTGAGAAGAAAAATTAAAATGGCCGGCCTAAATTATCGTTCGAATTGTGTTTCAGAAGTAGAAACCTTGAAATTGTACATCGGAAAATACACGAAGGCTACAAAGTTTGTTCTAAAACATTTCCAAGGTAAATAAGCTATATTTATTTCGATTCTAGTTACGTAAAAAGCATGTTCACAAACTGTTAGGTAGTAAACGTTTATTAAATACGTCACGCTACTCGTGGATTGCAAATCTTGTACATCTCTATTCACACAAAACGAGCATCAAACAATGAAAGAAGAAGAACAATTAGTGTACCTTTGATGACTGGTAGACTGGAAGGTCAGTTTTAACTGAGCTGTTCGTAGAAATTAAATAAATGTCGTACTCTTGAGTCGAACTCCTGAAGTGCTCTTTGCTCCCTGTCTGTTGTAAATATCCACTCCTGCATCAACTGCCATTCACAATAAAATTGCTGGTACTAGCCAGGCAGCTAATCCTATTCTTGAGCAATTAATTTCCTTCTCAATCCAGCACTACACATTTGAATTCTGGCGACTCGTTAATTTGCACCTTCATTACTTTCCACTTGAAGTGAATCCTTTAACGAAACTGTCGAACTGCCCACAGGTCTGTTTCAAAGTTTTGACAGCATTATCGAGCAATTATCTCTCAGCAATTCATCGCAAACTGATTAAATGAACTGTAAGTACTCCGAGCAACGATCCGAGAGTCAACACATGTGCATGAGTATCTTGAATTTGCATAAATTGAAATGGCCTGATGCGAGTTCACTCATGCATGGTGATTGTCACGCAATGAGCGTCACACTCTTGCTTTTTTTTTTAAGCGGCCGACGCCCATGGGGCGGCCGCTTCAAGGAATGGACTTTTTTTTCCGTAGTAACTTTGTGACCGCGCTCGTAGTAGTAGGTGTTGAAAGATATATATGCGCATTAACCATTTTTAGCGTTACTAAGTGATGAAGTAACAGCAAAGGAACATGACACATCACAAGGTGTGCTTTGATACCTCGGAAAATGATTTTCCGTTGTTATGCAACGTTGCGTCAGTGGCTAAAATATTTAATAGCCACCAGATAATTTGTGTTCTGTTTAAGCCTATTACATGCACCTCAACCACAATAGAGGATTTCTGTTTTGTTTTGGATTGTCAAATGTCTCAATGTTTATTTGCTTTAGTTGACGGCATTTGGTTAGATATTACAGTTTCTACTCAGAAAGCTTTAAACTTAGCCAAAACAACAACACGGTTTAAATGACGCAACCCAAGTGATTATTACATGGTAAACATGATTGACATTGTATAGAATTAGCCACTAGATAATTTCTCTTCCATATCGACCTTTAGTTGACGGCGTTACAGTTATATTGCATCAGAATTTCTTCCTATTTTCAGAGAAAATTGCGAATTTCGTGTCGAGTGTAAGTGCTCTTTTCATGTAAAGAAACAAGCGAAATATTTAATTAGACAAGGGAAAATAACCCTTGTTGTGAGTCTGTGAGCCTGCTCGCAGGCTAACCCCGGATCTCCGACTCAGCCGTGCCAGTCTGTTTGGTTACAGACATCGTTTCCCAGAGTCCAGTGACCGAGAGGGAGGAGAGGTGGATTGTTGTTTCCTTATCGGCCGCTTGTTAACTCCTTTAGGAGTTCTTGTTAACTAAACGTTGACACTATTTTTGCGTGAGTTAGGATGGAGGTCGCCTCGTTGGTATATACTAAAACAATCATTCGCCTCAGGCTCAGTGAATATTGGTGAATATTTACCTCGACTTCGTCTCGGTAAATATTCACCAATATTCACTTATTTTAATATTATATAGTTCAAAATGCATTATACTGTAGTTTATTCTGGTAACATATTTATTCACCCCACAAAAAATATTTTTAGTGATGCATGCTGTACCGAAAACTTTTCGATTAATTTCTGACATATTTGCTGGTGGGTCGCATGTGATATTTTTCTTTACCCACCAAAATATAGTCTGTCAAATTCCTAGAATCGGTCCTTTGGTCAAAAATAAATAAAATAGAAGGCAATATTGCAGAATGTGTTACTGACAGATTTTCTGGGGTCAATATTCAATAAAAAAGAACTGCGATGTAATGAAATGCATGCTCGTTATAATCAATTCCTTCTCTCGAGTTGCCGACAAATCGTTTTAGAAAAAAAAAAATTATTGATCTTAAATTCAGTAACAAGCCTAATAAAGGTTTGAGAAATAGTATTACGTTTGTTTATACTAAAACATCAGGTTGTATAGAAAATCAATGTAATTAGGCTGACGTCATTCGTAAACAGAACCAAACGAAAACACACCAGTGTGGACAAAACGCTGACGTCATTCGTCTATTTGTCGCATACGCAGATGACTATTGTAGCGTTTTCGAGAGATGCGTTTTTAAACGAAAACGCATTAGTGTGGACGGGGAAAACGCTGTGAAAACAATAGTGTTGACGGATGCGTTTCGAAAACGCATTAGTGTGGACGGGGCCTCAGTGTGGGGTCGTCCGCGATAAGGCGCTACACACTGGGGATTTTTGACATTTTTTTTACCACCCCTCCATTTTTGCCTCGCGCGCAAATATTTGTGGGTAGTACACAGGACCACTCGACGGTGGACTTTGAAGGGACCCGGTACCTGTTCGCCGCCATATATGCAAGGCAAGAAGGTAAGCTTGAATTTGATACCAAATGTGACTGTTTTTGGCGTTTCTTTCGATCTTTTCTCCTTATCTAAATAAAGGAGGGTTTTTTAGAGAATTTAGGCTGTGTTTGTTGTCAATTATACCGTTTCAGGTGTCGATTTAAGCTAAATGAAAACGATAGGATTTTTGCCTGTTTTATTGACTATTTACACAAAAACATTGCCAATATTGATCTTTCTTACCAAAGATACACCGGCGACATGGTGAAGCCTTCACGATTTCCCACTGGAGAAAGGGCTCGGGTAAGGAAGAAGAAGCGAGCGATTTTAGTTCAAGCGAATAGATCTATTGAGAAATCAGAAGGAAACATTTCTGAACTGAAGAGAAAGGTAAAACTGAGCTTTGTTTTTTGTGTCTGCCTATTAATGTTCGACCTGACCAGCCGAGATTCAGGGCTGCCTCGATCTGGTGATAGGACAAATGTTCGCAAAATTCCCCAGTGTGTAAGGTGTAAACTTTGATAATCAATTAATCAATTAATTAATTAATTAATGGATTAGGGTGCACACCACGCAATAAGTGGGTGATCTATCTGACTTATTATTACTGGTAGTTAGCAAAATATATATTTGTTTCAGACAACGCTTTGCTCTCCTTGTGGTAGTTTTTTTCTAGAATAAGGTGCATACATGTAAATTTACGCATGCGCCGAATAGTACATTACTAACAACAGTTACATCGTAGATATATTGAATGATTTTTTCACGCAATTTAACTGGAAGCTGAAGCTTCAAATTAGGATACAAAACAGTTAGGGATAATAAGGAATTTTCAGGAAGGAACATATTTTTTAGTTGCGTACATTTATCTGGCTCTCCACGGCCACGCGTTTCATTCAGCTGTGCTCTTGTTTTGAATTTAATTAATTTGGTTTTAAATAATTATTGCTGTCTTCTTGATTCAGAATTATTTTTATCCGATTCAAAGCATGTGTTTTAATTCCATCGGTTATTTCGATGTTTACGTTCACCGCTCGATTCAGAAATGTATTTGTTTGGTTTAGTCCTTTTGTTACCGGTAAGTCAACAAGCGTAATTATATTAAAGCACGAATAAAATTGCTAAATTCTACACAGAGTTCATTAAAATAATATTTATAACGCTTTGTCTTTTGTTAAATCATAGGAAACCCAAGCATAATATTTGCATATCAATGTATATACAAATATAAGAGTTTGTATGGGATTTCAAACGGAACATTTTGAGCGATAAATAAAATTGAAATTACTGAATAAATTTCAGGAAACATTACATGGTGTTGTTTGCTATCCTTACAATGTGTTTAAACGCAATTTTGAGCGATTTTAGTTCACGTTACCTTACCATGTATTATATAGTGAGAAGGAAGGTAGCTTCCTACGCAGAGCTTCTTTGGGCTCGTCCCGCAGGTCTTCGTAGGAGGCTAGAAGGAAGGTGTCTTATGACCGAATAATTAGAATAACAATGGAATCATCGAATTCACAGCTCGACTCGTCTCGAAATTCGCTCGAATTTCCGCACTAAAATAGGTTAGGCTCCCAGTTTGACTTAACGCCTCGATAATAGCATGTCACACAAATGTCTTTGGGAAAACCAATTGGACATACCTCGTTATCCAAAGGAATTGGACGCTCTACAAATTCAAAAACCGTTTCAAAATATGTCCGTGAAGCTCACAAACGTCCCGCTTGAGCGCGGTTAGCACTGGACACCAGTCAAATTAAGCCCCAATGGGGAGGGTCACGCGCCTTTTGATCGACGGAACAAAGATGTCTGGGTCAAAAGGTCAGGAAGGCTTTCCAATACAAAGGTGTAAAATTCACTATTCACTACACATTTTAAAACTGTTACACTGAATATTTATTGATAAACCAGAACTAAAAGAGTGAATGTTTTAAATTTGAAATAAAATATTTGTTTTCCTGACGTTGTCCCGTGTAACGCACATGTTTGTTTTAGCTGTCACGCATTCTTATCTAACTGTTTCTTTGATAGGAGCCAATAAAGGGAAGAAGTATGCAAAGACTTGACCAGACCCATATTTCTCTAGCAATGGGAGTTTGTAGTCTCACCCACCACCTTAGGTTGGATCAGAATGAAGTAGAGGGGGAGGCGGGTGGGGGCTGGTAGCTACCTTCCACCTACATGTATATTGATGGGTGGGTGTTCATTTAATACATTCTGTACAACCCTTCATTCTCTGAGTTTGTACATCGAAAAACCTGACTAATTCAGTGGTATATCATACCTTACGTTTGAGGTTAGAAAGGAAGAAACTAAGACATTTGATGAAAGCTTATCGTTAGTCAGCCAGGGCGTGAAAATCTGGGTTTTTGTTTTTGATTTTCTTTTCAAGCTACAAGCACCATCCCTTAGTACTGTTAGCAAGGGAGCACCGACTGTCTCTGCGTTCGACAAATTCTTCATTAATTAAAAAGAGTATGTATTCTCGGTTTTCACTGTCACGCCATAAATTAAAAAAATCGAAACCGTTCAATGAATGAAGTCAAGGAATTGACATGTCATAGATAATGAATAAGTAAGGAATCAGTCCAAGTCTCAGGTCTGTGCGGTATTCCGTACTCGAGTTATTTGTCAAAATGTTCACACAAATTTATAGAGCTCAGTATGGAAACGCCATGTTAGAGTCCCTCTGAGGCTAGGGGCTCCAACATGGCCGCCGGAAATAGGAAAAAACATCTGGAGTTCACTTTGCCAGAAAGGAGGTTTGTTTTCTCTTGTGAACTTTCGAATATTTAGGGGGGGGGGGGGGGGTAGGGGTGGGGGCTCTCCCTTGTGTACGCTATATAGGAATGTCCCGCTGGACAGGGTTTGGTTTTTGAGCATTTTTGTCTTCCACAGGGTAACCCATACGTTCAGAATAGGATAACGTTGATTGTTATTTAAGTCGTGAAAATTAAAAAATAACAAGCTTACACACAAGCCAAGTAAAACGTAATTTTATTCACCTGTTTACAAGCGAGCGCTATGTTTGACAATTCTGCTTCGATCGCTTCGAGTAAACTCGCGGTCACTGGACTCTAAGGCCTATAAAGAGTCAACACACGAACCTGCGTGACGAAAAACGTGACTGCCTGATGTAATATTGCATCATGCTAAGGAAGACGGAGAAATTCTCTTGTGGTTAATTTTCATGTTCAACGAGGGAAAAAATGTGTTTTCGCTCAACGTGAAAATAAATTGTGAATGACATATATGCTGTGGAATTGTGTTAAGAAAAACTATTATGTTTTTGGGACCGGGTTTTATAGTTCGTTTACTGGTTGAGGTGCATGTATTAAACAGAACATAAATTCTCTAGTGGCTATTTATTTGCATGTCTCCTGGCTGCTTGAGGTGCATGTATTAAACAGAACAGAAATTCTCTAGTGGCTATTTATTTGCATGTCTCCTGGCTTCGTTTACAATGTAATGGGAAAACCCATCTTGATCAAAAGGTCAGTCATGCGTTTTTCCTCGTAAATAAATTGACATACTGTAATTGTATGAAGAAAAACTGTTATTTTCCATTGTCTAATTCAATATTTCGAATGTTTCTTCAAAGAGTACTGACACGACACGAAAATCGAAATGTTCTCTAAAAGTAGAAAGAAATTCTACAGAAAGACTGTGGAAGAGAAATTCTCCAGTGGCTAATTTTAGACACTGTCGGATTGCGTCATGTCAACCGTGTGGATTTCGCTTGTTTCTTTGTAAAGAACATGAAAAGAGCACTTACACGATACGAAAATCGAAATTTTCTCTAAAAGTAGGAAGAAATTATCCAGAAAGCTTGTGGAAGAGAAATTATCTAGTGGCTAATTTTAGACAATGCAATGCAATGTCAACTGGGGAAAGTGCAGTGACTACGAAAAAAACAAGTAGTCACGCCAGTCTCGCTAAAGTCCGTTGTTTGCGTGAAACCGGAAGCCGATTCCCCGCTGGGATCGAATAACGCGCAAAGGTCACACCGCCAAATTTAGCACATTTTGCAACAACACTGCTGTTCACTGCTGTGGGACATTTGTCTTTGCTTTTTTCAATGCGATTCCTGTAATAAACCAAGAGAATATAAGGGACAGAGAGCGAAACTAGGGGCGTTGGCTGGGATATGTGAATTTCACTAAAGTTATTTTAAGAATATGCTAATTTTAAGCGTACGCACTTCCGGTGCTGGAAATCAACAGAGTTGCGAGTAATGGCGCCTGTTGAATATTTCAGTATGGCTTTCCCAAGTGGAATTTAGACTTCGGCATTGATATTGATTAACTCTGTAGAAAGTGTTCCGACAGTTAAACGACTTCCGAAGATGCTAAAAGTGTTTCGGATAAATTTTATACTCATACTGGAAGGTTTGCGAAGATGTATCGTCGAGCGAGCGAAAACATCAGTGGCATCGAAATATATTATAAACGCGGAATTTCGGCTGGAAAGGCAATCAGAAGAAGTCCTCGAATTGCGGTCAAGGCTAAAGCAAGCTTTCCAAGAAACGGAAATAGTCCGAAGAGTTTCATCGAGCGAAGTTCTGATCTTGAAGGAATCGCGTAACCTGATCTCTCCCTGCACTTCGACAGCTGACTTCGAATTCGAACTTGAAGCCATGAATATCATCATAGCAGGCTCAGTGTTTTTCTTCGTAAGGAGAAGAGCTAGATAAGGTATCCTTCCGGTCACTATAAGTTACACGTTTTTATTCATAAAACTATCCATGAAGGACAAATGGATTTAATTTGGGGGAACGTGTTGTGGTAAATGTACACAGGGTTTGTATGTATCCCGCTGGCATACACTTTTTTTTCTTTTGTAATAATTTTTTTATAAGAATATTGAGGCTGGTGATTGGCGAAATGTTAAGAACACGCTAAGAGTATACTATACCCAAGGCTGAGAATGAGAATTATTTTGCATGTTGATAGAAAATAAAATACAATAAAATCACATAATTTATTTATTTATGTTTTTAAATGAACTTTATAACACCATTGAAAAGAATGGTAAATATGTACCATGTATATATACTTCTTTCCTTTTTTTTAAATCAAAGGTTTTCCTTGTCACATCCGTATTATTTTACTGATTCTATACTCTGTAATCTTAGAATGTATTAAGAATATTTCCAGCCTAAAATCGGCAGAAAAATAAGAATATTCAGCCTGGGCATGAGAAATATACATTCTCTGCATTCTTACAAAAAAAGTGTTGCTGATGACAATGCTATATCTCGGACAGTTGATTCTGCAAACCTTGGAGGGGGGGGGGGGGGGGTGCTGTCCAGGCAGTCAAACCCTGCCCTCTGTTTATGACAAAATATTTGCACTTCCCCTACCCTGTTTATGACATGAATTTACATGGTAGGTGTTTATTTGAGCATTTGATTACTGGCAGTGATATGTTGTCGACATTTATAATAATCATTGGACACAAGGTTTGATGGCAGCTGGGGCTGCAGAAAATTAAATGTCAGGGAAATACTTCCTGGTAACTGAAGGGAACCCATGTATATATACATACTTTGTCTATGACTGCGTTGAGTTCTAGGTCGAAAACCCATACCCTATTGGGCGGCACATCCCCATATAGGCTATATATGGGAGTACTCCCCTCCTGAAGCATATTTGGAGGAATCTCATACCACCAGCAAACATGAAAAGGTTGCAGCAATTTTCTAATATTGCTTTCATGTAGTATTGTGCATGCTTCTTTCTGTGGTCACAGGGCTAAATTATTTATGGGAGATAATGTTACCAAGTTTTTGTTCTGCAAGATTCCCACACAAACCCTTCATATATCAGCACAAGATTTAAACTCCAAATAGTCCTGAATATAAATTATACTTTTCTTTTCTATTATTATATTCTACTATTCATAAGAGGAGACAATAATAGAAATCACCACGTCAAGTTCAGGAAAAGGATTATCATTCTCTATTGCTTTAGCTCCAGAACCTGGTAGAGCTATGTAGTGATGTCCACTGTTTATAGTATTTAACACTCTTACTGAAATTTTAAGTTACCAAAATTGGGCTATTCTAAGTAGCCCATATCAAAGTATTCATAGTGAATTAGTTATTTTTTCTTTCAGTTTTAGCATACAAATTTTTTTCCAGGAAATTGAATTTCCAAGGTGCATCTTTGGTTGATTAAAGACCAAGACTGATTTTAATATCATGTAACTATTCTTTATTTCTCAGATTGGAACCAAGTCTAATAAATTATTACATTATAGTGTTGTGACAAAATTCATGGTTGCCTGTAAATTGGTCAATCATCTGTTTTGTTTCTCTTTTGGTATGTTTGTTAAGCAGAGTAAGAAGTGTCATGTTGGGCAAGCCTCAGTCATAACCCCATTTGCAAATGTTTACAAGCATCATAGTATTATATGATGATACCTGATAACTCATGTAGGGACTGAGAGCTGTAGTCATAATGTTTCAATTGCTGCTGTTACCAGTTTAATATTGTAATTGTAATTGAAAGGTTGTAATATGAATAATATTATTGGAAAGGGTTCATTGTTATTGAGGTTACCGTAACAATATGTCTTGATTGTTATTCTGTACTTAAGGCCTATTTTCAATATTTTCAATATTTTTTTTAAACTTAGTTGTGGGTTTTTTTTTTTAGGCTGGGCTGGGTAGATAGGCCTAGTAAGGGATGCCATGTCCTATTGTCTGTTTACCCGCCATTGGCGAATTAAGTAAATAAACATAAAATAAAAATAATAAATTCTAACTAATGGCTCCAAGGCTAATAGGGGAATGAAACAAATTAAATTAATATTTCATCTCTCAACCTTGGTGTGATTTCTTTTGTTTATTCCCCTGAGCCTTGGAGCCAAGTGAAGAATTTTAAGAAATTGAAATTGGCAAATTTCTCTATGAATTATTGATACATGTTGTTGCTTGTGAAATAATAAAAAAAAATGTTTTGGAGCACATTATATTCAGATTACTGTCAAGGTCACTAGTGACTTGAAGCTATTGTAAGGATTGTTTTGTTAGTCTTGTTGTCTTCTCCATCCACCCACCCACCCCACCCCAAGGTTTAGACATACATGTAGTGCAAATATTTCAATTTGATTCAAATATAATTAGTTATAATTTAAAAAATACAGTACATCACTTTGAGCTACAAAACTATATTATTCAAGAACTTACAAGAATATCAAAGAAAGCAGACAAGTTTTTATGAAGCTTTACCTTGTTTAGATTTAATAGGAAAACGAGGGGTCAAATACCATTTGCAACGCATTGTTAGGTATCGTATGCTTTTGTCAGAACGTCCTTTATAATTCCAGACACGAGCTGTATATAAATGGAAAACATGTGGTTCACAAGATCTCGAAGTTCATTGTAGTGAACATTGAGATGTCTTCAAGAATATATAAGCTTAAGCTTTCGATGCGATTCGCCCAGACTGTCTCTCTGACACGAAATTCCAACGCATGTGACGTTTTCCTTCTAACTTCACGCAAAGATCATTGAGTTCTTCCTTCGTAACAGGCTTTGTTTTTTTCTTACTTCGTTGTACCAGGTCGTACTCGAGGATTCGCCGCCATCCCTTCAGTTGCTTTGTGTTTCAAGAGGTTTCCGACGTCAACGTATTGTTCGAATCGGCAGTTTTATCCTTTGCAGAAAGAGTGCTGATCCCTTGTTTGTTACTAGAGATTCGTTTCCCTTTTGATTTTTCTCTTGTAGACTTTTTTCCTCTCCTGTTGCCCGCCAATTGTGAGGTTTTCCCGACATAATCACTGTCGCTGCCATCGTGCGAAGTAAGCTTTTAAAATATCTGGAAGCATACAGCGACATCACCTGATCGATGAAGAATCGCCCGTTTCTCAACTCAACTATTGAATCCGGTATTTTCCCTAGCGAGCCATTGGATTCGAAATAAATTGTCTCCCATTCTCCCGAATAATCCCTCAAGAAATACCATTTTCCTTTGGTTAGAAAGTCGCTTTCGTCGATAAAAATTCTCTCCGCGCGGACCGCCATTGCTTTGAGATTTCGCGCTCACCCAGTGTGCAGCGAGCGCGTGCGGACTTCCGGTTTGCGTGGTTAAAAATAACTTTAGTGAAATTCACATATCCCAAGGCCTTGACTGGGCGTGTCCTTCTCTGTCCCTTATATTCTCTTGAATAAACTCAATACATGTACGCACTTACACGACACTACAGAAAGCCCGTGGAAGAGAAATTCTATACTGGCTAATTTTAGACCGAGATGCGATAACATCATGTCAACCGTGTAGAGGGCTAGGGCTAGTGACTATGAAAAAAACCCGTCCATTTCTTGAAGCGGCTCGATGCCCATATATGGGCATCGGCCGCTTAATAACGAAATGGAACAAAAAATATATACACTCGCTTACACCACAAGTCTTTGAGCATTCTGTGACAACCCAAAATACAAATATAGGAGTTTAAGTCTAGAAGATCACCGGAAAATCCGGTTGTCGAGCTTATTTTCCCTTACTGTACCTTGAACATAAATCATGTTGGCAGGCAACCTCGTTCCCAGGGTCTCTTTTCTTCCCACGCCCTCTCGCTCCAGGGCGGTCGAGAAAAAGAGACCCTGGGAACTATTGTTGGTCGTAAGGCGCGAGGGACATAAGAATCTCTCGGTTATATTTTAGGCTGGAGAACGTCATGAATGATCTCCATTTCGTTTGTAAAACGTAAAGGTATGTATCTTCCCCGAATTGCAGCTTGTATTCTATAACCCATTGGGAGTATCCATTTCTCCCTTGGGTCGCAATACGTGTTACCCTTGTTGTTTGTTGGAGATCCACCTGCAGCCATCGATTATTGTCCTTCAGCCCAGGTGACCATCCGCCTTACTTCCCTTATTTAAAAAAATAAGTGCAAATAAAATGAACTTGATGAACTTGAACTTGAACTCCTGCTTTGAAGTATAACCTGGCCTGGCGGGCGGCGTATCGGTCATCGTATTTTGATGAGGCGTTTATCTGTGAGTCCAGAATAACACCACTTTCCATACCCAGTGGTGCTGGCATCACTCAATAATCATTTCAATAGCTAAATAATCTGATTTCATGTTTCGCTTTAAAACTTCCACTACAGGTTCTTAAATAGGTTCTTATTTCTGGCAGGGTAAATACTGCTTGCGCTGATGGCCATGAGTAATTTAATATTGGTGTATCCCCTTAATTCTATTTCATAAAGTAAAACATTGATTTTTCAGGACAAATTAGTCCCCAGGTAAGACTACAAACTAATATATATAATAAGAGAGAACAATTGGCAGAATGCATGGGTGTGTCTTATTAGTATACTCCATTATTTAATTGGCAATTTCATCATGATCAACAGATCCTTCTTCCCACGTGGTCAGTAAATAACGAGGGATAAAACAATTTACCTCCACAATAGTTTCCACATCAGTCCTCCTTTCACTTGCAATTGAAGATTTTCGACTCTTCAATAAACGAGCATGCGCCTGCATTCAAGCAGCCAGTCAGTTGACAGTCATGCTACGGATTATCATGGTGAAGGATACCCAACGGATGTTGTTGGAGGCAAGACCGAGAACAAAAATATCCTGATCGAGATGAAAAGAAATCAATCGCTTCCCATATCATCTCATTCACTAAATTAAAACTGTCCAATGTCAACATATGCCTGTCAAAAACAGATCTGAGCATATTTTGTATTGTATTTCATTGGTTAGTTTTCTGTAGTAATGTAGCTATTCGAAGATATGTGCTGTTTAGGATTAACTGATGTCAAATTGAAATACCTTTCAATGTTTAAAATTTACCTTATGGAAGAAGCTTATTTTCCTTAAATTGTAAAGTATAATATCATTTAGCCTGCGTAGCTGGCGGTCCAGTTGGCGCGCGAAGTAATTTTTTAGCGGCGAAGCCGCGAAAGCGAGAGGCATAGCCGCGAGAGTCTGGGGCGCTTTCCATCTCGCACTTCATTTTACTCCAGAGCTAGCCTGCTACGCAGGCTAAATATCATTTGACGCATGCAACAACACTATTGTATTTTTCCGGCCAGCTACTAATTACAGTAACTCGTACTCAAAACCAGAAGGTGTCTTTGAGTGTACACACTATTGTTTTCTTTTGTGTTAAAAAAATACAGCATTTTTCTTACCTTCATGTCGTAAAATTGAGTATAAACTGCTTCTTTGTCGTATTCTAGTTCTTTTCCTTCGATAGGCAACAATAACCCCCTGTCGTTCAACACACAAACTCCTTCTGTTTTCTCAAAATTTGAAACTTTGCGGAAATTTGTAGAAACGCATCGGGGGGAGTTCTTTGACACTGCAAGCTACAAAATAACAGGCTGGCAGAGTGAAATGTGTCGAAGGCGAATCCTTTAAGCCGACGATGATTACGCGTTATTACGGGTAATTAGGGTAATTACTTGTAATTAGAGCCAGTCATAAATCTGACAACGAGGCTTAAGGCTGCCGCACAATTGAGGAAAGTGCTCAGCAAATTTCTCGCGAGGCAGTTAGCTCAGCTATTTCCTCTCGTGTGCGCTGGAGTTTTCGTATTTTTAGTTTTACGCTTCGCGAGGCAGTGAGAAAAATATCAAACACGACATATATTTTTCTCACGGCCTCGCGAGGCGTAAAACTCACGAAAACTCCAGCGCACACGAGAGGAAATAGCTGAGCTAACGGCCTCGCGAGGAATTTTGTTGAGCACTCTCCTCAAGTGTGCGGCAGCCTTTAGCGATTGGCGAGATGCTGCTGGAGTATTGTCGCCATCACGGAAATTAAGGGGATCTCACGCTGGTCATCGTTAACGCTGTCAAGGTTATCGACTTGCGTCAGAAACGACAATTTCTTCACAAGTTGACATGTCAGCGAGACATAAAGCTTTGTTCTGTATTTTTTTTTTAACTAAAGTTCAAGTTATCCCTATAATGAGCAAGGAAACAATAGGGAAAATGTAGCTAGAAAAATTGATAATCTGACGGAGAAGTCGCAAACTCTCTCTTTTCGGTAAGAATCTTATTGTAAAAAGCCTGGGGATCTCACAAATAGTATACTCGGCATCTATGCAGGGCATTTGTACAGAGGACACGTCTAGAACCAAGAAGACTATTTTTAACTTTATTTAGAACAAGAAACCAGATAAGATCAAGAGAGATGTTATATGTCAAGACTATATTAATGGAGGCGTTCTTTTCAAATCTTTGCGGCTGGCCTGGATCTCAAGGCTCCTGATATCTGAGGAAACTACGCTGATAGAATCCTGGGAATCCATCCCATCTTATTTTTTCCAAAAATATGGTGGACTGAATTTCCTTCTCCGCTGTAATTATGATTCCAAGTTTTGGAGAAATCAGAAATTCCCGCATTTTATAGACAAAAACCAGCTAATTTTCTTGAAATAAGGAATTTGTACCAATGCAACAATGGCCATGATTTGATTCTTTTTAACAACAAGGATATCCTGATCGATGGAAATAGTTTTTTCCTGCAAAAATGGAAGGAGAAAGAAGACATTTTCATTCAAGACATACTGGAAAATAATGGAAAGCCGTTAACATTTAAAGCATTCCAAGAGAAATTCAAGATCAAATCAAATTTCTTAAGTTACCTACAGGTCGTTTCGGCAATCCCTAAACATCTACTGCTAAAGGCAAGATCCTTAAACATAAAGGATAGGTTCTCAGCGAAAAAACAACTTGTCTCTTGGCTCCGTCGTTAAATATTGATTCATGCAAAATGAAGTGCAAAGGCTACTACTGGCTTTACATCAATGGAACCACTTGTACTGCCACTGGACCCAAAAAATGGGAAGGTGAATTAAAATTAGAAAACATTGATTGGAAGTCAAAATTTACTCTCATAGGAAAAATAAGTCGCGAAAATAAATTAAGAGAATTTAACTTCAAACTGATTCACCGACTAACTGTTACCAAGAAGGAATTGTGTACTTATGGTTTAGAAGATGAAAACAAATGTTCGTACTGTGAAGAGCCAGACTCGATTTTCCATACTTTTATAGAATGCCACTTTACTCAAGCCTTTTATACTAAAGTTTTAGGTTGGTTTAATGCAAAATTTAACTGTGCTTTTTCCCCAACGTCTCACGAACAATTGTTTGGAATAGCAACGAATAATTCTGAAGCCAATGAGCTAAAATTTAATTACTGTTTTTTATTTGCAAAATACTATCTATACTATCAGAAAATGAACTCAAAGCATTGCAATATTGATGAATTCGTTATAAAGTTGAAACAAAAGCTTAACATTGAAAATCGTCTTAAGAGAAATATAATTGTTTGAAGATGCTTCTGACCTCGATTATTTCAGTAATAATGTATTATATTAAGCCTCATTAAGATGTACTCGGCTATTATTGTTTATTATTATTATTGTTATTATTATTTTCCTTATGTAATTTAATTTGTCAGGTTAAATTCCTTATCAGTGATTCTACTTATGAAGTGCGATGTAACAATGTAATATAATATAAACAAGTATGTTAATAAACAAAAATTATGTAAGT
Source organism: Desmophyllum pertusum (assembly GCA_029204205.1). NCBI lineage: Eukaryota > Metazoa > Cnidaria > Anthozoa > Scleractinia > Caryophylliidae > Desmophyllum > Desmophyllum pertusum. The sequence continues at coordinate 185,831 of MU826876.1, read as the reverse complement.
AATGTAAGTCACGCAAGACAATGTAATGTGAAGCGATGTAATGTAGTGTAACGTAAAGTAAAGCTATGTAATTAGTGAAACGACATAATTTTTTATGCAAGTGCTGTAATGTAAGTTTAGTTTTTTTGTTTAGTCAGTTTTGTTTTTTGTTTTGCTGTTGTTGTTGTTGTTGTTGTTTTCTTTCCTTTCTATTTTGTAAGTGTTGAGTGAATAAAGCAATATTAAAAAAAACTGTATTTTTCGTTTCTAGCATTTTCATTGCGGTATCCGCGTATATGGACACAGAAAAAACGCTGGTCCTCCAGGTTGAGCCTCAACCCGTAAACAAGTTGTGATTAGGGAAACTGGAAATGTTCATTTCTGGCTCAATTCCTCATTGGGGGAGGAGGAATGAAAGGAGGAAGGGGGGGGGGGGGGGGGGGGATGCGTATATAAGATCCCCTGTCCGCTCGCGTTTAAAATAAGACACTGTCTCATGCCTCATTCGTTTGTCTATTTTGAACAGAAGTCGCGAACATGGTGTAATCTGTGTATATATCATACTTTGATCAATTTGCCACTTTCTATAAAATAAATGAACATAAACGCATTGTTAGAGCTTCCGGGAGTATCCCGAAAGTAAAACGCCATTAAAATAGTGTTTGATACGTACCTAATATGACGTACTCTTTGAGAACTTGCAATAAGGGGACACAGCTGGGAGTCTGCTCAGATACAGGTTTGACAGCGTAACTTAAGTTTTAATCTGGTTTAATATTTGTTAACATTTTGGCTTTTTTTTAGCCACAAAGTGGGATCTCGATTTATAGAACCTCCTAGGGGAAAATTGGTTCGACAAATCGAGAGTTCGAAATATCGGGAGTAAAATCACTACAATAAAACAAATCCGAAGTTTCCACTGTCACGGCACTGTTGGCGACGGAGAGGGAACTGGTGACAAGATACTTCCCGGAAGTATTTCCGGTTATGTTGTTGTGTCGAGTGTTCTCAGATATTTTTCTTCGAATCGTTTGTTATTTGAATGAATTATTCTACATTGCATTATAAAAGTATAGAGCTAATACCATTAACACATCTGGCTTCATGGCAAGCCGCGACTTGGATAGACGGAGATCGAATGGCTCGAGAGAGCGGTAAGAATCATTGAATCTTAAATGCAGGTTTAAACATGTTTTATATATTCCTGAAGGCCCACAACTGCAATCTAACAACTAACCCTAAACCCTGAACCTGCTATTTGTTGCCTTTCTTATTTAAATATTCCCGGAAAGTTCAATGAAAGCTTGAGTGCGCTCGAGTTTGAAGTTGTCGATCCTCATTAGATTATCATGTCGAGCCAGAACCCGTGTTCAGCGATCGCCAATTCTTCTGGTTTTGCTTCGATTCTAATGAATATACACTGCCCTTGACTCGTTCGGTTATCCTACGATTTTGTCCGACAACGAATCGGGGGAAATGAAATTGATTTGCAACTGACATGCATCCTGTCATACATGGTAGTTTATAGTCTTTATATGTTGGGCCAACATAATTTACAAACTAGTACTGTCCTTCTCGGTACGGTCTATTAATATAGATCAAGTGGTTGACAATAACCAGTGGAAGAGAGTTAAGAAGGAAATGTGTGATAATATAAACATTACAATTTTATTTTTTCTCTGAACAGCCGAGTTTGGAGCATCGAGTTTGACAGCGTAACTTAAGTTTTGATCTGGTTTAATATTTGTTAACATTTTGGCTTTTTTTTTGGAGCCACAAAGTGGGATCTCGATTTATAGAACCTCCTAGGCGAACGAAAATTGGTTCGACAAATCGGGAGTTCGAAATATCGGGAGTAAAATCACTACAATAAAACAAATCCGAAGTTATAAAACAAATCCGAAGTTTCCAATGTCACGGCACTGTTGGCGACGGAGAGGGAACTGGTGACAATATACTTCCCGGAAGTATTTCCGGTTATGTTGTTGTGTCGAGTGTTCTCAGATATTTTACTCCGAATCATTTGTTATTTGAATGAATTATTCTACATTACATTATAAAAGTATAGAACTAATACCATTAACACATCTGGCTTCATGGCAAGCCGCGACTTGGATAGACGGAGATCGAATGGCTCGAGAGAGCGGTAAGAATCATTGAATCTTAAATGCAGGTTTAAACATGTTTTATATATTCCTGAAGGCCCACAACTGCAATCTAACAACTAACCCTAAACCCTGAACCTGCTATTTGTTGCCTTTCTTATTTAAATATTCCCGGAAAGTTCAATGAAAGCTTGAGTGCGCTCGAGTTTGAAGTTGTCGATCCTCATTAGATTATCATGTCGAGCCAGAACCCGTGTTCAGCGATCGCCAATTCTTCTGGTTTTGCTTCGATTCTAATGAATATACACTGCCCTTGACTCGATCGGTTATCCTACGATTTTGTCCGACAACGAATCGGGGGAAATGAAATTGATTTGCAACTGACATGCATCCTGTCATACATGGGAGTTTGTATGTTGGGCCAACATAATTTACAACTGACTAGTACTGTCCTTCTCGGTACGGTCTATTAATATTAATAGATCAAGTGGTTGACAATAACCAGTGGAAGAGAGTTAAGAAGGAAATGTGTGATAATATAAACATTACAATTTTATATTTTCTCTGAACAGCCGAGTTTGGAGCATCGAGTTTGTCAGCGTAACTTAAGTTTTAATCTGGTTCAATATTTGTTAACATTTTGGCTTTTTTTTGGAGCCACAAAGTGGGATCTCGATTTATAGAACCTCCTAGGCGAACGAAAATTGGTTCGACAAATCGGGAGTTCGAAATATCGGGAGTAAAATCACTACAATAAAACAAATCCGAAGTTTCCACTGTCACGGCACTGTTGGCGACGGAGAGGGAACTGGTGACAAGATACTTCGCGGAAGTATTTCCGGTTATGTTGTTGTGTTGAGTGTTCTCAGATATTTTACTCTGAATCATTAGTTATTTGAACGAATTATTCTACATTGCATTATAAAAGTATAGAGCTAATACCATTAACACGTCTGGCTTTATGGCAAGCCGCGACTTGGATAGACGGAGATCGAATGGCTCGTTAGAGCGGTAATCATCATTGAATCTTAAATGCAGGTTTAAACATGTTTTATATATTCCTGAAGGCCCTCAACTGCAATCTAACAACTAACCCTAAACCCTGAACCTGCTATTTGTTGCCTTTCTTATTTAAATATCCCCGGAAAGTTCAATGAAAGCTTGAGTGCACTCGAGTTTGAAGTTGTCGATCCTCGTTAGATTATCATGTCGAGCCAGAACCCGTGTTCAGCGATCGCCAATTCTTCTGGTTTTGCTTCGATTCTAATGAATATACACTGCCCTTGACTCGATCGGTTATCCTACGATTTTGTCCGACAACGAATCAGGGGTAAATGAAATTGATTTGCAACTGACATGCATCCTGTCATACATGGGAGTTTATAGTCTTTATATGTTGGGCCAACATAATTTACAAACTAGTACTGTCCTTCTCGGTACGGTCTATTAATATAGATCAAGTGGTTGACAATAACCAGTGGAAGAGAGTTAAGAAGGAAATGTGTGATAATGTAAACATTACAATTTTATATTTTCTCTGAACAGCCGAGTTTGGAGCATCGAGGATGAAATCGAATTAATTTAATAATGATATTGTTCCAAATTAATGCTGCCCGCCACAAACATAGACATGTAAAACTATCAACATTTCCCGGTCACGCAATATTAACTTTTTAAGTGATGGAATCATTGTTTGTAAATGTATTTACGCAAAGAAAATTTGCGTAAATACATTGTACAACTTTAAATATATTCTAATTTGTTTTTGTGATTTTTATTTTTACATGTTAACGTGAGGTTTTGATAATAATTAATAACCACCACACCATATCCAACGCACGCTCATATAATAATAAACGTTTACAGCAGACCCCGGTTTTTTCGAACATGATTCGCCCGCTATGATTCGCCCGTCATGATTCGACCGAAAGGTTACCAAGCAAGTAAGACGAATGATGAATGTTTTGCACGAAGACCCACGCTGGCGGGTGAGTTATCATCAATATTTGTACGGAAGTTCTATAAAGGAAACAGCTAGATGTCTTTTTACAAGTACCAGCTTTGTATCAAATATTCACAGGTTGTATGGGGAGCGTAGCGAGATAAACCGGCAAAGAAGAAGAGGAAGGCAAAGAATCTTGTCTATAGTAAGAGTAAGTTTGAACATGTTGAATGTTTATTGTATTTTATATCGAGTGACATGTACAAGTTGTTGAAAGTAAAACATTTCTTTATCTGATACTTGAATAGATAGAGAAAACAAAACTCTGTAGGCAATGATAAGGAAAAAGCCGGAACTGTTTATAGACGAGTATCAAGACTGGTTTCACACAGTTACACGGGTTAGCAACTGATTTCAACTATTGTATTGTGCAGGTCGATACTACGCCTTGGATTTACGTATGAAAAGGTAGGTCTTATCTCAATGAATTTTCCGTGTTTTGCATGTAGGAAAGTTTGCAGCCAGTACATAGAACTCCTATGGTCTGGTCGGAGTCTGGAGAAAAGCATTCTTGACTTCTTGACGGCTGTGCGTAACAGCGGCAGCAGCGGTTTCGGTAGTTCGCTATTGTTATTGTATTAAAGTTCCTTCAGAAATTAACGTTTGATATCCAGTCACAAAGAATATTTAAAATTTGTCTGACACATTACATATTTTGTGAGGCCGTTCAGAAGGATATATTGGTCCTTGCAGCTTGTAAATCTGATCGATGCGATTGTAAATTGAACTAAATTAACAATAACAATAGCGAACTACCTAAACAGCTGTCAAGTACAGCCGTCAAGAAGTCAAGAATGCTTTTCTCCACTGGACCATAGGAGTTCTATGTACTGGCTGCAAACTTTCCTACATGCAAAACACGGAAAATTCATTGAGATAAGACCTACCTTTTCATACGTAAATCCAAGGCGTAGTATCGACCTGCACAATACAATAGTTGCAATCAGTTGCTAACCCGTGTAACTGTGTGAAACCAGTCTTTATACTCGTCTATAAACAGTTCCGGCTTATTCCTTATCATTTCCTCCAGAGTTTTGTGTTCCCTATCTATTCAAGTATCAGATAAAGAAATGTTTGACTTTCAACAACTTGTACATGTCACTCGATATAAAATACAATAAACATTCAACATGTTCAAACTTACGCTTACTAGACAAGATTCTTTGCCTTCCTCGTCTTCTTTGCCGGTTTATCTCGCTACGCTCCCCATACAACCTGCGAATATTTGATACAAAGCTGGTACTTGTAAAAAGCCATCTAGCTGTTTCCTTTACAGAACTTCCGTACAAATATTGATGATAAATCACCCGCCAGCGTGGGTCTTCGTGCAAAACTTTCATCATTCGTCTTACTGCTTGGTAACCTCTCGGTCGAATCATGACGGGCGAATCATAGCGGGCGAATCATGTTCGAAAAAACCGGGGTCTACACACAGCACTGAAATCTGCTGTGTAAATTCCGTGGGTTAAAAATCCCAGAGTCCTCGTTACCCTTGTCCAGCGGTGGAGCGGCCAACAAGGACCTCTGGGATAGAGTGATCCGCCTGACCTGCGCAGTAAGACCGGAAGTCCCATAATCTTGGCGTCAGTTGATACATGCATTCGAACACATGCGCAGTAGAGCCGGAAGTCCAAGAATCCTGTCATGGCAGATCGCTTCCCCCCAGAGGTCCTTGTTGGCCGCTCCACCGCTGTACAAGGGTAACTAGGACTCTGGAAACGAGATTGACCATACGGTTGAATCCCGTTTAAATACGAGCACCAACGGGCCATAAAAAAATGTGGTCGAATTATAACGGGGGGTGATTCAAATTAACTAGTTATTTATGTCTTGAAGGTGGACTATGTAGTACGGTAAGTAAACGTGAGGTCGATGACCACAGGAACAAAACGGAGCTAAAAACATTGTTATATCATTTGCAGATCAGCTTACGGGCGGCTCAAGAAACAAAATAAAGAGGCAATAGATAGTGAATTTGTAGAAGTGCCAAGAGATTTGAAAGGTCATGTGATTGGAAGGGACGGACATTTCGTAAAAGACATTATGAAGAAATCAGGGACAAAGATCAGTTCGGGGAGAGACGAGGAAGGGTTTACAATCAGCGGTCATGTCGACCAAAGAGCATACGCTAAGAGTCTAATTTTAGAAAAAGTGGTAAGTTGCGAAGTAAAGTACCGAGAAAAACAAAAATAACTTCATAATTAAGAAACAAAGTTGTTTCGTGATAAATTTGCAATAACCTTCTGCCACACATTCGACCTTATACGGGAATAGTCTTTAAAAAAATAATTCATGTGCGAACGTGATAACCTATTTTAAAATACTGATCCTGACATGATTTTTCAATGGTACTCCTTCGTCTGTAGAAATAATTCACTTGCCAGTTTAAAGAAACGGGGAAACAAGGGAATGCAAGTTCAACTTATCCTAATCCACCAATCACAACCCAACGTTTTATAATTGTACCCTTCTCGAATTCAAAAGTGTACGTCAGTGCATGAATTGCGATTGGTGGATTTTTAAATCCCTTGAAATACGTCCGCAGCAAAAAATAAAAAAATATTCAAATAATGATTATTATAGTTGGTTGTAGCTTTCATTGTATATAAACGCAACTTGATAGTGTAAATTGTTCTCCACAGCAAGAAATACTGAGCCGGGAAAATGATGCACCTCGAGCTCCCTTTGGTGAACTAGTACACATTCCAGCTATTTACAAGGGTTTAGTAATGGGTAAAGGAGGTGATAATCTCCGAAATATCAGCACACAGACAGGTGCTAAAGTGATTCGTAAAGATGGGGAAGTGCATATAACCAGTGGAACTAAACAACAAAGACAACAAGCAAAAGTTTTCATCGGAACTATAATCGTGAGTATATAATTTAATGCATATGTACATATGTGTATTTATACGTATTTATTTGGAATCCCAGTTAAGAATACCAAACAAATATTGTCGTATCTGCCGTTTGTAGTTTTCTATTCTCCTGAAGGTTTTTTTTTACCGATGAATGTATTTCAGTAATAATAATTAAAGAAGAAGTAGACCCTCGCGTATTGGATACGAGTCGTTTTTTAACCAACAAGAACTCCTAAAGGAGTTAACAAGCGGCCGATATCATTCACCTTGAGGGGGGGAAACAACAATCCACCTCTCCTCCCCATCGGTCACTGAACTCTGAGGTGTACCCCCCAAATAAGAGTCACCATACGAACCTGCGTGACGAAAAACGTGACTGCCTGATGCAATATTAATATTAAACTCACTGCGTAGAAACTGTAATATCTAACCAAATGTCGTCAACTATAAAAAGCCAAATAAACATTTGAACACCTACCTTACCAAGAATAGATGTCTTAACACCCACTAATAAAGTCTTCTTTCAAAACCTATACAGGATAATACGCACTTTTACAACTCTGCCCGCGCTATGAACGCAAGATACGAAGAGCAAATTAATGGTGTCTCTCTATTACAAGCTATTACGTTTTTTATACTGGGCTGTCATGTTTACCATGTAATGGGAAAACCCCCTAGAATTGAAACTGATAGCAGATGACTATTTACATGTTATGTTCCCCTGTCTCGTTAAATATTTCGCTTGTTTCTTTGTAAAGAACATGAAAAGAGCACTTACACGATACGAAAATCTAAAAGTAGGAAGAAATTATCCAGAAAGCTTGTGGCTAATTTTAGACAATACAATGTAATGTCAACTGGGGCAAGTGCAGCCTACGGAGTCTTGCCAAAGTCCGCAGTTTGCGTGAAACCGGAAGCCGATTCCCCGCTGGGATCGAATAACGCGCAAAGGTCACACCGCCAAATTTAGCTCATTTTGCAACAACACTGCTGTTCACTGCTGTGGGACATTTGTCTTTGCTTTTTTCAATACGATTCCTGTAATAAACTCAATACATGTACGCTGATAAACTTCAGGAAATATTTCAGCTCGTAAAGCCTTGGGAAACGATGTCTGTAACAAACAGACTGACACGGCCGAGTGGAGGTCCGTGGTTAGCTCACAACAAGGGTTGCGCTCATGGTAACCTTGCGTCATCTCACCCAGTCTGAATTGAAACTGAAAGCAGATGACTGTTACATGTTATTTTCCCCAGTCTCGTTAAATATTTCGCTTGTTTCTGTTTAAAGAAACATGAAAAAAGCACTTACACGACACGAAAATCGACATTTTCTCTAAAAGTAGGAAGAAATTCTACAGAAAGCCTGTGGAAGAGAAATTCTCTGGTGGCTAATTTTAGACTGAATGCGATTGCGTCATGTCAACCGTGTGGAGGTCTGGGCCTAGTCACACGAAAAAAAATCGGTCCATTTCTTGAAGCGGCTCGATGCCCATATATGGGCATCGGCCGCTTAACTAGGCGAAATTAAGGTGTCGTCGACGATATTTAAAGCGTTCACAATCCAAGTACGCGAGTTACACTTGGATGATTCCAGTGACCAACTTAGTTGAATATCAGCACGTGTTATTCAAAAAGACGTTTTCGATCAAAAAAGAGGGGAAATGTGGAGCTTCTAGAAAAATAAATACTGCAAATGTTTAAGCGTTTTAATTACATTCAGCTGATAATTCATTCTACAAAGAGTTTTGGACGTGTAAATAAATCGGATGACTGCCTTTAATTACGATTATTGAAACGTAGGTCAGACTTCAAAAAATACCTCAGATAGGAGTTCACACTACAAGTACGCACCAAGTGCACTTCAAGTGCACTTATGACCCTAGTGTTAACCGGCCTATTAAAATCATCTCAAGGGTAGACTGGTCTACTTTAAAGACAGGTGCTGGCATTTTTTATCTTTGATTACAAAAACGTACCGGCGAGGAATTCCAGCATTATTGGTGTCTAACCATGGGAATATGGCATGACCTGTTATAGATCCAGAAGAAAATGAAATCAAACAACATATCAAGACATAATGTTATTATGTCGATACGATGACCGACTGTAGCCTTGGCGCATATTTGTTCATCCGATGGCGGTTTATTTTCTTTGACGCTCAAATTTTGTTGCCGGTTTTTTTATTATTATGTAAAACAGTTTATTACGTGAGCCTTATATTGAATTTGAAACAGTTCTGAAACTTGGCCATTGACCTCAATCGGCTGGTGCTGTTAAAAATTGGCGAAGGCTTTGAGTGAAATACTTATTCGCGTTGCATCTACTTCAGTAATAAAAATAACAATATTCGACATTCTTTTTAGGCTGGAGCAAGACTCAGGGGTGTAGAAAACGAATTTAACAAAGTTTGTCGCTTCATTGATGGATGGAATCTTCCTAAGAATTGTGAACTGAAGCTAGAGAAAGTGCAAGATTATATTGTGGTTCCGGGATCGAATGTGCAATATCGTCTGATACCCGCTGAAGAGTATGAACTACAGGTATGTAAGTTTGTTCTATAGTTTTTATTTGAATACAAATTTACTCGAGTGCTGTTGCATTAGTCGATTCATGTTGTTTATGTTTTTATTGCTCGAAATCATTCATAACTAAATGAAGACATTTAGTTTTGGAAGTGGGCGCGGATTTTTATTCATACATAGAAATTGCTTCATGCATGGGTCCGCAATACTTTTGGTTACGAGTGCGTATCATAAAACGTAGAACTATTCTCTCTGGGGAACCCGCATATGATGCCTCTATATTCCTGATTAGATATATTCGACGTGCAGTATGTGGTCCGTTGGGATGTGTTACGTAACCTTGTACCCCGTGTTCAGTATTTAAGTCCACACCTCACGCCATAACTCGCTCAGTCTTTTCGACAGGACGACCGTCACTTTGCTTCGTTTGTTTCTGCTGAAATTCATCGCTGCCCTCTCTACCAAGTTTCAAGTTATCGTTACCATTGATAATGCTTTACTTCTAGAAGTTATTGCCGCCCCAACTGCTCCTGTTCAAGCTGCTCAAGGAGACCAACCTGCTCCGGCACAGTACAATGCTTTGACTTTCGAGAATCCATTCTGCGGTCGAGCACAGGCCGTCCTTCTTCCGTCAGATCAAGAACAGGTTGTCTCTAGCGGGTAACTAGTTTGTTCAAAATTTCACTGTCTTGTTTTGTCCGTATTATTGCTTTTGCGAGTTTTGTCTCGTCGAGTTTTGTTTCTCGCGAGTCAGTTGTCTCGCCGAGTTTAGTTGTTGAATGGGTGAGCTTGTCTCGCCGAGTTCACTGAGCTGTTATTGCGAGGTTGTCTCGCCGAGTTTTAGTTGGTACCTGCGAGTTTGTCTCGCCGAATTTAGTTGTTGAATGGGTGAGCTTGTCTCGCCGAGTTCACTGAGCTGTTATTGCGAGGTTGTCTCGCCGAGTTTTAGTTGGTACCTGCGAGTTTGTCTCGCCGAATTTAGTTGTTGAATGGCAGAGTTTGTCTCGCCGAGTTCACTGAGCTGTTATTGCGAGTTTGTCTCGCCGAGTTTTAGTTGGTACCTGCGAGTTTGTCTCGCCGAATTTAGTTGTTGAATGGCAGAGTTTGTCTCGCCGAGTTCACTGAGCTGTTATTGCGAGTTTGTCTCGCCGAGTTTTAGTTGGTACCTGCGAGTTTGTCTCGCCGAATTTAGTTGTTGAACGGCAGAGCTTGTCTCGCCGAGTTCACTGAGCTGTTATTGCGAGTTTGTCTCGCCGAGTTTTAGTTGGTACCTCCGAGTTTGTCTCGCCGAATTTAGTTGTTGAATGGCAGAGCTTGTCTCGCCGAGTTCACTGAGCTGTTATTGCGAGGTTGTCTCGCCGAGTTTTAGTTGGTACCTGCGAGTTTGTCTCGCCGAATTTAGTTGTTGAATGGCAGAGTTTGTCTCGCCGAGTTCACTGAGCTGTTATTGCGAGTTTGTCTCGCCGAGTTTTAGTTGGTACCTCCGAGTTTGTCTCGCCGAATTTAGTTGTTGAATGGCAGAGCTTGTCTCGCCGAGTTCACTGAGCTGTTATTGCGAGGTTGTCTCGCCGAGTTTTAGTTGGTACCTGCGAGTTTGTCTCGCCGAATTTAGTTGTTGAATGGGTGAGCTTGTCTCGCCGAGTTCACTGAGCTGTTATTGCGAGGTTGTCTCGGCGAGTTTTAGTTGGTACCTGCGAGTTTGTCTCGCCGAATTTAGTTGTTGAATGGCAGAGTTTGTCTCGCCGAGTTCACTGAGCTGTTATTGCGAGTTTGTCTCGCCGAGTTTTAGTTGGTACCTCCGAGTTTGTCTCGCCGAATTTAGTTGTTGAATGGCAGAGTTTGTCTCGCCGAGTTCACTGAGCTGTTATTGCGAGTTTGTCTCGCCGAGTTTTAGTTGGTACCTACGAGTTTGTCTCGCCGAATTTAGTTGTTGAATGGCAGAGTTTGTCTCGCCGAGTTCACTGAGCTGTTATTGCGAGTTTGTCTCGCCGAGTTTTAGTTGGTACCTGCGAGTTTGTCTCGCCGAATTTAGTTGTTGAACGGCAGAGCTTGTCTCGCCGAGTTCACTGAGCTGTTATTGCGAGTTTGTCTCGCCGAGTTTGTCTCGCCGAGTTTTAGTTGGTACATGTACCTCCGAGTTTGTCTCGCCGAATTTAGTTGTTGAATGGCAGAGCTTGTCTCGCCGAGTTCACTGAGCTGTTATTGCGAGGTTGTCTCGCCGAGTTTTAGTTGGTACCTGCGAGTTTGTCTCGCCGAATTTAGTTGTTGAATGGCAGAGTTTGTCTCGCCGAGTTCACTGAGCTGTTATTGCGAGTTTGTCTCGCCGAGTTTTAGTTGGTACCTCCGAGTTTGTCTCGCCGAATTTAGTTGTTGAATGGCAGAGCTTGTCTCGCCGAGTTCACTGAGCTGTTATCGAGTTTTAGTTGGTACCTCCGAGTTTGTCTCGCCGAATTTAGTTGTTGAATGGCAGAGCTTGTCTCGCCTAGTTCACTGATCTGTTATTGCGAGGTTGTCTCGCCGAGTTTTAGTTGGTACCTGCGAGTTTGTCTCGCCGAATTTAGTTGTTGAATGGCAGAGTTTGTCTCGCCGAGTTCACTGAGCTGTTATCGAGTTTTAGTTGGTACCTCCGAGTTTGTCTAGCCGAATTTAGTTGTTGAATGGCAGAGCTTGTCTCGCCGAGTTCACTGATCTGTTATTGCGAGTTTGTCTCGCCGAGTTTTAGTTGGTACCTCCGAGTTTGTCTCGCCGAATTTAGTTGTTGGATGGCAGAGCTTGTCTCGCCGAGTTCACTGAGCTGTTATTGCGAGTTTGTCTCGCCGAGTTTTAGTTGGTACCTGCGAGTTTGTCTCGCCGAATTTAGTTGTTGAATGGCAGAGTTTGTCTCGCCGAGTTCACTGAGCTGTTATTGCGAGTTTGTCTCGCCGAGTTTTAGTTGGTACCTCCGAGTTTGTCTCGCCGAATTTAGTTGTTGAACGGCAGAGCTTGTCTCGCCGAGTTCACTGAGCTGTTATTGCGAGTTTGTCTCGCCGAGTTTTAGTTGGTACCTGCGAGTCTGTCTCGCCGAATTTAGTTGTTGAATGGCAGAGTTTGTCTCGCCGAGTTCACTGAGCTGTTATCGAGTTTTAGTTGGTACCTCCGAGTTTGTCTCGCCGAATTTAGTTGTTGAATGGCAGAGCTTGTCTCGCCGAGTTCACTGATCTGTTATTGCGAGGTTGTCTTGCCGAGTTTTAGTTGGTACCTGCGAGTTTGTCTCGCCGAATTTAGTTGTTGAATGGCAGAGTTTGTCTCGCCGAGTTCACTGAGCTGTTATTGCGAGTTTGTCTCGCCGAGTTTAAGTTGGTACCTGCGAGTTTGTCTCGCCGAATTTAGTTGTTGAACGGCAGAGTTTTTCTCGCCGAGTTCACTGAGCTGTTATTGCGAGTTTGTCTCGCCGAGTTTTAGTTGGTACCTGCGAGTCTGTCTCGCCGAATTTAGTTGTTGAATGGCAGAGTTTGTCTCGCCGAGTTCACTGAGCTGTTATCGAGTTTTAGTTGGTACCTGCGAGTTTGTCTCGCCGAATTTAGTTGTTGAATGGCAGAGTTTGTCTCGCCGAGTTCACTGAGCTGTTATTGCGAGTTTGTCTCGCCGAGTTTTAGTTGGTACCTCCGAGTTTGTCTCGCCGAATTTAGTTGTTGAATGGCAGAGCTTGTCTCGCCGAGTTCACTGAGCTGTTATTGCGAGGTTGTCTCGCCGAGTTTTAGTTGGTACCTGCGAGTTTGTCTCGCCGAATTTAGTTGTTGAATGGCAGTTTGTCTCGCCGAGTTCACTGAGCTGTTATTGCGAGTTTGTCTCGCCGAGTTTTAGTTGGTACCTCCGAGTTTGTCTCGCCGAATTTAGTTGTTGAATGGCAGAGCTTGTCTCGCCGAGTTCACTGAGCTGTTATTGCGAGGTTGTCTCGCCGAGTTTTAGTTGGTACCTGCGAGTTTGTCTCGCCGAATTTAGTTGTTGAATGGCAGAGTTTGTCTCGCCGAGTTCACTGAGCTGTTATTGCGAGTTTGTCTCGCCGAGTTTTAGTTGGTACCTCCGAGTTTGTCTCGCCGAATTTAGTTGTTGAACGGCAGAGCTTGTCTCGCCGAGTTCACTGAGCTGTTATTGCGAGTTTGTCTCGCCGAGTTTTAGTTGGTACCTGCGAGTCTGTCTCGCCGAATTTAGTTGTTGAATGGCAGAGTTTGTCTCGCCGAGTTCACTGAGCTGTTATCGAGTTTTAGTTGGTACCTCCGAGTTTGTCTCGCCGAATTTAGTTGTTGAATGGCAGAGCTTGTCTCGCCGAGTTCACTGATCTGTTATTGCGAGGTTGTCTTGCCGAGTTTTAGTTGGTACCTGCGAGTTTGTCTCGCCGAATTTAGTTGTTGAATGGCAGAGTTTGTCTCGCCGAGTTCACTGAGCTGTTATTGCGAGTTTGTCTCGCCGAGTTTAAGTTGGTACCTGCGAGTTTGTCTCGCCGAATTTAGTTGTTGAACGGCAGAGTTTTTCTCGCCGAGTTCACTGAGCTGTTATTGCGAGTTTGTCTCGCCGAGTTTTAGTTGGTACCTGCGAGTCTGTCTCGCCGAATTTAGTTGTTGAATGGCAGAGTTTGTCTCGCCGAGTTCACTGAGCTGTTATCGAGTTTTAGTTGGTACCTCCGAGTTTGTCTAGCCGAATTTAGTTGTTGAATGGCAGAGCTTGTCTCGCCGAGTTCACTGATCTGTTATTGCGAGTTTGTCTCGCCGAGTTTTAGTTGGTACCTCCGAGTTTGTCTCGCCGAATTTAGTTGTTGAATGGCAGAGCTTGTCTCGCCGAGTTCACTGAGCTGTTATTGCGAGTTTGTCTCGCCGAGTTTTAGTTGGTACCTGCGAGTTTGTCTCGCCGAATTTAGTTGTTCAACGGCAGAGCTTGTCTCGCCGAGTTCACTGAGCTGTTATTGCGAGTTTTTCTCGCCGAGTTTTAGTTGGTACCTGCGAGTCTGTCTCGCCGAATTTAGTTGTTGAATGGCAGAGTTTGTCTCGCCGAGTTCACTGAGCTGTTATCGAGTTTTAGTTGGTACCTCCGAGTTTGTCTCGCCGAATTTAGTTGTTGAATGGCAGAGCTTGTCTCGCCAAGTTCACTGATCTGTTATTGCGAGTTTGTCTCGCCGAGTTTTAGTTGGTACCTCCGAGTTTGTCTCGCCGAATTTAGTTGTTGAATGGCAGAGCTTGTCTCGCCGAGTTCACTGAGCTGTTATCGAGTTTTAGTTGGTACCTCCGAGTTTGTCTCGCCGAATTTAGTTGTTGGATGGCAGAGCTTGTCTCGCCGAGTTCACTGAGCTGTTATTGCGAGTTTGTCTCGCCGAGTTTTAGTTGGTACCTGCGAGTTTGTTTCGCCGAATTTAGTTGTTCAACGGCAGAGCTTGTCTCGCCGAGTTCACTGAGCTGTTATTGCGAGTTTGTTTCGCCGAGTTTTAGTTGGTACCTGCGAGTCTGTCTCGCCGAATTTAGTTGTTGAATGGCAGAGTTTGTCTCGCCGAGTTCACTGAGCTGTTATCGAGTTTTAGTTGGTACCTCCGAGTTTGTCTCGCCGAATTTAGTTGTTGAATGGCAGAGCTTGTCTCGCCGAGTTCACTGAGCTGTTATTGCGAGTTTGTCTCGCCGAGTTTTAGTTGGTACCTGCGAGTTTGTCTCGCCGAATTTAGTTGTTGAACGGCAGAGCTTGTCTCGCCGAGTTCACTGAGCTGTTATTGCGAGTTTGTCTCGCCGAGTTTTAGTTGGTACCTCCGAGTTTGTCTCGCCGAATTTAGTTGTTGAATGGCAGAGCTTGTCTCGCCGAGTTCACTGAGCTGTTATTGCGAGGTTGTCTCGCCGAGTTTTAGTTGGTACCTGCGAGTTTGTCTCGCCGAATTTAGTTGTTGAATGGCAGAGTTTGTCTCGCCGAGTTCACTGAGCTGTTATTGCGAGTTTGTCTCGCCGAGTTTTAGTTGGTACCTCCGAGTTTGTCTCGCCGAATTTAGTTGTTGAATGGCAGAGCTTGTCTCGCCGAGTTCACTGAGCTGTTATTGCGAGATTGTCTCGCCGAGTTTTAGTTGGTACCTCCGAGTTTGTCTCGCCGAATTTAGTTGTTGGATGGCAGAGCTTGTCTCGCCGAGTTCACTGAGCTGTTATTGCGAGTTTGTCTCGCCGAGTTTTAGTTGGTACCTGCGAGTTTGTCTCGCCGAATTTAGTTGTTGAATGGCAGAGTTTGTCTCGCCGAGTTCACTGAGCTGTTATTGCGAGTTTGTCTCGCCGAGTTTTAGTTGGTACCTCCGAGTTTGTCTCGCCGAATTTAGTTGTTGAACGGCAGAGCTTGTCTCGCCGAGTTCACTGAGCTGTTATTGCGAGTTTGTCTCGCCGAGTTTTAGTTGGTACCTGCGAGTCTGTCTCGCCGAATTTAGTTGTTGAATGGCAGAGTTTGTCTCGCCGAGTTCACTGAGCTGTTATCGAGTTTTAGTTGGTACCTCCGAGTTTGTCTCGCCGAATTTAGTTGTTGAATGGCAGAGCTTGTCTCGCCGAGTTCACTGATCTGTTATTGCGAGGTTGTCTTGCCGAGTTTTAGTTGGTACCTGCGAGTTTGTCTCGCCGAATTTAGTTGTTGAACGGCAGAGTTTGTCTCGCCGAGTTCACTGAGCTGTTATTGCGAGTTTGTCTCGCCGAGTTTTAGTTGGTACCTGCGAGTCTGTCTCGCCGAATTTAGTTGTTGAATGGCAGAGTTTGTCTCGCCGAGTTCACTGAGCTGTTATCGAGTTTTAGTTGGTACCTCCGAGTTTGTCTAGCCGAATTTAGTTGTTGAATGGCAGAGCTTGTCTCGCCGAGTTCACTGATCTGTTATTGCGAGTTTGTCTCGCCGAGTTTTAGTTGGTACCTCCGAGTTTGTCTCGCCGAATTTAGTTGTTGAATGGCAGAGCTTGTCTCGCCGAGTTCACTGAGCTGTTATTGCGAGTTTGTCTCGCCGAGTTTTAGTTGGTACCTGCGAGTTTGTCTCGCCGAATTTAGTTGTTCAACGGCAGAGCTTGTCTCGCCGAGTTCACTGAGCTGTTATTGCGAGTTTGTCTCGCCGAGTTTTAGTTGGTACCTGCGAGTCTGTCTCGCCGAATTTAGTTGTTGAATGGCAGAGTTTGTCTCGCCGAGTTCACTGAGCTGTTATCGAGTTTTAGTTGGTACCTCCGAGTTTGTCTCGCCGAATTTAGTTGTTGAATGGCAGAGCTTGTCTCGCCGAGTTCACTGAGCTGTTATTGCGAGTTTGTCTCACCGAGTTTTAGTTGGTACCTGCGAGTTTGTCTCGCCGAATTTAGTTGTTGAACGGCAGAGCTTGTCTCGCCGAGTTCACTGAGCTGTTATTGCGAGTTTGTCTCGCCGAGTTTTAGTTGGTACCTGCGAGTCTGTCTCGCCGAATTTAGTTGTTGAATGGCAGAGTTTGTCTCGCCGAGTTCACTGAGCTGTTATCGAGTTTTAGTTGGTACCTCCGAGTTTGTCTCGCCGAATTTAGTTGTTGAATGGCAGAGCTTGTCTCGCCGAGTTCACTGATCTGTTATTGCGAGGTTGTCTTGCCGAGTTTTAGTTGGTACCTGCGAGTTTGTCTCGCCGAATTTAGTTGTTGAATGGCAGAGTTTGTCTCGCCGAGTTCACTGAGCTGTTATTGCGAGTTTGTCTCGCCGAGTTTAAGTTGGTACCTGCGAGTTTGTCTCGCCGAATTTAGTTGTTGAACGGCAGAGTTTGTCTCGCCGAGTTCACTGAGCTGTTATTGCGAGTTTGTCTCGCCGAGTTTTAGTTGGTACCTGCGAGTCTGTCTCGCCGAATTTAGTTGTTGAATGGCAGAGGTTGTCTCGCCGAGTTCACTGAGCTGTTATCGAGTTTTAGTTGGTACCTCCGAGTTTGTCTAGCCGAATTTAGTTGTTGAATGGCAGAGCTTGTCTCGCCAAGTTCACTGATCTGTTATTGCGAGTTTGTCTCGCCGAGTTTTAGTTGGTACCTCCGAGTTTGTCTCGCCGAATTTAATTGTTGAATGGCAGAGCTTGTCTCGCCGAGTTCACTGAGCTGTTATTGCGAGTTTGTCTCGCCGAGTTTTAGTTGGTACCTGCGAGTTTGTCTCGCCGAATTTAGTTGTTCAACGGCAGAGCTTGTCTCGCCGAGTTCACTGAGCTGTTATTGCGAGTTTGTCTCGCCGAGTTTTAGTTGGTACCTGCGAGTCTGTCTCGCCGAATTTAGTTGTTGAATGGCAGAGTTTGTCTCGCCGAGTTCACTGAGCTGTTATCGAGTTTTAGTTGGTACCTCCGAGTTTGTCTCGCCGAATTTAGTTGTTGAATGGCAGAGCTTGTCTCGCCGAGTTCACTGATCTGTTATTGCGAGGTTGTCTTGCCGAGTTTTAGTTGGTACCTGCGAGTTTGTCTCGCCGAATTTAGTTGTTGAATGGCAGAGTTTGTCTCGCCGAGTTCACTGAGCTGTTATTGCGAGTTTGTCTCGCCGAGTTTAAGTTGGTACCTGCGAGTTTGTCTCGCCGAATTTAGTTGTTGAACGGCAGAGTTTGTCTCGCCGAGTTCACTGAGCTGTTATTGCGAGTTTGTCTCGCCGAGTTTTAGTTGGTACCTGCGAGTCTGTCTCGCCGAATTTAGTTGTTGAATGGCAGAGTTTGTCTCGCCGAGTTCACTGAGCTGTTATCGAGTTTTAGTTGGTACCTCCGAGTCTGTCTAGCCGAATTTAGTTGTTGAATGGCAGAGCTTGTCTCGCCAAGTTCACTGATCTGTTATTGCGAGTTTGTCTCGCCGAGTTTTAGTTGGTACCTCCGAGTTTGTCTCGCCGAATTTAGTTGTTGAATGGCAGAGCTTGTCTCGCCGAGTTCACTGAGCTGTTATTGCGAGTTTGTCTCGCCGAGTTTAGTTGGTACCTGCGAGTTTGTCTCGCCGAATTTAGTTGTTCAACGGCAGAGCTTGTCTCGCCGAGTTCACTGAGCTGTTATTGCGAGTTTGTCTCGCCGAGTTTTAGTTGGTACCTGCGAGTCTGTCTCGCCGAATTTAGTTGTTGAATGGCAGAGTTTGTCTCGCCGAGTTCACTGAGCTGTTATCGAGTTTTAGTTGGTACCTCCGAGTTTGTCTCGCCGAATTTAGTTGTTGAATGGCAGAGCTTGTCTCGCCGAGTTCACTGAGCTGTTATTGCGAGTTTGTCTCACCGAGTTTTAGTTGGTACCTGCGAGTTTGTCTCGCCGAATTTAGTTGTTGAACGGCAGAGCTTGTCTCGCCGAGTTCACTGAGCTGTTATTGCGAGTTTGTCTCGCCGAGTTTTAGTTGGTACCTCCGAGTTTGTCTCGCCGAATTTAGTTGTTGAATGGCAGAGCTTGTCTCGCCGAGTTCACTGAGCTGTTATTGCGAGGTTGTCTCGCCGAGTTTTAGTTGGTACCTGCGAGTTTGTCTCGCCGAATTTAGTTGTTGAATGGCAGAGTTTGTCTCGCCGAGTTCACTGAGCTGTTATTGCGAGTTTGTCTCGCCGAGTTTTAGTTGGTACCTCCGAGTTTGTCTCGCCGAATTTAGTTGTTGAATGGCAGAGCTTGTCTCGCCGAGTTCACTGAGCTGTTATTGCGAGTTTGTCTCGCCGAGTTTTAGTTGGTACCTCCGAGTTTGTCTCGCCGAATTTAGTTGTTGGATGGCAGAGCTTGTCTCGCCGAGTTCACTGAGCTGTTATTGCGAGTTTGTCTCGCCGAGTTTTAGTTGGTACCTGCGAGTTTGTTTCGCCGAATTTAGTTGTTCAACGGCAGAGCTTGTCTCGCCGAGTTCACTGAGCTGTTATTGCGAGTTTGTCTCGCCGAGTTTTAGTTGGTACCTGCGAGTCTCTCTCGCCGAATTTAGTTGTTGAATGGCAGAGTTTGTCTCGCCGAGTTCACTGAGCTGTTATCGAGTTTTAGTTGGTACCTCCGAGTTTGTCTCGCCGAATTTAGTTGTTGAATGGCAGAGCTTGTCTCGCCGAGTTCACTGAGCTGTTATTGCGAGTTTGTCTCGCCGAGTTTTAGTTGGTACCTGCGAGTTTGTCTCGCCGAATTTAGTTGTTGAACGGCAGAGCTTGTCTCGCCGAGTTCACTGAGCTGTTATTGCGAGTTTGTCTCGCCGAGTTTTAGTTGGTACCTCCGAGTTTGTCTCGCCGAATTTAGTTGTTGAATGGCAGAGCTTGTCTCGCCGAGTTCACTGAGCTGTTATCGAGTTTTAGTTGGTACCTGCGAGTTTGTCTCGCCGAATTTAGTTGTTGAATGGCAGAGTTTGTCTCGCCGAGTTCACTGAGCTGTTATTGCGAGTTTGTCTCGCCGAGTTTTAGTTGGTACCTCCGAGTTTGTCTCGCCGAATTTAGTTGTTGAATGGCAGAGCTTGTCTCGCCGAGTTCACTGAGCTGTTATTGCGAGGTTGTCTCGCCGAGTTTTAGTTGGTACCTGCGAGTTTGTCTCGCCGAATTTAGTTGTTGAATGGCAGTTTGTCTCGCCGAGTTCACTGAGCTGTTATTGCGAGTTTGTCTCGCCGAGTTTTAGTTGGTACCTCCGAGTTTGTCTCGCCGAATTTAGTTGTTGAATGGCAGAGCTTGTCTCGCCGAGTTCACTGAGCTGTTATTGCGAGGTTGTCTCGCCGAGTTTTAGTTGGTACCTGCGAGTTTGTCTCGCCGAATTTAGTTGTTGAATGGCAGAGTTTGTCTCGCCGAGTTCACTGAGCTGTTATTGCGAGTTTGTCTCGCCGAGTTTTAGTTGGTACCTCCGAGTTTGTCTCGCCGAATTTAGTTGTTGAACGGCAGAGCTTGTCTCGCCGAGTTCACTGAGCTGTTATTGCGAGTTTGTCTCGCCGAGTTTTAGTTGGTACCTGCGAGTCTGTCTCGCCGAATTTAGTTGTTGAATGGCAGAGTTTGTCTCGCCGAGTTCACTGAGCTGTTATCGAGTTTTAGTTGGTACCTCCGAGTTTGTCTCGCCGAATTTAGTTGTTGAATGGCAGAGCTTGTCTCGCCGAGTTCACTGATCTGTTATTGCGAGGTTGTCTTGCCGAGTTTTAGTTGGTACCTGCGAGTTTGTCTCGCCGAATTTAGTTGTTGAATGGCAGAGTTTGTCTCGCCGAGTTCACTGAGCTGTTATTGCGAGTTTGTCTCGCCGAGTTTAAGTTGGTACCTGCGAGTTTGTCTCGCCGAATTTAGTTGTTGAACGGCAGAGTTTGTCTCGCCGAGTTCACTGAGCTGTTATTGCGAGTTTGTCTCGCCGAGTTTTAGTTGGTACCTGCGAGTCTGTCTCGCCGAATTTAGTTGTTGAATGGCAGAGTTTGTCTCGCCGAGTTCACTGAGCTGTTATCGAGTTTTAGTTGGTACCTCCGAGTTTGTCTCGCCGAATTTAGTTGTTGAATGGCAGAGCTTGTCTCGCCGAGTTCACTGAGCTGTTATTGCGAGTTTGTCTCGCCGAGTTTTAGTTGGTACCTGCGAGTTTGTCTCGCCGAATTTAGTTGTTCAACGGCAGAGCTTGTCTCGCCGAGTTCACTGAGCTGTTATTGCGAGTTTGTCTCGCCGAGTTTTAGTTGGTACCTGCGAGTCTGTCTCGCCGAATTTAGTTGTTGAATGGCAGAGTTTGTCTCGCCGAGTTCACTGAGCTGTTATCGAGTTTTAGTTGGTACCTCCGAGTTTGTCTCGCCGAATTTAGTTGTTGAATGGCAGAGCTTGTCTCGCCGAGTTCACTGATCTGTTATTGCGAGGTTGTCTTGCCGAGTTTTAGTTGGTACCTGCGAGTTTGTCTCGCCGAATTTAGTTGTTGAATGGCAGAGTTTGTCTCGCCGAGTTCACTGAGCTGTTATTGCGAGTTTGTCTCGCCGAGTTTAAGTTGGTACCTGCGAGTTTGTCTCGCCGAATTTAGTTGTTGAACGGCAGAGTTTGTCTCGCCGAGTTCACTGAGCTGTTATTGCGAGTTTGTCTCGCCGAGTTTTAGTTGGTACCTGCGAGTCTGTCTCGCCGAATTTAGTTGTTGAATGGCAGAGTTTGTCTCGCCGAGTTCACTGAGCTGTTATCGAGTTTTAGTTGGTACCTCCGAGTTTGTCTAGCCGAATTTAGTTGTTGAATGGCAGAGCTTGTCTCGCCAAGTTCACTGATCTGTTATTGCGAGTTTGTCTCGCCGAGTTTTAGTTGGTACCTCCGAGTTTGTCTCGCCGAATTTAGTTGTTGAATGGCAGAGCTTGTCTCGCCGAGTTCACTGAGCTGTTATTGCGAGTTTGTCTCGCCGAGTTTTAGTTGGTACCTGCGAGTTTGTCTCGCCGAATTTAGTTGTTCAACGGCAGAGCTTGTCTCGCCGAGTTCACTGAGCTGTTATTGCGAGTTTGTCTCGCCGAGTTTTAGTTGGTACCTGCGAGTCTGTCTCGCCGAATTTAGTTGTTGAATGGCAGAGTTTGTCTCGCCGAGTTCACTGAGCTGTTATCGAGTTTTAGTTGGTACCTCCGAGTTTGTCTCGCCGAATTTAGTTGTTGAATGGCAGAGCTTGTCTCGCCGAGTTCACTGAGCTGTTATTGCGAGTTTGTCTCACCGAGTTTTAGTTGGTACCTGCGAGTTTGTCTCGCCGAATTTAGTTGTTGAACGGCAGAGCTTGTCTCGCCGAGTTCACTGAGCTGTTATTGCGAGTTTGTCTCGCCGAGTTTTAGTTGGTACCTCCGAGTTTGTCTCGCCGAATTTAGTTGTTGAATGGCAGAGCTTGTCTCGCCGAGTTCACTGAGCTGTTATTGCGAGGTTGTCTCGCCGAGTTTTAGTTGGTACCTGCGAGTTTGTCTCGCCGAATTTAGTTGTTGAATGGCAGAGTTTGTCTCGCCGAGTTCACTGAGCTGTTATTGCGAGTTTGTCTCGCCGAGTTTTAGTTGGTACCTCCGAGTTTGTCTCGCCGAATTTAGTTGTTGAATGGCAGAGCTTGTCTCGCCGAGTTCACTGAGCTGTTATTGCGAGTTTGTCTCGCCGAGTTTTAGTTGGTACCTCCGAGTTTGTCTCGCCGAATTTAGTTGTTGGATGGCAGAGCTTGTCTCGCCGAGTTCACTGAGCTGTTATTGCGAGTTTGTCTCGCCGAGTTTTAGTTGGTACCTGCGAGTTTGTTTCGCCGAATTTAGTTGTTCAACGGCAGAGCTTGTCTCGCCGAGTTCACTGAGCTGTTATTGCGAGTTTGTCTCGCCGAGTTTTAGTTGGTACCTGCGAGTCTCTCTCGCCGAATTTAGTTGTTGAATGGCAGAGTTTGTCTCGCCGAGTTCACTGAGCTGTTATCGAGTTTTAGTTGGTACCTCCGAGTTTGTCTCGCCGAATTTAGTTGTTGAATGGCAGAGCTTGTCTCGCCGAGTTCACTGAGCTGTTATTGCGAGTTTGTCTCGCCGAGTTTTAGTTGGTACCTGCGAGTTTGTCTCGCCGAATTTAGTTGTTGAACGGCAGAGCTTGTCTCGCCGAGTTCACTGAGCTGTTATTGCGAGTTTGTCTCGCCGAGTTTTAGTTGGTACCTCCGAGTTTGTCTCGCCGAATTTAGTTGTTGAATGGCAGAGCTTGTCTCGCCGAGTTCACTGAGCTGTTATCGAGTTTTAGTTGGTACCTGCGAGTTTGTCTCGCCGAATTTAGTTGTTGAATGGCAGAGCTTGTCTCGCCGAGTTCACTGAGCTGTTATTGCGAGTTTGTCTCGCCGAGTTTTAGTTGGTACCTCCGAGTTTGTCTCGCCGAATTTAGTTGTTGGATGGCAGAGCTTGTCTCGCCGAGTTCACTGAGCTGTTATTGCGAGTTTGTCTCGCCGAGTTTTAGTTGGTACCTGCGAGTTTGTTTCGCCGAATTTAGTTGTTCAACGGCAGAGCTTGTCTCGCCGAGTTCACTGAGCTGTTATTGCGAGTTTGTCTCGCCGAGTTTTAGTTGGTACCTGCGAGTCTCTCTCGCCGAATTTAGTTGTTGAATGGCAGAGTTTGTCTCGCCGAGTTCACTGAGCTGTTATTGCGAGGTTGTCTCGCCGAGTTTTAGTTGGTACCTGCGAGTTTGTCTCGCCGAATTTAGTTGTTGAATGGCAGAGTTTGTCTCGCCGAGTTCACTGAGCTGTTATTGCGAGTTTGTCTCGCCGAGTTTTAGTTGGTACCTGCGAGTTTGTTTCGCCGAATTTAGTTGTTCAACGGCAGAGCTTGTCTCGCCGAGTTCACTGAGCTGTTATTGCGAGTTTGTCTCGCCGAGTTTTAGTTGGTACCTCCGAGTTTGTCTCGCCGAATTTAGTTGTTGAATGGCAGAGCTTGTCTCGCCGAGTTCACTGAGCTGTTATTGCGAGGTTGTCTCGCCGAGTTTTAGTTGGTACCTGCGAGTTTGTCTCGCCGAATTTAGTTGTTGAATGGCAGAGTTTGTCTCGCCGAGTTCACTGAGCTGTTATTGCGAGTTTGTCTCGCCGAGTTTTAGTTGGTACCTCCGAGTTTGTCTCGCCGAATTTAGTTGTTGAATGGCAGAGCTTGTCTCGCCGAGTTCACTGAGCTGTTATTGCGAGTTTGTCTCGCCGAGTTTTAGTTGGTACCTCCGAGTTTGTCTCGCCGAATTTAGTTGTTGGATGGCAGAGCTTGTCTCGCCGAGTTCACTGAGCTGTTATTGCGAGTTTGTCTCGCCGAGTTTAGTTGGTACCTGCGAGTTTGTTTCGCCGAATTTAGTTGTTCAACGGCAGAGCTTGTCTCGCCGAGTTCACTGAGCTGTTATTGCGAGTTTGTCTCGCCGAGTTTTAGTTGGTACCTGCGAGTCTCTCTCGCCGAATTTAGTTGTTGAATGGCAGAGTTTGTCTCGCCGAGTTCACTGAGCTGTTATCGAGTTTTAGTTGGTACCTCCGAGTTTGTCTCGCCGAATTTAGTTGTTGAATGGCAGAGCTTGTCTCGCCGAGTTCACTGAGCTGTTATTGCGAGTTTGTCTCGCCGAGTTTTAGTTGGTACCTGCGAGTTTGTCTCGCCGAATTTAGTTGTTGAACGGCAGAGCTTGTCTCGCCGAGTTCACTGAGCTGTTATTGCGAGTTTGTCTCGCCGAGTTTTAGTTGGTACCTCCGAGTTTGTCTCGCCGAATTTAGTTGTTGAATGGCAGAGCTTGTCTCGCCGAGTTCACTGAGCTGTTATCGAGTTTTAGTTGGTACCTGCGAGTTTGTCTAGCCGAATTTAGTTGTTGAATGGCAGAGCTTGTCTCGCCGAGTTCACTGAGCTGTTATTGCGAGTTTGTCTCGCCGAGTTTTAGTTGGTACCTCCGAGTTTGTCTCGCCGAATTTAGTTGTTGGATGGCAGAGCTTGTCTCGCCGAGTTCACTGAGCTGTTATTGCGAGTTTGTCTCGCCGAGTTTTAGTTGGTACCTGCGAGTTTGTTTCGCCGAATTTAGTTGTTCAACGGCAGAGCTTGTCTCGCCGAGTTCACTGAGCTGTTATTGCGAGTTTGTCTCGCCGAGTTTTAGTTGGTACCTGCGAGTCTCTCTCGCCGAATTTAGTTGTTGAATGGCAGAGTTTGTCTCGCCGAGTTCACTGAGCTGTTATTGCGAGTTTGTCTCGCCGAGTTTTAGTTGGTACCTGCGAGTTTGTCTCGCCGAATTTAGTTGTTGAACGGCAGAGCTTGTCTCGCCGAGTTCACTGAGCTGTTATTGCGAGTTTGTCTCGCCGAGTTTAGTTGGTACCTCCGAGTTTTGTCTCGCCGAATTTAGTTGTTGAATGGCAGAGCTTGTCTCGCCGAGTTCACTGAGCTGTTATCGAGTTTTAGTTGGTACCTGCGAGTTTGTCTCGCCGAATTTAGTTGTTGAATGGCAGAGTTTGTCTCGCCGAGTTCACTGAGCTGTTATTGCGAGTTTGTCTCGCCGAGTTTTAGTTGGTACCTCCGAGTTTGTCTCGCCGAATTTAGTTGTTGAATGGCAGAGCTTGTCTCGCCGAGTTCACTGAGCTGTTATTGCGAGGTTGTCTCGCCGAGTTTTAGTTGGTACCTGCGAGTTTGTCTCGCCGAATTTAGTTGTTGAATGGCAGTTTGTCTCGCCGAGTTCACTGAGCTGTTATTGCGAGTTTGTCTCGCCGAGTTTTAGTTGGTACCTCCGAGTTTGTCTCGCCGAATTTAGTTGTTGAATGGCAGAGCTTGTCTCGCCGAGTTCACTGAGCTGTTATTGCGAGGTTGTCTCGCCGAGTTTTAGTTGGTACCTGCGAGTTTGTCTCGCCGAATTTAGTTGTTGAATGGCAGAGTTTGTCTCGCCGAGTTCACTGAGCTGTTATTGCGAGTTTGTCTCGCCGAGTTTTAGTTGGTACCTCCGAGTTTGTCTCGCCGAATTTAGTTGTTGAACGGCAGAGCTTGTCTCGCCGAGTTCACTGAGCTGTTATTGCGAGTTTGTCTCGCCGAGTTTTAGTTGGTACCTGCGAGTCTGTCTCGCCGAATTTAGTTGTTGAATGGCAGAGTTTGTCTCGCCGAGTTCACTGAGCTGTTATCGAGTTTTAGTTGGTACCTCCGAGTTTGTCTCGCCGAATTTAGTTGTTGAATGGCAGAGCTTGTCTCGCCGAGTTCACTGATCTGTTATTGCGAGGTTGTCTTGCCGAGTTTTAGTTGGTACCTGCGAGTTTGTCTCGCCGAATTTAGTTGTTGAATGGCAGAGTTTGTCTCGCCGAGTTCACTGAGCTGTTATTGCGAGTTTGTCTCGCCGAGTTTAAGTTGGTACCTGCGAGTTTGTCTCGCCGAATTTAGTTGTTGAACGGCAGAGTTTGTCTCGCCGAGTTCACTGAGCTGTTATTGCGAGTTTGTCTCGCCGAGTTTTAGTTGGTACCTGCGAGTCTGTCTCGCCGAATTTAGTTGTTGAATGGCAGAGTTTGTCTCGCCGAGTTCACTGAGCTGTTATCGAGTTTTAGTTGGTACCTCCGAGTTTGTCTAGCCGAATTTAGTTGTTGAATGGCAGAGCTTGTCTCGCCGAGTTCACTGAGCTGTTATTGCGAGTTTGTCTCGCCGAGTTTTAGTTGGTACCTGCGAGTTTGTCTCGCCGAATTTAGTTGTTCAACGGCAGAGCTTGTCTCGCCGAGTTCACTGAGCTGTTATTGCGAGTTTTTCTCGCCGAGTTTTAGTTGGTACCTGCGAGTCTGTCTCGCCGAATTTAGTTGTTGAATGGCAGAGTTTGTCTCGCCGAGTTCACTGAGCTGTTATCGAGTTTTTAGTTGGTACCTCCGAGTTTGTCTCGCCGAATTTAGTTGTTGAATGGCAGAGCTTGTCTCGCCGAGTTCACTGATCTGTTATTGCGAGTTTGTCTCGCCGAGTTTTAGTTGGTACCTCCGAGTTTGTCTCGCCGAATTTAGTTGTTGAATGGCAGAGCTTGTCTCGCCGAGTTCACTGAGCTGTTATTGCGAGTTTGTCTCGCCGAGTTTTAGTTGGTACCTGCGAGTTTGTCTCGCCGAATTTAGTTGTTGAACGGCAGAGCTTGTCTCGCCGAGTTCACTGAGCTGTTATTGCGAGTTTGTCTCGCCGAGTTTTAGTTGGTACCTCCGAGTTTGTCTCGCCGAATTTAGTTGTTGAATGGCAGAGCTTGTCTCGCCGAGTTCACTGAGCTGTTATCGAGTTTTAGTTGGTACCTCCGAGTTTGTCTCGCCGAATTTAGTTGTTGAATGGCAGAGCTTGTCTCGCCGAGTTCACTGATCTGTTATTGCGAGGTTGTCTCGCCGAGTTTTAGTTGGTACCTGCGAGTTTGTCTCGCCGAATTTAGTTGTTGAATGGCAGAGCTTGTCTCGCCGAGTTCACTGAGCTGTTATTGCGAGTTTGTCTCGCCGAGTTTTAGTTGGCACCTGCGAGTTTGTCTCGCCGAATTTAGTTGTTGAATGGCTGAGTTTTGTCTCGCCGAGTTCAGTTGTTTAATTGCGGGTTGTCTCGCCGAGTTTTGTTTCTCGCGAGTCAGTTGTCTCGCCGAGTTTAGTTGTTTAATATTGCGAGTTTTGTCGTGCTGAGTTTAGTTGTTATTGCGAGCTTTGTCGCGCCGAGTTTAGTTGTTATTGCGAGCTTTGTCGCGCCGAGTTTAGTTGTTAATGCAAATTTTGTCTCGTCGAGTTTAGTTGTTATTGCGAGTTTTGTCGCGCCGAGTTTAGTTGTTATTGCGAGTTTTGTCTCGCCGAGTTTAGTGTTATTGCGAGTTTTGTCGCGCCGAGTTTAGTTGTTATTTGCGAGTTTTGTCTCGCCGAGTTTAGTTGTTATTGCGTGTTTTGTCTCGCCGAGTTCAGTGTGTTATTGCGAGGTTGTCGCACCTAGTTCAGTTGTTATTGCGAGTTTGTTACGCCGAGTTCAGTTCTAACTGCGTGTTTGTTGCACCGAGTTCAGTTGTTATTGCGAGTCTGTCGCACCTAGTTCAGAAGTTGTTATTGCGACGAGTTTTATCGCGCCGAGTTCAGTTGTTATTGGAGATTGTCGCGCCAAGTTCAGTTGTTATTGCGAGTTTGTTGCGCTGAGTTTAGTTGCGCTATTGCTAGTTTTTCGTACCGAGATTAGTTGTTTTTGCGAGTTTGTCCCGCGCTCCGACTGAGTCCAGTTTATTTTGCCAGTTTGTCTCGCCGAGTTTATAGATAGTTGTTGTAGGACGTTTGTCTCGTCGAATTAGTTTGTCATTGTCTCTACGAATTTAGCTGTTTATATAACGAGTTTGGTCTCTGCGCCAGTCTGCGCCGAATCAGCATGACGAGCCGCACGCCTTAGATACTTGGACGATGGTCATTTCAAATGACCTATTTCGCAATATATAACAATAGACGTGTTGAAAACATACACCGTATCTCGTTTCGAAAACCTCGGTAAATGTCTGAGATATGTTAGTCACACGTCACCACTTGTGAACTAATTGCTATTTCTGGCGGCGAAATATATTATTTCGTGAGAGAACTCGCTTGGCGGCAAACAAGGAGTTTTACTGCAATGGCTCTAGATTTACGGCTTGATGTTTTGCAAACATTTCGATCTCCGAGATGAAGTTCTCTCCGAGGGGAAGTTTTCGCTTGCTGAACATCACATGATGATAACCTCGATCGAGCTATGAAAGACGTATTCCATTGAAGAGGGAATATAATGTTGCTTGTCATAGCCGGACTTGACTTTGACACCGGGCGCCGTCTATGAAGAAACGTTTTTCGTCTTTTGTAACGTTTGTCAATCTTGCAAATGGTATTTTGCACTTCTACACGACAAATGAAATGTCACAAATGAAAGGTCAGTTTTGTATTGTAGTGCAAAACCAACTCAAGTGTTCAATCTCGCATGCGACCCATCGAAGTGTTGTGTTGTATTTCAGCCCAGTGTTTGTTCATTGAACTGTCGAGTTCAGCAAACATGAACTGTAATGTCCGGGTATTCACATCGTGGATCATTCATTTCTTGATACAATCATAAGTACTAGAGGATGCCAGGTAAGTCCTTAGTTAAAAAAACGTAATCCGGCACTTACAATTTACAAAAGTTAAACCCGCATGCTGTGATGTCCGGCCAGTCAAAATGGAAAATATAGGCGAGTTTTGTTTATGTTATTTGTATTGCAACAATTTGCTATATGATACCGGCATAGCAAACATATATTTTTCCCGTAATGAAAGACTTCAAATTTACCAGCCAAATATACATGTTCATGTATACTTTATTTATCACACCCTTTCCAGCGGTAGCAAGAGAAACCAATAAGAAACGGCCACGCGCTATAATTTTTATTCGTGGAACACCCAGGAGTATGGAATGACCGGCAAGAGATACTAATAAAAACGGGCTATAATTTTTTTTTATTCGGAAGTAGTTTATTTTTATTTGGAAGTAGTTCGCACTTAATATTTTCCGTGCATCTGAACTGGTGTGAGGCACACCTCATACAGTTCGACGTAACATAAAAAATACTAACTTTGGCACTAGCTTAATTTTTCGTCCATCTGAACTGGCGGGTGGCACACCTCATACAGTTCGATGTAACATAAAAGTACTAACTTTGGAACTAGCTCGCACTTAATTTTTCGTCCATCTGAACTGGCGGGTGGCACACCTCATACAGTTCGATGTAACATAAAAGTACTGATTTTTGAACTAGCTCGCACTTAATTTTTTCGTCCATCTGAACTGGCGGGTGGCACACCTCATACAGTTCGATGTAACATAAAAGTACTAACTTTGGAACTAGCTCGCACTTAATTTTTCGTTCATCTGAACTGGCGGGTGGCACACCTCATACAGTTCATGTAACATAAAAATACTGACTTTGGAACTAGCTCGCACTTAATTTTCGTCCATCTGAACTGGCGGGTGGCACACCTCATACAGTTCGATGTAACATAAAAGTACTAATTTTTGAACTAGCTCGCACTTAATTTTTTCGTTCATCTGAACTGGCGGGTGGCACACCTCATACAGTTCATGTAACATAAAAATACTGACTTTGGAACTAGCTCGCACTTAATTTTTCGTCCATCTGAACTGGCGGGTGGCACACCTCATACAGTTCGATGTAACACAAATAAGTACTAATTTTTGAACTAGCTCGCACTTAATTTTTCGTCCATCTGAAAGAACAAACAAAGCCCGTGACGAGTCGGCGATTTTTTTTTTTAAGTTTCCAGAGTTTGTTTAAAAAGATTATTAAGGGCCGTAAAAGCAACTGCATCTTTCAAGTTCCCTCGCACAGGCCTTCGAGATTTTTATTAACAAGCGAATACCGTTCAAAAGTAGTGTATTTTTTTATACAGTTCAATGGGGGTATACATGTACAAAAGTCGTTTCGTACCTATTATATATATTTATATAATTGTTTTACAACTATACAACACTGATGTGGACAGCACTGTGCCCCCTTTTGTGTTCCATTTAGTTATTGGCGTTTTGAAACATTTTTCCTAAATGCCGAAACGTGTAGTAGACTCTAGAAAATATCATACCTGCAACTGTATTCTCTTTACGGTCAAGTGTCATTGTTTGGTGGTGTGTTGTTATTATAGCTTAGTAAGACTGAGGAACTGGGCCTACTATCAGCCTACTTACTATAAAGTAGATCACTCTTTATAATACTTCTCAAATCTTCACTACAGGCCAGCACGCGCGGTGCGATTAATTAGTCCAGTTCGTTTAACGTTTTTGATATCGCAGTGGAATTTGTACAATCCGCTTATCACGCATTCCCTTCATTAGGTGAATTGTCCACGCATTATGAAAGTAATATCCAGTACGCGATCGCTACATCGCATTTTGATCTAAATGGTTACAGTATACCTAGAATAAATATTGAAATATTTAACTGACTCAGATTATTCTCGGTCTAGCTAGCTCGAGGATTGCATGGACAATCGTTTGTTGTATGTTTTGGCGATGTAATAAAGCATACCGCCCCTTTCTGTTCACGCTTTCTTTGCCTTCTGCACTAGCCTGTTCACAGACGTTTATTTTTTTTCGTAAGATACTGGCGCGCGTGCGAGCGCGAATGTTGTATTTGCATCTTCAAAATGAAGAAAACAGACACGTTTCATTTCATCACAACATAATTATATAATTTATTCGGTATCATTCCTTTTCTGGCTTTTTTTGATTCGGTGACATTTCTTGACACAGCTCGAAGAGATTATAACACCTTCCCCGGCCCAAAGGGCCGAATTAGTAATTACTTTTCACAGTAGGAAATTGCTTGATAATCGGTTTAAGCATAGCGTCCATAGCGACTGTGGTATCATGCGGCGTCCCAAAAAAAGGTATATGCGGCTTCTCATGTCTGATGGCGTGTTTGTTTTCCACGGCCTCGCTGAGTTGTTTCAGTGGGTTCACCGAACTTCGTTGTTTTAGCGAGGCTATTTCCTTGACGGGTTATAATGTATGTGTCTCGCTGAATTTTTAGTTGTTGGCTCTAGTTTTATTCTTACAGTTACTGTACCAAGTGATTTCGTCTCGCTACTTATTTCGTTTTTCTGTGGGTGGCCTTTATTGGCGAAGCTTCCTCGAAGGGATTATCTAATATCCTTCATTGCTCTGTCCCTGGACGGGGTATTTCGGGGTTGCTTCGCTTTGGGGTCCTACCCGTCCCTAGTGGGATTTATTTTCTTTTTATGGCAACCTATAGCTACAAACCGTTGTCACTTTTGCCCATAGGAGGGTGTGTCGTTCCGTATCTGTTTGCTACTGTAACTTTATGGGTAAACCCCAAAGCGTCGCAGCCCCGATGCTCTCTGCGTTTTAGTCTCTGAGGCTATCGGTTCAGACCTCAACTTAGGTTGTGCTCTTTTAAGATCCTAAGGTTCGGTGGCCGTAGATTCATCTGTATGTCAAGAAATGGAAAAATGTTTTTTCTCCATAGCACAGTATCAAGAAACTCTATCTTATATCAGACGCAAATGTAATGTTAGAAAAGTCTTCGGCCTATTGTTGGGGGGTATTTCCAAGGCTCGTTTTATAACTCTAAACATTTTCAAGCCGGAGTAATTTGTTTGTTTTTTGCTTTTTTCCTATCTTGCCATGGGTTTTAATGCAAGCCTTTATTATGGACCTCCTTTCAACTGGGGAAAAGTGGGAGTGGTTGGTTTTACTCACCTCAGTTATTCCATTTAATGTTTAGCCCTCTAAGCCCAGAATGTTAATTATACGAGTTTAGAGCTTAGCCCTATTTAATAGCCCAGAATGTTGTGATGAGTGTTTTTTTCTTTGTGGATCATGGACTATATTTTTGGTAACCAAGGGTACGTGTCACTGAATCCCGGAAGGGAGTATTTTTGAGTTATGGGAGGAACATACAAAGTATTACTGGATTTCCAGCTTTTGTGGTCATGAAGTTCCCTATTAGAGTTACTAGGGGAATAATCGCCGACGGGCTGATTCTCCCCATATCTAATCATAGCCCAGGCATTGTTTGTAGGGGATCCCAGTGAGAATATATTACTATTCTCTCTGGGGAACCCGCATATAATGCCTCTTTATTCCTGATTAGATATATTCGACGTGCAGTATGTGGTCCGTTGGGATGTGTTACGTAACCTTATACCCCGTGTTCAGTATTTAAGTCCACACCTCACGCCATAACTCGCTCAGTCTTTTCGACAGCACGACCGTCACTTTGCTTCCCCACCCACCTCCCGCAGCGATGAGCCATCCTCTCCTCTGGGAGCTACCTGCTCCCAATCGCCTCGGGCTGATTCTCCCCATATCTAATCATAGCCCAGGCATTGTTTGTAGGGGATCCCGGTGAGAATATATTACGATTTTAGTCTTATAATGCACCGCGACGTGCATGTGAATTAAAATCGTACAAGCATTTATCGTATTCATAATTTCATTTAAATTACTTACGTTGGGTTGATCTCTGAAGAATGTTAGATTAAAAACTACGACTTTTCTTCAAATATCAAATATAAAATATTAAACATCAAATATCAAATATCAAAGCGAATAAAGTTCGAAATGTGACAATAATCTTTCAAGTCAAAGTTTTTCTGCCGTTGTTGATCAGGAGCCTTGATATTTTTTTAAAATCCTTCTCCATTTCAGTCACCATTACAGTTCCGTGCTGCGTTACATTTAGATCATCTTTTTTCCCCAAGGTTCGATTCCATCACTTATCTTACAGTAGATGCGAGTGATCGTTCGTTCGTTCGTTTTCTCTGCTACAACTGTAGGTTGTCTCCATGTATAATTAAAGATTACACACATTGTAATGATCAACCGATTTTCATTGTGTTTTTCATGAACAGGAATTTTGCAGTTCCAGTCATGACGCAAACTATCTGTTACAAATAACGGATGATTCTTTGGAAGCGCTTCGTACAATTAAACATCAACGGGTGACCGACGAAGATCCAAAGGCCGACATGTGGTGTCATTTTGGAGCAGGCCTGATCCGGGGACCTGATGAAGGTGATATTGTTATTATACGTATAGATGTTTTTAATAATGATGCCCATTGGCTGGGACCAGCGGCGATGGTTCGATTCTTTTTTATTTTGTTTTGATTACGCTGAGTTTTTGACGGCAGTGTCATATTTGACGGCTGCCGTCAAAACATGTGGACAGAAACAGGAATGCCAACTTCTCAATAATTGTTCCAAGTTTAAGTAAGTAAGTAATCTTTATTTAAGCAGGGTGGCCCATTCAGCTCTAGGCTGGTATCCATAGTATGTGTTTAATTCATTTTATTGGATTTATACATAGGGAAATATAACTACTAAAAGGAGTTTCTAGAGACGAAGTCAACAACAGTTTGTCCGCATCCTAGAGGCGACCAAAATTATGAAAAACAAAACCACTATAAATGGAGACCAAAGCTTTCAATAGACGAAGCTATCTCGGACCAGATCCGTTGGAAACAGGTCCCGTGTGAACATAATAGCCAAAATTGTGCAGCCGATTTCCAACCAAGCAGGTCCAGATGTTAAGAACGGGCTGGTCCAATCGGTTCCAAAATTGAACCGGCAGTTTTACAAATTTTCCAAATATCGTACCGGATCGGGTCCCATGTGAACAGAAGGCCAATGCTGTCAGAGTTTTGGACCAGAACCATTTAGAACTGGTCCCGTATGAACGTAGCTTTAAAAAACACCAAAGTAGTCTACGGAAATTCTTAGGCATGTAGCCATAAGCAAGGTACGCCGGTTTTTCCCAACTCAGGAAGAATAAAAAATTCAACGACTACAAATCTTGGCAATTATAATCACCCATAAAGAATAAATTAAAATGTCTGATGACTTAATGATGTATTAAAAACGTTTCGTTACCATATACAGACGAAGCTGACGATGGGGAGTGGAGCATCGATGAAGCAACACAAAAGTTTCAATATTCTGAAGAAGGAAATTACTGGAAAGTTGGATTTAAAGAAGGAGTAATTATCGACGAGATAAACCTAGAGGAAAACTCTTGCGAAAAAGACACCAGAGGACTTTATAGCAAGATACGATCTGTCGTATTTAACTCCATGTGCTCATAGAATAAGGTGCAAGGTAAAGTACAGCTGAACATTGATTTTCGCTTGCCAGTTCCGAGTTCCGTTTTATGAATGAAGACATCAGTGCAAATCATCCATAATTTTACGAAATAAAGCGTTAACAAAAATTAAAGCAAAGGTGATAGCAGATAAGAGGCCATATTGGTATAGAATGTGAATGTAAGAAATTGTAATCGTCAAAAAAGGTGATAAGTATATCGAAGGAGGAATTGAATTGCCTGGAAGGAGCTGTAAGACAAGCTGTGCCTGTTTATAATCAAGACGTCTTATTATATTAATTGAAAATAGTATCATTTTGTGTTTATCATCCAGTACGCCTAAAGAATGACCCATTTTTGCCATCACATGGTAACATTTTCGTCCATAGTGGGTTTGGAAAGCTTACTATTTCATATTTATTGAATAGGTATGGGTGACAAAAAAAGACGTCGACAAAAGGTTGGAGGATATACCAAATCCCGTTCAGTGATGTCAAGAACATCTTGGAAGAAATTCACTTTGAAGATGGAATAACTCGGTCACGGTGTCGAGGATGGCTGGTTCTTTCATCTCGAAAATACTTGCAGGCCGATATTTTATTTCCTGGTTGCGAATTTGATTGTCGATTCACAATTCGTGGACGAACAGGTGAAGTTTTAGTGATTATTTGCGCTGTATCATGTCATGCGATATTTAATGCGATTTGGTATGATGTGATTTTGCATCACATGATGTGGCATGTCTTGACAATATAGAAAATATAACCTACACTTTTGAAGAAACTAATATAAATTTCTCTACAGCCACTATTGGTTCGAAGAAACAAAGAGTGTTCCGAAAGTATAGTTTAATTAACTTTAGGCTTCGAGGAAACGATAATGCCCTACACTTTTAAAATGATATTCTGTATTGTTTATTGTCCAATTTTAGTTGAAAGTATGTGCGATAAAAAAAAAACATATTTATTCTACTTCGTCAATGGTCAATGTCGCTAAGGAGTCACGTGAGATATGCGCGCGAGACCAAAGCGTTCACTTGCAAAACGAACTCTTGTAGTGATTCTTCATGGCGAATAAATTCCCTTCAAAAGCCCTCGACAGACGCCCGAAGGATGCATCAACTGAGAACATCAAAAACGAACTACTTGATGAATCTACACACGTAACTCCTTA
Organism: Desmophyllum pertusum; assembly: GCA_029204205.1. NCBI lineage: Eukaryota > Metazoa > Cnidaria > Anthozoa > Scleractinia > Caryophylliidae > Desmophyllum > Desmophyllum pertusum. The sequence goes on along the minus strand of MU826876.1, from coordinate 150,298 downwards.
GCTCCAGACCAATAACTTCGTAGAATCTCAATCAACAATTTTTACCATTTTACTTATTTATAATTTCACGTTCACGTTTTAACGAGCTTCTTTTAGCTCCTGAGTGATACGTGGTTAAATAAAGTATCTAAGTAAACTTCAACTTAAGGCAAGTTTATTTCAATTATACAATTACGACGCAAAATTGAGGAAATGTTTTGAAATTTGGATCACAGCATACCCCAGCGCAGGTGGTGTGAGCATTACGATCGCTATGCATCATGGACGATATCCAAAATCTGATCATTTGTGCCAAGATTTCGTGGAGTGTGCATCTTGTGGGAAGCGACTAAAATCGTTAAATACGCCATGAAAATCAGCGATTTTACTCTATTTTCTTTCGAAGAATTTTGAAGAACAAACTGTATCGAGTTCTCTGGGAAAATCAGTCTCCTCCTCTTGATAAATACCTTTTGTTCGTGATTCCCGACTGCTTGCCTCTGAGCAATGGATGAGCTTCCATCGGCCTGTCGGGCAATACACCATCGCTTTGTTCGATGATTCAGTCTTCACTTTTTTGATTCCGGTTCACTGAAGTCAGTGGCCCCATCACGAGCACGAGCGAACTGAAGGTAAGACGGCCAGTTCGGTAATTTTGATTTCTGGGCTCCTGAAATCAATTTGATCGTTTCTTGCTTGCATCGAAACATTTCGTCAAAAAGAGGTAAATTCAATAGCTGATCTTCTGTCAAGGATCTTCTGTTGTATGAGCTGCATGGTCTGCATGATTGGATGAATATTGTACTGATGCATTTCAATGTTTTATGTTTATTCACACTGAACCAAATAACAATACAGTGGATGCTTTGTTTGGGCTTGCTGTTGCTGGGCTGTTATTGTTGTTTTGAGGGTTTTGGGTCCTACATATTTTTTTATAAATTGAGCACCACTACCCCTGGTCTTCCCTTTAACTCCTCAGTAATATTTGGACCTGTTGCCTTACAATATAGGAAGTGATAAATCAAATAAAAGAAATACTGCAACTTTTGTATGCTTGTTGTCATTGACAGTTTTATAAGTATGATCCATACATCAGTAATATAGCAGTTTTATAGGTAATAAAAGGTATGAAACAGAAAATGGCATTTGTGTTACTGTTTACAAAGCCTGATGGAGTCACCAGAGGGAGTTTGGGAGAATTTCATAGTTTCTGTTAGTTATTTCATGATTGCATCAGGCTATGTAAACACATCATTGCCATTTTTAATTTCTTTTAAAAACCTCCCCTGAAAACAGAATCACACATAAATAAGCACATAATTGCATACTTCTGAACCGTTCAGCTTCAGAGCTGCATTAGCAGGTGTAATGAGATGAGATCAGAAAAATAATTATATTAAGTCTCCCATGGTGCCATGCCATGAAGAACTAAGGGATTTTAAGAACTTATATATAAAAGCCTGGTTCACACTTGAGAGATAAGCACAAGCATAACCGCAAGCATAACCACAAGGATGTTTACACTTGCTTTTAGCACAAGATGACATACACAAGCGCAGTGCTTTAGAAATTCTGATGAACATTGCATGATACCAAATGCTTGTGCTTATCTCACACCGGTTCATTCTCAAGTTTTCTTATGCTTATGCTTATCGTCCCTTATCACACAAGTGTAAACCAGGCTTTAGGCCCGGGCTTTAGGGTGAACCCGGGGACAGTAATCTCATCATATTAAACAGTCGGGGTTTTCAAGGTCCTGTTTAGCAGTCAGCTCTATAATTTTAACTCACCCAGTCACCTTTTACAAAGTCTAAACTGGTGTATTTTGTTTTTGATCTGTATTCAATGGTCAAACATGTACATTGGAAATAATAAAACACTAGTCTTGAGCATGCAGACTGTAATTTTCACTAAAAATCTATTATATAAAAAAGAAAAAAGAATCGGGTTCAGTCAGCTAAGCAGATGATCTGGAAATTCATGTTCTACATGAAACTCCTCTCAAATTAACTTTCCTGAAAATCATTTCCCCCAGAGTGGCTGGTTTTAAATCTTTCTTATTTGTCTAAATTCAAACAACTTCATGAAATCAACAATTTCACACAAAGCCAAGACATTATTTTTATTTTATTTCTTTAGGGAAACACCTCTTGTTTTCCTTTTCAATATAATTTTTATATATTCATATATATTTTTGTGGCATCTTGAATGTTATGTTAAATCTCCTACATCTCACATGCTCATCAGGAAACCTGAATAAAACATTGTCCATAATTACATGAGATAAGCCTTTGAATTACAATAAGGAAATATTTTGAAATTTACAAAAGCTTGAGAATAATTATTATATAGATCTACATCAGAATATTCACCGCTATGTACCCAATATAAATCATTTTAAGCAGAGCTGGTGGCCTTAGTATTGTTGGAGAAAACCATTCGCCGCTATTTTGTTGATCGCAAGGGTGACACTTCTGGTACGTTGTCACGTCTTCGAAGCCATATTTACTACCAAAACATGTCGGTTTAAATACGGAAAATCTGTGGCAAAACGTGGGGCGCGATGGGGAGCGATTATACCTTGGCTTATAAAAAGCTTTGAAGAAACACTTTAACCGTTTTTTACGGTCAATGGGCAACATAATAGAAATTATAGCTCTTAACAAAACGGGTTCAAATTACATGCGTCTTCGGGATGAATTTTCGTGCTTCACGTTTTGGCTTGAAATAACACATATTGCTTATTTTGTTGTGACATAAATACGATCTAACTAAGTATTACTTCTTGTAACTGTAGAAAAACGATTTCAGAAAATAAATGTTTCTATCGATAAACGAAGCACAAAACTTCAATTACTAAATTTCTCAAGCTTCGCCGCCATCTCCATCTTGAAAATTTTACATCCACAATGCGTAGCGATCGTAGTGCGCACACCACCTGCCCCCAGCGTTATTCATGTCTGATAGCACGTGTTGACTATAACCACTCTAAAAATATGACTCGAATTTACAAGACATGATACGGTATGATATGTTTATAATATTTCTGTGGTCAAAATTGGGCTCCTTATTCATCTCTACTTGACATTTAACACAAAATGATCCCCAGTTGAGAGTGATAATTCTCCAGTAGAGAGACGCGTACATGGCGTTTACTTTGCAAGTCTTCTAGAGCAGTGAACGATACTTGAAGGAAACGAGTGTCTTAAGCTTCCTGTTTAGTTTCCAACAAAAGGCACCCATGAGAGTGAGGAAACGGGTGAATTAATTCGTTTTTCCCAGGCCAGCTTGAGCGTGTCAAATCTTGGCCTTACGACACGTTCCTTTGAATGAAATCGCAAATAAGTTGACAAATAATCTATTTTTAGTTTAGTTTATTTACTTTAAGAGAATTGTTTTGCAAAAATGAAAAAACAAAAATTAAATCTCGCATGTACGTTTACCTTGCCACAGAGAGCGCACACTACTCGCAGACTATGCACCCGAAGAGGAAGCAAGAAATTCTCTGTCAAGATATCTGTCTGGATTGACATTCACGGATGAAGATGATTTTGGATTACGTCTTCCGGAAAAGGATATACCCGAGGGATTTCACTTGATCCATAAACGCTCCTCCAAACGAACTAAGTATACCACTAATCCAGGATTTGCAATCATTGTTTCGAAGGAGAGCTCATGGCGCAGTGACATCACAGGAGAGGAAGTTTGGGAATCGGTACTTACTAAATAGTGTTATAAAACAATTATTCGCCCTCAGGCTCGTGAATATTGGTGAATATTCCCCTCGACTCGGGGAATATTCGCCAATATTTACGAGCCTGAGGTGAATAATTGTTAAATACGCTGGTAAAATTGGCCTGTCGTGTGATTAAACTGATAACGTTTCGAGGCGCTACTACCGATCGCGAAAACGAGCGTAAAAATTCCATACTATAATAACGTAATTGTGGACACGCATCGCATCTCTTGTCATGGCTTTAATTTGCGACGGAATAATTTAAAGAAATGGATCTCTGCTGTGTTTTATGCAGCTACATTGACCAAAAATACTTAAGCCACACCCTTAATCGTGCCTTGAACAACCAAACTCAGCTGACAATATGAATATTTACATCATTGTTATTGTTGTTTTATCCCTATGCAGACCGACCTTCATTTACACTGCAAAGAGTGGGATGAGTTACTCAGTAGCGGAGTCTGGGAGCCGGAAGTCATAGTTGGGAAGCTTCCCGAGTTTTTCCAGTTTGTGAAGCAAGTTCAAGGTTTTGTTGCTCAAGAAATGAAAGTACTTAAAAATAAATGAAATAATATTTTCCTTTAATTTGTATATAGAATGCCATATAGCGTTGTAGTGGTCTAGTAGTTAGCGCACTGGACTTCATATGCGGAAGTCGTGAGTATCGTCTCAGCCACTTGTTATTTTCTTCAAAGGTTATTCGAGATACCTCAATGAGTAAAAACAACTGAATGACACGGACTTTAGCGAAAAAATAGAGGCTGCTCGCAGTCTAGAACATGTGTTGCCTCTGGAAATTCAAATTTCTGAGCTTTTTAAGAGTGAATGTTACCAACGGTCAGACATTTTGGTGGCCACAGCCGAAAAAATCAATTCTGCTCATATTCTCTTTGCTAGGTAGACCTTAATATGAAACAAATCACTGCATACTTTGTTTTGGCTGAATATCGATTTATTTTCGAGGAAAATCGATAATAACCGAATTCTGTCAAAATGCCGCTTTTGGAGGCTCAAAATTTAAGGCGAATCTCGAAGCTTCGCGTAGCAAAATGAAACATTCCAGGACAATAAAAACTACCAAATCTTAAAGAACGATTATCGAAATTTATTTTTTTCTCAGTGCGCGAGCGGGCGGTATCCTGCGAATCCTGCAATCTGATTGGTTCCGGGAGCGGGCGGTATTCTCCTATCTCTGACCACGGTCACGGTAACCGAGGCTTTACGGACCGTTTCAGCAACGCGCGAAGGTAGAAAATTTCGCTTAGCTTTTTAAAACTGCCAGAATGCGTTTAATACTGTAAGACCAACAAAAACATATTAATCAAGCCAATATTGGTCCCAGGAGCGGGAAAAATTGCCCGTGAACCGGCGGAGACCCGCGGAATCGTAGCGTAGACATGCGCTACAAGCGAAAACATTTTAATTCAGCAACGTGTGAAGGTCGATGCGAAGAAGCTTTTTACTGAATTTCTCGCATTATTTTGCTCTCTTATCGTTGTCAAGTGAATGGAGAACTACGCAGTGGAATTAAAGAACTTGCATTTCTTCAAAAAGGCGAGTAGTCATTGATTTTAACCGACATAATTTAGTTTTAGTCAAGTTTGTTGTTCGTTTTTGGAAATCAGTTTCACGTTCAAACTTGCGGGTTTTAAATTACAATTCACCGTGTTTAGACTCAATTCCTTCGTTTTAATTGTTTGCTTTTCGTTTCTCTGTTTTCCTAAACAAACCTTCCGTTAATTTTCATTCAAGAAATAACTTTGTGGCTACCGGTATTCCCGTTTATAATTCATGATATTTGTTTACGGCAAGAGTATGGAAGATTGCTGAAGATTGTCGTAGAATTTGAAAGCGGCTTTGAATGGTTTTTGTGAAAATGGAAATAGCTTCTCGTTTCAGCTGCTTTGGTGATGAAATGCCGCTTAGTCTTCATTTCTGTAATTACATATTTGTGGTGTAAAAATTACTCGTCTGAGTTTCTTGTTACTTGGGTTATTTCTTCGGTAGTCTTCTGAGCTACATGTACTAGCGCGCGTGATAAACAGATTTTGCAAAACAAGCCTGAGATTTCAATATTTCTTTATCAAATTCAAACGAAGTACGAAAAAATAAAAAGGTTATTGGCCGGCCTAGGTCGGTCCGTATTGAGAAAAACCGTGCCCTTGGTCTTGAGTGCGGCCCTCGGCCTAACGGCCTCGGGCCGCACTCAAGACCACGGGCACAGTTTTTCTCAATACGGACCTCCCGGCCGGCCAATAACCTATATATATGTTGAGAGCAATTTGAGCAATTCTTGTCTTTTTATATTACAAAATATAATTAAATTTGTCCTACCTACTTTTAACTCGATTAAAAATAGGTCAAAACTAACATATTATTTAAGTATGTTGCTACACAAAATAATTTGCCAAAAATCTGTCATTTGGAAGGCGAAGGGTGCTTCTTTTCGATCCCCAAAGGAATTTTTGGGGAAATGATTCAGTGCGATGTAATAAAATTTGAAAGTTGGCTAAAATGCGCTGATTCAACGGATACCGAAAAGTCTCCTTAATTAGTTTCAATGTGCACATACACGCAAAACTTTAATTGTTTCGCAGTTTACGTTCAACCTACAGCTAATTTAACATAAAACCTCTAACCTTTATGTTGCTGTATCAAAGAAGAGGGCTGTAGTCCTATAGTTGTTGCTTCCTTCGCGATAATTGCAGCTCACTGAAAGATGACCAGCACGCCATGTTTGTTTAGTTAAGCATAATTCGGACGTGTTTGATGAGAAGATTCTCTGTTTCCATTTTCGTTCAAAAGAGCAGGCTTCAAGTACTCTCCACAAAAAAGCCTTTGTTTAACCATTAGTTTTGAACTGAACAGCGAACCAAATGCGTTAATTCTAAAACATTGTCTCTTGTCTTGTAGCTTCTTGTGGAATTTACCGCTAATTACGGTCAGAACGGGTTTCAACTGAAATCGACAACTACATGTAACGCAAGAAAGGAACCGGAAGTTCATTTTTATGAGGGATGGCTGGAAGAGGGTGGGGTATACAATATAAAAGCCTTATTTCATTTATAGTTTCTTGTTTTATTTTTAATCTATTAGGTGAACATTTATCGCACAGGTGCATATTTTTCTGACATTTGGAATTAAAAACTGAAAATCCGCAGTACTGTAGAAGGGGGAAATGAGAATAATAAATTCAATACACTGAATTGCAGTGAAAACTGCAAGCGAGAAATGCTCTGCTTTATCTGAAAGTACCTCAACTAAGGCCATATGATCACTTTGAAAAGCTTTCACGACCAGGAATAATGCCTGATTGTTGGGATCGTTGTCAATCTGATTAACCAACTTCCGTTGTTCTCCCGAAACCTGAAAAACCCCAAATAATCCCAGGCCAAAATGGGGTGTATTTCAAGTTGTATATTATCTGTCTTGTAAGCCAGCCATAACTTTCAATAAAGTTGTAATATCATTGTTATATTTTCCAAATAATCTAGCTTTAGTCCGGTTGCGCATAGTCAAAGACCAAGACCCCTTTATATACATTGAGCTACTGTATTTACTTTTCCCCACTAATATAATAATAATAATAATAATAAAAATACATTTATATAGCGCCAAAATCCAAAAGTCCAATGGCGCTATATATACATGTAGCCCTGGTCCAGTCATGTGTGGACAGGGAGAATAAGGGGCCGCCAACGTTTTTACAAGTTACCCGCTTAACGTCCACGGGACGTTTAGGAGGTGGTATCGGAGGCACCGGATTTGGACATTAAAGCGAGTGTTTCACGGTTGGGCGCATGCGCCGGCTTATCAGCTTTATCCGTTTAAAAAACCCATTCACATGCACTTCTTGATACTTCAGTAATCACATACTATAATTGGTCCAAGCATAACGACGAATGAACAAAATTCGCAAAAAAATTCAAAATTCAACTGATAACACTGAGAATGTCGACATCTGAATACCAGAATAAATAACAAGAATAAATCCTTCGGGCCAACACTTTATTGTGGTGATTTATTCTGGTATATTCAATGTCGGCAATTCTCGGTGTAATCCGTTAATTTTTTTTTGTAAATTTTGGTCATTCTTCTTTTGCTTGTACTAGTTTATCACATAGCGGGCATAATTACTGAATTCTGATTGGCTAAGACAGAGGGCATTTTTTCTTAATCAAGGGCACTTTTGGTAATCAAGGGCATGATTACTTGATCCTGATTGGTCGAGCGGCAAAATTCCTCGCTCCTAATTGGCTGAGCGCGCTGCACTTGGTTGGCTTCTTGACGGCGGGATTTTGAGTAGAATTTTCAAACACAGCGCTCGCTTTGATCGCTTCGGAGTTTGACTTCAGTTTCCCGAGTTATTTGATGAAAAAGGAATGGAAACCGGGTGATAGCTTGAAACGAAATTCCGAAAGCTGAATCTCAGTGCTTCACTCGAAACAACAGAAGATTATTTCAACTGAAAAGTAGAAAACTTGCATCAGCTAGACACTTGGCTAGTTTGCGACGAAATTCATTCATGGCGGCCAACTGACTTCTTCGCTTCACTTCTGTTAAATACGGGCTTCATCACGTGCAAGACAGAGTAAATAGCACGGAGTTTGTTCAAAGAAAGAAGAAGTTCAGATTAAACCGGAGAAGTTACCTCTACAAGTTTGTTTTGGACTCATCGTTTGCTGTTTTATCGATGTAGGATATTTGTACATGCATGTCAAGCATGCTCGCATGCAGCGGAAAGCTTCAAAACATTCAAACAGGTACTTGGCTTGGATTGAGTATACTAGCTTGTTTTTTTTTTTTTCACGACTTAGATTTTTCTCTTAAGAATGACATAACAGTCAGCGTTATACCTGTTCTGAACGTAAGGTTTTGCTTGATCTTGCTGTGTTTCTGCATGATTTTAGAAAGGAATATTTTCGTTCCGCAGGCTGAATTATTAGCCGCACGCTGAAGGTTTTTCGAAAATTTGCCCTTTATGTGATAAACAAGTAATCGCATTGTTCCCTCGTGCAATTAGGGATTAATTTCACTTGTATTTTCAAAGTTTTTACAAAATTGCCCTCGTCGCTACGCGAACTCGGGCAATTTTGTAAAAACTTTGAAAATACTCGTGAAATTAATCCCTAATTGCACTCGGGGCCCATGCGATTACCTTATACCAGGAGGGAGGGGGCGTCTCCAAGGAAAACATTGGTCGAGACATCACTGCCAGTATGACGTCACGTTTTCGCATGACTGATATTCAAAATGGCGCGCAAAGTTGCATTCGAAGAGACGTTAAAAAATGTAGAATTTTCTTTGGAAAGTCTGATCTTTTTGCTGTGGTCGGTAATGCTGAGGCTTCTACCATTATTAATGAGTTATATTTGTTGTTTTTTTTGTGAGCCAAAAATATTCGATAGCTTGATAATTCGAAAGAAAACATGTTATCAACAAGCAAATTCGTCGAGCAAGTCTGTTGGCCGGTTGAACCTTCGAGGACCAGAAGACAGCGAAGCACTGTTGTTTTGACACAGGAATAGGAGGTTTGGCAAAGGATATACAGGGCTTCGCGTATGCCGAATTTCAGCTCTTCGGCGCTTGTGGATCGCCATATCAATCCCTTCAAAGTGTTTATGTTGGAGTGGCCGTGGAGAAGGAGTCACTGCATACAGTGTAAGTTTCTGTATTACATTGTACAGCAATAAACTGTAATCTTAAGTCTAAGCGTAAGATTCAAAGCGTATGTTAGAATTAGCAGGACGTATACTTTGTGATTTCTGAAACCAGATTTTAAGTTGTTTTAATATGAGGCGAAACGTTTGTCTTCAAGTCTTATGCATGTTCTTATGACACATGATACGTTTTGGTGCTAGGTGGGCTCTAGCTTGGACTGACAAGAAATGCACCGGTGCGTGAGAAGGACAGAAAAAATAAATAAATAAACAAAGAGGGCTGGAAAAAAAAATCAGAAAAACGAAAAGATTAAGATGGTGTTGGCTTGTTGGGCACACTGTGCCCAACAAGCACACCAGGGCAAAACCAATAATTTAATAATTTGATCAGTGATAAGCTTACATGTACATACAAATAATGTTTATACATGTATGCAAAGTAAAATTTATATAGACCTTTATAGATGAACCCCTTCCCCCCAAGTTATTACATGAAAGTGTTGAGTGCCAGCTACCTTTGACATAAATAAAATAATTGACCACTAGGAAAAAAGTCCCTGACTACTTTTTTTATTTCCCCACCTTCTTTGAAAATTATTGACGACCCAGTGTTCCCGAAACTCAGCATCAAACTGAAATATTTTACTCTAGTGATTAACATGTCATATTTTTCAGTCATAAGGTTGGTTTGTTCTAGTTTGGTCTGTTTGTTTTTTTTTACCTTAGACACAAACTTTATTTTGACACATAATTGTCTCTCTAGGTGGCCTCAATGGGTACCCAGAAGAAATTATTACTCGTTTCATGCTACTGAAACCGGGCTAAGTTCTGGCTTTGTGCTGCCAATCCAAGCCGAAGTGTGACCACCTTTGCCCTGATGTGATACTACTGTTTTGAATCACGTTAAATTATGTTTTAGCTTTTTCATTTTAGCTGCGCTGACTGAAAAATGTTTCCAAAGTGTACACTGTTTGAGTGGGTGACAAAGTGGAAGTTAAATGCACTCATGGATTATGCAATCCTAGAGTTGAAATTTAATCTGGTTGCCACTGTTAATCCTAAATGTTCTGGAAGTATAATTTTCTTGGACTGTAAAGTTGTCAAATCCATATCAATTTTTTTGCAGCAAGCCATTCGGTGGAAGCCAGTGAGAAATATACACGGCATGGGCAGCAAAATGTTATTATGCTTCGTTAATTGTCCACCACAGGAGACGATGATTTCGTCTTCAAGTCACATAATGCCTTGGGCCAGTTTCTAAAATCACACAAGATAATTAAGGACCTCCTCAAGAACTTCATTCTGTTTTAGCAAATGAAACGCCTCCTAGAAAACTTGTTGTTTCAGATGAAGGTGTGATTTTTTTTCCAACGCAAGGCAAGACGCATAGCAAATCTGTGCATTCGACTGCATTTTATTTTTCATTCAGTAGATATGTCCTTTGTGGCTTCTTATACCATTTAACAATTTTTCCATCTTGTACTTAACTGTTCCTTTAAGAGCTGTCAACATTATATAACATAATTTTGTGTAACATTTTTTCTTTCAGGCAATATCAACGGCAGGTGTAGGCATCACTTATGCCAGAGACAAAACACGTTATGTCATCAGTTGTTTTCAGTATTACATCAAGAGCAGATTATTTAAATAAGTTTGGTTGAAAGAGGAGCGAGTGGGAGTTCTCGCCATAATCCACTCTGATTCCGCCCAAGATTTGTGGGCACTGATAAAATTAGGCAGATTTCATTTGTTGCAGTGAAATTTTGGTGGGAAGGAAAAAATGTTATTTCTTTTCCAGCTAGGATATTTCAACACGGCATTTGCTGGTGTTATGGTTTTGAAAAGGACAACCTTGAAGATTGTCAGTGGTTGGTCCTTTGAATTTGAAAATGGTTGCTGTCGCATTGGAAAGATAGCTGGAAAGATAGATTCGAAAGGTTGTATATGGCATCATGTGTGTTGAGGTTGGAGTGCTCTCGAAGGAGATCCCCCATAAGACATAGCATACCCTGCAGGATAAAAAAAAAAAAAAAAAAAAAAAAAAAAAAAAAAAAAAAAAAGTATGTTTACTAAAGCTTGTAGGTCTGAATTCTTTTAGAGGCTTTGGTTAAACTCTTCACTAAAAATCCCTCTGTTCTTTTTCACTTTTAATGTTTTGAAATGACCAAACCATAATTCCCTTCTGGCTCATCAACTATATTCGATGAGGGATTCATGGAATGGTCAATTTTCATCAGCCTTGTGAATGTTGTTTTGTCTCAACCTGCGAAGATCAGACCAGCTTGAAGGATTTGAACATATCTTGTTGTTTTTCTATCAAACATAATTTTTTGCTTTCTTTCCGTATACTCAGCCCTCTATTTTGAACAGATTTCAAAAAAAAGAAAGGCCTGACATGACATACATATGTTAGCAACATTAGAACCAACATAACGTTTCCTGTAATATCATATACAGGTCATTTTGTGAAAATCAGTTTTTACTTCCATTTTTTGCTCATCTAAAAAAGTTGCACTGCCACTGAACAAAAACACAGTTTATTATCAAATACTCTTATGTTTATGTCTTTTGGGCCAGGGAGATGTCCACTGCGAAAGGCCAAACCTCATTACTGCCATTGCCAAACATGTCACAAACACATGGATTTAACGCTTCAGAATGCCACGTTTTGGCATCGCCCCTTCGGGATTTTCGATGAACCTTTACCCTTTGCAGGCTTGTAGCCACCCTAGGATGATAAACTTACATAATGTTTATTTCACATAACACTGAGATTCTTAACATTTTCCATATCACCTGTTTAAGTCATCGAGGGTACATTTAAGTTTTATATACACTGCCCAATTCATGCTATCGAATTTACCGAGGTTTCCCTGCCGTCATTTTCCCACCCTCTATTTTAAGACAACATTGCACACCTCCAATTAAACGTCCATTCATAATTACAGCCCCAGTTATTTCATTCAATGGTATGAAATCATGTAGAGGTTTACAACAGCCTGATAACCAGTATAAATCACTTGTTAAATTAAATTTAGAATTAATTTGTGATCTCAAGTCAAATATAGTGGCATGTGGTTCAAAGGTAAAATAATGTGACTTTCCAGTAATATCCACAACTAAAATAGATGTCACAAATCTTTTTGACCTAAACACCACACTCAAGAGAAAGCCTGGGTGGTGAAATTAAACCATTTTTACGGATGAATAACTCAACAAAAGACCAAGGAAAAGATACAAAATTGGGAAAACCAATGGCATTTCTGTAGTATGTCTGTAGCTAGCATTAAAGTTTTCCCCCACTGCTATTATACTTATCACAAATGAACCCACCAAAAATGGATAGGGCAGGGCAGATATGGTCAAAATGAGAGCAAAAGGTACTAAGTACATGGGAGCGGAACGAAGCTTATGAACCAACACCAGATTTTGAGTTGTATCAAAGTTTAACAAAATGCCATGGAAAAGGAAAAGACATGTGATCATAATAATGGAAAGAAAAAACTTTGATGTTAGACTCCAAAAATATTGCACCAGGGAAAATTTAGAAAGTGGCTTGACATTTAAACATGTCTTATAAACTGGGTCAAGCAAACACAAAAGTAGTTTCAAAATAATAACAGCAGGAAATAGTGTTGTCTCTAGCAAATAATTGAGTGTTCTATTGTACTTAAAAATTGGCTTTGGACATATTTTGTACACAATTTCCCAGTAAAGTAGGACAACAAGTGTCACAATAATACACATTAAAGTGAAAACAGAATAAAATAAATTGTAAAGGTTGGTGTTGTGGACTTGTCTTACTTTGAATTGTAGTAAAAACAAGCACAACAAAAGGGGAAGTAACCTTTCAAGCACACTCAAATTTGGCACAATTTTATTATGGAGCACATGCCATGCTCCAGTGGAGTGAGCTTTATTGGTTGGAACATGGGAATTGGAAGGGATGTAAAGACTAAGGGGAAGCCTTGAAAACTTTGGAAAGGCTTGAGAAATAGCAGCAATAACAACATGGAAGCACAGGACAGCTCCCACAACATAGAAAATGTAATGGCATCCTTGAGGAAAAAGCCAAGTCAAGTCAAAGAGCAAATCATAAAGCAAAATTGTTGTCACCATAAATATAAAAGATGCAATATTTTTATTCATCTTGTAATTCTTACTTATAGCTATTTACAGAAATTTATCTTTCACTACACTTGTTTTTATTTTTTTTCACAATTTGATTATTATATATCTATATTTTGTATTTTAATGATGTTTATCGTCTTATTAACTTTGATTATTAAATAGTTCAAAACAGAGACTTGCTAAAATAGGGACAACGAAACCAAATACAGACTCAAAGGCTCTCGATACAGTGATTGCAATAATACAACACTACTACACTAAAGCCAACACAACAGATTGCAACAAACAGCACTAAAGCCAACAGAAATTCACGACGAAAAGACCAACAGATTGCAACAGATAGCAATAGAGCCAACAGAAAATCGCCACAAACAGCAACAGACAGCAACTGAACGTAACTGAAACGCAAATAATTTGTGAAAGGGATTAAAAACTGCCAAAAGAAGCACTCCAGAACCGAGAAATTATGGTTGAAATCGAGAGATCATCAACACATTAACACACAAACGGATTGATATGAAGAACGGATAATTCAATCGACACGGAATAACACTGGATTTGAACGTATATGATCAAGGGATAAAACCTCCTATTATGAAGGTTAATGGTTCTAAGGTTTTGAGAAAAAAGGCGGATGATTTAGATGACCTTCGACTGTCCCGAAGGTAAAATGGCGGTCCCGCCACTGAACCCGCAACAAATTCAACAAAATTATAGAAAAACCCGCACACAAAACAAGAAACAATTTATACACAGAGACAACAACAACAACAAAGCGTACACACTTACGATCAATTTGCAGACAAAAGCGATATAAGCGGTGGAATTAGCCTTCTTGACCTCTGTTGTCTTTCCTTCAATGGCGTCCCCACGCAAATAGCGATGTTTCTCGTTACGTCACCTATTGTTATTAATGTACCAACCAGAGAACTATTGGCTGTTGAAACAAAGAGTTCTTTTGTTTAATGGTTGGCCAATTTGAATAACAAAACAAATTTGACGTAATGTTGATCAACAGTGAACACTCCTATAGCCCGAGCTAGCCAAGCGAAGTGCTCGTTCGTTGCTATGTGACGTCACACTGGCAGTGATGAGTCGGTCAAAGGAGAACAATTGAAAACAATAGAGTCGCCCCCTCCCTCCTGACCTATACTAATAGTATGTGATTACTGAAGTGTCGAGACGACATGTGAGTTGGGTTTTTAAACGGATAAAGTTGATAAGCCCTGAACATGCGCCGAACCGTGAAACCTCACTTTAAGGTGGGAGAGGTTTGCTTTTGAGTCCCCCCACAACAAATGATGCATTGTCTTTTTTGGTAACTTGCACATGTGATTGCCGGCGTCCACTGTCAGCAGTGGCAGTGGTGAACTATGTGTGTAAATGACAACGGCTGAAACTGATCAATCTGTTCTGTAATGCAAGCCTACTAGATGTCTGCGTCCAACCTGGTCGAATTCGCCACAATTTTAACAACCTACAGCTTGCCAACTAATTCTGTGTACGAATATCCATTTATTTATATGATGTTTGCAAGACTGGTCGCTGACGCTCAAAAGGTGCGCCTTTAGCGGTCCGACGTTCCATGTGTGTATTGATGAGAGCCGAGGCAACAAAATCAGAATGTCAAAGTAGACAACATGCAATTAGCCAGTTAAAGCCATACCCTAATACTCCAATTGTAAATAAAGTACAGAATAAAATTGTGAGTCCACCAAAAGCCCATTGCAAGAGCAATTCAGAGTTGAGGAAGATAGAAATAATCACTGGGGAATGTCTAAGAGGAACGCGTTGACGAACTCATTTTCAATCGAATTCCTTTTTGAAACATTGAACAAAATAAAACTGTTTTGTATAAAGTAGAAACATTTTTCCTTATGTCTGTTCTGGCAGCAATTTTGGTTTGACTCTTTGCGCAAAGTGGCGTGAAAAATGTAAGACACATGCTTTTACTTTGGAGTGCGCGCGTTAGGGACTGGTGCCAATAATTACTGGGAAGGGGGGCGGGGGGGGTGGGGGGGGGGGAGGGGGGTTGGAAAACCGAGAGGAGGGGCGGGCGGGGGGCATAAAGTAAAATCAAGGCAAGGAGAGGGGGGGGGGGCTCTAGGTAAAATAAGTCACTCAAGAGGGGGGGGGCTTAACATTTTATTTAAAGTACGTATTACATTGGCGAATCCATACCTATTTATAAGGTGGGGGCCGAAAAATTTCCGCCTTCCTACCTAGCAAGCCTTACCGGACATGAAAATAGCACACATGCCCTTTTCCTTCTGCTATGGTTCTGTTGAACATTGCTACGGAGGTGATGTTTGTTCCAGACGCGGATGTCCAACAACATGCAGTAGGAGCTCTTCTTTCTGTTATAGAATTTAATCCACACTAGTGCGTGTAGAGAAAATGTAGCAGCGTACTTGTATAAAGGTGTGTGTATACTGTGAGTGGGGGGGGGGGGGGGGGGGGTCGTACATAATTTCTGACTGATTAGAGGGGGGCAATAACTAAATTCACTCCTTAGGAGGGGGGATATTACCTAATATTTGGCTACATGAAGCCCATTTTCCAACCCCCCCCCCCCCCCCCCTCCTGATAATTATTGCACAGTCCCTTAATCAACAAAGTTTTTAAAAAAGCCATTGTACTAAAAAACTTTATTGAACTAGCTTGTTCGGTCCGTATTGGGGAATATTGGTAGAGTTTTTTGTTGCCAGTTTGACTAATATTTCCCCAATATTCGGTTGATGGCTTTCTACTTCTTCATCGCCAGAATTGTATGTGCTGTAAGTTCTTTTCACTACTGAGCGAGAAAAAAATCGAGGCTATTTACAAAGGTGTGACCTGAGGAAGTCTCCCTTGTCAAAGATACTACTAGAGCCTTCGCTGTGCCTCGCTCTTCGCATTGCTTTCCATATACTTCGCTAGGATCAGCCCTTTTGCCGATGCGTTTCTCCAGCTTGGAACCGTGCTTCAGTATCGTAGCCACAGTGAGGTTCTTTCTTGTTAGTGCTGCTGACTTTAGAGCCCATCCCATCGGTAGCACTGGGTCATTATCCTACAACGATATCAGTCTGTATTTTCAACCCCACCCTCCAGCACCTATCAGCACCTTCCTCTTCAGCACCTATCAAAAAATAACCTCCTGTCCGGAAGTTAAGAACGTATCTGTCACGCAACCGTCGAGCGTTTTTCATTTTCTAAAGCAGAACATTTCTCGCGTTCAGTTTTCAGTGCAATTTCAGTCTATTGAATTTATTATTCTCATTTTTCCCCAGGGCTAGATTAGTGGGGAAAAGTAAATAACTCAATATATAAAGGGTTCTTGGTCAGGGACCGCGCAAGGGGAGGGGCTAAAAAAAAAAATACATTTCCAGAAGTCATTTCACTAGTTAAACGCTTTTTTACTGGAAGTTGGTGATAAAATTTTCCTTTTGATCTGCAGAAGTTTGCTAGGGACAAAAGTTGCTATGACCATTAGCAAAGTAGACGCGGTCACAACTGAACAAATATCAAGAGTTAAGATAACTTTGAGTTGACTGACTTTAAACTATTGAGCAGTTGTATCTTGCATTTTATAAAGAAACGTTTTAATGACAACATTTTATCGCCATAGATACTTTAAACTGAGAATTATACACATCGAATACACTGCTCTGGACATCGTGGGGACACGGGAGTCCTACGTGATAACCAACAGAGAAGCGCACATGGTAAAATGATCATAATTAACGAAAGGCTTCTGGCTGTTGGAAAGTAAAATATCTACCAAAATCTGTGATTGTTTTGATTGTTTGCCGTTCTTGTATTAAAAAACAGTTCGCCATTTACGCGCTGAAAGTTGGTAATTTGCACCACGCTTGTTAATTTTAGATGCATTTCCAGCCATTTCAGAGGACTTAAATTCACAATTTTCCCGGACCCCTAGACGGCTAACGCTAACGCGTTCGCATTAGCCCCCCCCCCCCCCCATTCAAAAATAGTGCTGCGCGGGCCCTGTTGGTCTTTGACTATGCGTAACCGGACTGAAGCTAGATTATTGGGAAAATATAACAATGATATCACAACTTTATTGAAAGTTATGGCTGGCTTACAAGGCAGATAATAAGATAATATACAACTTGAAATACACCCATTTTGGCCTTGAATTATTTGGGGGTTTTCAGGTTTCGGGAGAACAACGGAAGTCAGATTGATAACGATCCCAACAATCAGGCATTATTCCTGGTCGTGAAAGCTTTTCAAAGTGATCATATGGCCTTAGTTGAGATACTTTCAGATAAAGCAGAGCATTTCTCGCTTGCAGTTTTCACTGCAATTCAGTTTATTGAATTTATTATTACTCATTTCCCCCTTCTACAGTACTGCGGATTTTCAGTTTTTAATTCCAAATGTCAGAAAATATGCGCTTGTGCGATATATGTTCACCTAATAGATTAAAAATAAAAGAAGAAACTATAAATGAAATAAGGCTTTTATATTGTATACCCACCCTCTTCCAGCCATCCCTCGTAAAAATGAACTTCCGGTTCCTTTCTTGAGTTACATGTAGTTGTCGATTTCAGTTGAAACCCGTTCTGACCTAATTAGCGGTAAATTCCACAAGAAGCTACAAGACAAGAGACAATGTTTTGGAATTAACGCATTTGGTTCGCTGTTCAGTTCAAAACTAATGGTTAAACAAAGGCTTTTTTGTGGAGAGTACTTGAAGCCTGCTCTTTGAACGAAAATGGAAACAGAGAATCTTCTCATCAAACACGTCCGAATTATGCTTAACTAAACAAACATGGCGCGCTGGTCATCTTTCAGTGAGCTGCAATTATCGCGAATGAAGCAACAACTACAGGACTACAGCCCTCTTCTTTGATACAGCAACATAAAGGTTAGAGGTTTTATGTTAAATTAGTTGTAGGTTGAACGTAGACTGCGAAACAATTAAAGGTTTGCGTGTATGTGCACATTGAACTAATTAAGGAGACTTTTCAGTATCCGTTGAATCAGCGCATTTTATCCAACTTTAAAATTTTATTACATCGCACTGAATCATTTCCCCAAAAATTCCTTTGGGGATCGAAAAAGAAGCACCCTTCGCCTTCCAAATGACAGATTTTCGACAAATTATTTTGTGTAGCACATACTTAAATAATAGGTTAGTTTTGATCTATTTTTAATCCGAGGTCGGACAAATTTAATTATATTTGTAAATAAAAAGACAAGAATTGCTCAAATTGCTCTCGACATATATTTCGATATCGTTCTTTAAGAGTTGGTAGTTTTTATTGTCCTAGAATGTTTCATTTTGCTACGCGAAGCTTCGAGATTTCGCCTTAAATTTTGAGCTCCAAAAGCGGCATTTTGACAGAATTCGGTTATTATCGATTTTCTCGAAAATAAATCGATATTCAGCCAAACAAAGTATGCAGTGATTTGTTTCATATTAAGGTCTACCTAACATGAGAATATGAGCAGAATTGATTTTTCGGCTGTAGGCCACAATATTTGAAAATGTCTGACCGTTGGTAACATTCGCTCTTAAAAACCTTAGCTGCGACCACCCGGCCTAAAATCCTCATCATCGAGGGGTGGCCTTATTCAGTCCAGCGCATTTCTTCTTTTGGAAATGTTTTCATCCGCCGGACCAAAACAAACAATATCCAATCAGAGCGCGAATTTGGAGTCACGTGGTGCGAAATTCACGATTGCGATCGCGCGCGAGTTGAAAGCTCTGAGTCGATCTAACGCGATGCTTTGAATGAAAACGATCCAACGATCTATTTACGTTTATTTCTGGCCGGGATTAGCTGCTTGCTGGACGAGAAACATGGCTTTGATATATTTTAGCCTGGAATAAGTTATGACGAGCGCTTGCCTTTCTTGTCGCGCTCTAGATCGAGCTCTTGTCGCGCTTCAGATCGGAGATCGCGCTTCGTCCTTCGACAATCCGCAGCTATACGCTTTCATGTATTACTGGCCGGGATCAACTGCTTGCACAAAGAGAAACATGGCTTCGATATCCTTAGCCAGCAATGAGTTGCGACTAGTTCTAGATCTTGTATTTATATTCTGGTCGCGCGCTATGTTCAAAACAAGCTAAAACAGTATTGGTTTAGGTTACAGTAACAGCGAACAACTGGCGTGCTGCCTACAGTCGCAACAATCACGCATCGATCGAGTTATTTGCATCCCAAGCCTAACATGACCTCCTAAAATTTGTAGAAAGAGAAACAGGGCTGTGATATATTTTGGCCAGGAATATTGGGAGGAGCACTTGCCTTTCTCGTCGCGCTCTATGTTCAAAAACACAAAACAGATCGAGCCGTCTTGGTTCAGAAATAATCTATTTACGCTTACACGTATACTGTCCGGGATATATTTAACTGCTTGCAGAAAGCGAAACATGGCTTCGATATCCTTTAGCCTAGGAATGAGTTGCGACTAGCTCTTGTATTTCTCTTCTGGTCGCGCGCTATGTTCAAAACAGAGCTATTGGTTAGGTTATAATCGGCTGTTGAATCAAAATCGAACGCTTGCAACAATACACGCATATCCTAGGCCTGGTCTGTGACCTCTTAAAATTTGCAAGAGTGAACACTCGAAGGCTTCTATTCTACGTGAAAATCCTCCACATAATACAACATGCTCGTTTACTACGTTAAAATAAAATAAAACACACCTGAAGCAACTGAGTAGGTCAGAAGACATAATTTAATATAGAGCAGCAAATGTCCTGTCACATTTTAATACAACAACAAGGAAAACGATGTCGATATCCTAGTTCTGTTGCCAGTTGTAGCGCTCACTTGGCGGATGTAGAAAACGCCTGATCGATCTCTTTCAAAAATACGAGAGATATGGTCTTCATTGTCATGTTATGTTGCAGTTCAGCTGTGTCACTAACCGCAGAAGCTTTCAAAGGTCAGATCAGGTCAGCCGCTCACAAATGTCACAAAATCACACAGGCTATCAGCACAAATACAATTCAAAGGTGGCAGCCATTCAAAGGGTTTCTTACTTCTTTTCTGATTTTGTGAAGCTCGAAATCGAGAAGTGTTTTCTTGCACTTGTGGCAAATCCAGACTGAGTGGATTTCGGCCGATCCTTCACCGATTTCAACGTCCATAAACATGCATAAAGCCTTGCACTCTGCCTCAAAACAAAGAACCTCACATCCTCTTGTGTCACTTTTGTACATATCCGTCCAGCACATAATCAGCAGCGATCGTACATATATATATATGTCGAGTACGGCACGAGGCCGTACTCGACATATATAATGTCCCTATACGGACCGACCAAGGCCGGTGAATAACGTGTTTATTTTTTTCCTACTTGGTTCTGTATAAATGCTAGAAATCTTGAAATCTTGTATTGAAAAATCTTTTTTCACGCGCGCGCGTATTATCGCAAGGTCGCTATAAAAACTACCGAATAAATAAAATTTAATCCAAATAACAAGAAACTCCGATGATTAATTTTTACACCAAAATATGTAATTACAGAAAAGCTATACGTAGCTGTGTGAAGAACAGACGATGGAGACTCAAACGGAATTTCACCACTAAAAGCAGCTGAAATGAGAAGCTATTTCAAATTTAACACAAAAACCATTCAAAAGTCGCAACCGGCGGCAAATTTTAGGACAATCTTCAATACTCTTGAAAGCATTTTTAGAGCAAAGCTGTTTCCTCAGTTTTCACCAATTTCATTTCTCATGTTAATCTAATTTTTACCATTCAAATTATGGCAATTCATAATTTTCATTTTATGCGAAACCTTGACAAACTGTAAACTTGCTTTCAGTTTCGTTCAACGTACGGCACAACTGATTTAAGTTTTATAAGCTTACGTGCCGAGGATTATTTTCTGGACTAACGGTAATCACTAAGTTCTTTCTTCAATGAAACTTAAGGGAAGGTATGTTTAGTAATAAAGAGAAACGAAAAGCAAATGATTAAAACTAAGGAAATGAGTCTAAACACGGAGATTTATAATTCAAAAAATACAGAGCGCGAGCGGTGAAACTGATTTCCAAAAACAACAACAAACTCAAATTATGTCGGTTAAAATCAAATGAAAACTCGCCTTTTTGAAGAAATGCAAGTTCTTTAATTCCACTGCGTAGTTCTCCATTCACTTGACAACGGTAAGAGAGCAATATAATGAGAAAACGGCATCGACCTTCGTCCTTCGCACGTTGCTGAAATTAAAATGTTAGCGCATGCCTACGCTACGATTCGCGGGTCTCCGACGTCACTGGCAATTTTTCCCGCTCCCGAGACAAATTTTGGCTTGATTAATATGTTTTTGTGGGTCTTACAGTATTAAAACGCATTCTGCCAGTTTTACAAAGCTAAGCAAAATTGTTACCCGAGTAAAATTGCGCAGTGGTCGGAGCTGTCCGTAACTCGGGGTCCGTACTGCAGGATACGGACCGCTGAATCGCGCGCTCTTAGCCAATCAAATTCAAGGATTTGGATACGGACCGCTAAAAAAAAAATAAAACTCCGATATGTATCCATCACATCACCGACCTGAAACGAAAGGAAAAGACGCCCCAAACGATTAGTTACAAGCAGTATCATTTTGCCGCAGAGGATTGCTTCCCGCAAAATCGCGGCCCGTCCACACAAATTGCGGCCCATCGCTCAGATTTCGTACAAAACATCTAGAATACCTGTAGAATGTCCCTGAATTTTTTCAAGGCCCATGAACATTTTTCACGAGAGATATAGTGAGCTGAAGACGATCAATCGTCCCAGTAAACAAGCAAAACTGATATATGTATCGAAAGTAAAAACTCACCTTCGCACACATTTCGCCGCCATTGTCCACAATCTCAAGCACAACGCATCTTCAATGGTTTCTTTGTTGTTGTGTTACAAATCGGCAGGCAAAGCAAGCTGGGAAGACTCGATAAAATGAAAAATTTCAAACTCAAGTGGAGTCCACACGGGAAGATTTCAAAGCCGCCATGTTGTGACGTCACACTATTGTTTAGCGCATTTCCAAAAGAAGAAATGCGCTGGACTGTTATTGGGAAATACATAAATAAACAGAGGCCAAAGAGATCTCGGAAATAGCATTGATATGCAAGAGGGTGACATGAAATGACTTTCTTCCTAGAATTTGAAATCCATTTCTCTCGAGTACGTCCTTTCTTTAAATGAATTGTACATACATGCCGGTGTTATGGGAATGAGTGACGTGATTGATTGATTGATTGATTGATTGATTGATTGATGATTGATGATTGATTGATTGATTGATTGATTGATTGATTGATTGACTGACTGAGTGAGTGAGTGAGTATTATAAAATTTATTGAATCATTATGTAGGGCAAAATGCATTAAAGTTTATTCTGGTGACATTTTTATTCACATCACAATAAGTTGTTATTGATGCGCGCCATACCATTGAAGACGTTTCGTTGGTGGGTCGCATGTGATATTTTTCTTTACCCACGAAGAGTCAGTTTCCTATAATCCGGTCCTATGGTCAAAAATAAATAAAATAGAATGCACGGTTGCAGAAGGTGTCAACTATCAGATTATCTGGGGTCAATATGCAATGAAACTGCGATGTAATGTAATGCAATGCATGCTCTTTCTAATCAATTCCTTCTCTCATGTAAAAAAAAAGGTTGCCGACAAATGAACATCGTTTTAGAAAAAAAAAAACTTTTATAATAATGGTTAATGATAATAACACTTATTAGGAAAAACAATGTCACCGTAAGGTGATTTACAAAAGGGTCCTATTATAAAATAGATGAGAAATAGTATAACGTTTTTTTTATACTAAACATCAGGTTGTATAGAAAATTAATGTAGTTAAACTTTCCTTCCTTACTTGTATATCTGACAAGATTTAATAAAACATATCAAAAAAAAGTTTACAAGGTATTTCTTTCTTTTATTTTTTTCGTGGGAGGGGGGGGGGGGGTATATCACCTAGTTTGCAGTATGCTACCTTCTTCTGTTCGAATCGTATCTTTCAGGGATGTCCCATTGCCCCCCTCCAACTCACCCCCCCCCCCCCCCCCCCCCTCCCAATGCAAATTAGCTCAGCATCCAGGCCTCCCAGTTCAATAAAAGCTTATACATACACGATGGAGACACGAGGGATAAAATTAAGGTCATAAAAAGCTGTTATTTTATGCCTCGAATACCCAATGTATAGGCAATGTATATAGGCTGAGATGGCAATTAAAGACAAAGGACTACTCTTGTAAGTAATTTGCTTTTATTTAGTCGAAATCGACATCTCCTATAGCCCATGCAGTAACCTATTATTTTGAGTTTTCCGGCTTGAATTAAGTATTTTTTTAGAGAACTTGTGCGCTTTTTTAAATTTAGCCTACATTTGGTTGAATTTTTTTTGCGCGGGAAGTTACTACCGAGGTGTGCCGTGAAAAACCTTAAATTAACGTAATTTTTTTTACATAGAAAAACCTGACTAATTCAGTGGTATATCATACCTTACGTATGAGGTTAGAAAGGAAGATACTAAGACATTTGACGAAAGCTTATCGTTGCCAGCCAGGGCGTTTTTTTTTTCCTCAATGGTAGAGAGTTGGACCGTACGTTCTTCATGATCATTCGATCATAATTGGAAACTAAACTTGCAGGAAACTCTAGGTGTACATATGAAAATATAATGGCATGTTTCCCGATTTTTAATTATTCACTAATCAAGCTGCTGTTCAGACAAGACCGAGAGCAAAAATAATATATAATATCCTGAAGATAAAAAGATATCAGTGTCCTCCCAGATTATCCCATTTACCATTCACTGAATTAAAACTGTCAACATTCAGCATATGCCTGTCAAAAACAGATCTTGGTAAATAATGGTATGACGTCATTATAAGCATGGTCAAAACAGAGTGAGGAATTGCCAGCGAATGCGGGACGTATTTTTTGTAATTTCTTTCTTTTCTACAGTAGCTATTCAATGCTATCAGGGGTGTCTAGGTGATTTTTGAAATGATCTGATGCCAAATTTACGTTTATTAAAATTCATTTCTATGTTTACAATTTTCCGCGTTAGGGAAGTTTAAGATCATTGACAAATATTGCGACAACACTATTGTATTTTTTTTCCGCCAGCTACTAATTAAATCGTACCCAGAATCAGAATAAGCCTTGAGAATGTCATGTAGATGATTATATATTTATTTTTTCACTGTACGTAAACAAATAATTTATCTTACCTTCACATTGTATCGTAAAAAATATGCTTGCCGAAAACAGATATACTGAACAATTATTCGCCGAAGGCGAAGTGATTATTGTGAATATTTACCGGTGAATATGCTCATATTCACCTATGAAAATTATACTAAATGTAAGTATATTTTGTATTTTACTGTATTGGTTAGTTTACTATATAGTAGCTATTTGTTTTAATGATCTGATGTCAAATTGACGTTAACATTTGAGGAAAGTAAAAATAAAATAAATGAGAATCGCAGAGGATAGTTTATTCAGCAAATCTACAAAAAAAAAGACACTGACGATTTCAAAGACAAATGAAACAGGTGAATCAGCCTATTTTACACTTCAAGAGTTCGAGTTCGAGTTAGAACTCAAGATCAAGGGATGCGTATATCAGATCCCCTGCCCGCTCACGTTTAAAATAAGACACTGTATCATGCCTCCATTCGGTTTTCTTTGTATATAAACTCGTTTGCCTTTTTTGAACAGAAAGTCGTGAACATGGTGTAATCTGTGTATATATAATACTTTATCAATTTGCCACTTTCAATAAAAGAAATGAACATAAAACGCATCGTTAGAGCTTCCGGGAGCATCCCGAAAGTATACAACGTCATTAAACAGTGTTTGATACGTACCCGTTACTCTTTGAGAACTTGACACAGCTGGGAGTCTGCTCAGATACAGGTTTTACAGGTTTAATATGTGTTAACATTTTGGCATTTTTTTGTAGCACCAAAGTGGGATCTCGATTTCTAGAACCTCGGGAGTTCGAAATATCGGGAGTAAAATCACAGTAAAACAAATTCCGAAGGAATTGGGGGTTTCCACTGTCAGACGTCATTGGCGACGGAGAGGGAACTGGTGACAAGATACTTCCCGGAAGTATTTCCGGTTATGTTGTTGTGTCGAGTGTTCTCAGATATTTTCTTCGAATCGTTTGTTATTTGAATGAATTATTCTACATTGCATTATAAAAGTATAGAGCTAATACCATTAACACATACTGGCTTCATGGCAAGCCGCGACTTGGATAGACGGAGATCGAATGGCTCGATAGAGCGGTAAGAATCATTGAATCTTAAATGCAGGTTTAAACATGTTTTATATATTCTGAAGGCCCACAACTGCAATCTAACAACTAACCCTAACCCTGAACCTGCTATTTGTTGCCTTTCTTATTTAAATATTCCTGGAAAGTTCAATGAAAGCTTGAGTGCGCTCGAGTTTGAAGTTGTCGATCCTCGTTAGATTATCATGTCGAGCCAGAAACCCGTGTTCAGCGATCGCCAATTCTTCTGGTTTTGCTTCGATTCTAATGAATATACACTGCCCTTGACTCGTTCGGTTATCCCACGATTTTTTCCGACAACGAATCGGGGGAAATGAAATTGATTTGCAATTCAGCTAAACATGCATCCTGTCATACATGGGAGTTTGTATGTTGGGCCAACATAATTTACAAACTAGTACTGTCCTTCTCGGTACGGTCTATTAATATAGATCAAGTGGTTGACAATAACCAGTGGAAGAGAGTTGAGAAGGAAATGTGTGATAATAGTAAACGTTACAATTTTATATTTTCTCTGAACAGCCGAGTTTGGAGCATCGAGTTTGACAGCATAACTTAAGTTTTAATCTGGTTTAATATTTGTTAACAATTTGGCTTTTTTTTGGAGCCACAAATTGGGATCTCGATTTATAGAACCACTACAATAAAGCCGGCACTTCTTTGAAGGAATAGCGGTGCCGGGCAACAGACCAACAGTAGTGCGAATCCTATCGTCCAACCCCCAACCCCCAATCCCCCCCCCCCAATCCCCCCCCCCCCCCCCCCCCACACACACACACACCCCATATCTAACGCGCGCTCGTAGAATAAAAACGTTTAGATTCCGTGGGTTAAAACTCCCAGAGTCCTCGTTACACTTGTCCAGCGGTGGAGCGGCCAACAAGGACTTCTGGGATAGAGTGATCCGCCTGACCTGCGCAGTAAGATCGGAAGTGGAATAATCTTGGCGTCCGCGGTTAGTTGAAACATGTATTCGAAACCATGCGCAGTAGAGCCGGAAGCCCGAGAATCCTGTCATGGCAGATCGCTTCCCCCCAGTGGTCCTTGTTGGCCGCTCCACCGCTGGACAAGGATAACTAGGACTCTGGAACGAGATTGACCATACGGTTGAATCGCGTTTAAATACGAGCACCAACGGGCCATAAAAAGTGTGGACGAATATAACGGGCGGTGATTCAAATTAACTAGTTATTTATGTCTTGAAGGTGGACTATGTAGTACGGTAAGTAAACGTGAGGTCGATATCCACATGAACAAGACGGAGTTAAAAACATTGTTATATTATTTGCAGATCAGCTTACGGCCGGCTCAAGAAACAAAATAAGAGGGAAATAGATAGTGAATTTGTAGAAGTGCCAAGAGATTTGAAACGTCATGTGATTGGAAGGGACGGACAGTTCGTAAAAGACATTATGAGAAAATCAGGGACAAAGATCATCAGTTCGGTGAGAGACGAGGAAGGCTTTACAATCAGCGGTCATGTCGACCAAAGAGCATACGCTAAGAAACTAATTTAGAAATAGTGGTAAGTTGCGAAGTAAAGTACCGAGAAAAACAAAAAGTAACTTGATAATAAGAAACAAGTTGTTTCGTGATAAATTTGCAATAGCCTTCTGCCACACATTCGACCTTATACGGGAATAGTCTTTTAAAAAATAATTCCTGTGCGAACTTGATAGCCTATTTTAAATACTGATCCTGGCCATGATTTTTCAATGATACTCCTTCGTCTGTAGAAATATTCACTTGCCAGTTTAAAGAAACGGGGAAACAAGGGAATGCAAGTTCAACTTATCCTAATCCACCAATCACAACCCACGTTTTATATTTGTACCCTTCTCGAATTCAAAGTGTACGTCAGTGCATGAATTGCGATTGGTGGATTTTTAAATCCCTTGAAATACGTCCGCACGCAAAATAAAAAAAATATTCAAATAATTAACAGTTATTCTTCGAGGACGCGCCGGATATGAGCTGATATATATAACCAACGAGGCGCTTCGCGAGTTGGTTATAATCAGCTCATGCAAGTCCGAGAAGAATAACTGTTTTAGTAAATTTTCAAACACTCAAATAACCGGAAGATGCAAAACAAAATTTATTTCCGCTCCAAGAAAAATACATGCCTACAAATGGGCAACAAATGCAACTGAACGAGCACTGAAGGAAGCCCGAAACAACTTTGTTTACGGGAAGTCCCGAACTGAAACCAATACAAATCTGCACTGAATGAAAACCTGTTTACACTACAATTTTAAGCTTAACCTATTCTGTATTGTTACCTTGTATTCGAAGAGGCTTGTCAATTCAGCTGGAGTAAGCTTTCAAAATCAGCACAATAAATATCGGGAACGAGAAAGCATAAATATCGCAGTCGATCGTCAAGCGTTGGTGATGGTACAAATCATTATCGAGGACGACTTCACAGTGAAATTATCTCGAAGATCACTCTTTTTATCTCCCATCCATGTAGATATTGACGATTTCCTTTGCTTTTTACTTCAGTGAACGTGATTTAATTGGCTCGGTTTCGCTGGTTTCAACACAATTAATTCTGTAGTCGATCGTGCACGATTTGCTCTCCGTAAACAACCCGTTCAGCCGTTCATTCAACTTGTAAAATGAATATAATGTCCAGTTCCACAATTATTTCTGATCTTCCCATTTTAAGCTAAACCATTTGCACAATTTTCCAGAATATACGAAACGTTAGAAGACACAGAGCGAAGATTAAAATTCTGTTTTGCTCTCTTTTCATTCACTGAACTGGCAGACCGCGCCAGCAGTTTTTGCCGCCGTTTTCATACAAATCATGCTTCATTTAGATTGAACTGAAAAATCACTCAGTCGATTTATACATTTTTAAAAGTAATACCGAAGTTTAACATAAAGGCTAGTGACGTTTTAATCAAACAATTAATCCATTCGCCCTTGTTGGATATACAAGTACAAGAAATTCATCATTTTTCCATATTGGTCAACTTAAGGATAATGGCTCAGATCCATAGAGGAGGGAACCAATCAGAAAGCTAGAAAATCATTATTCAGAGGTACAAATTTACTAATGATTATTATAGTTGGTTGTAGCATCATTGTATATAAACGCAACTTGACAGTGTAAATTGTTCTCCACAGCAAGAAATACTGAGCCGGGAAAATGATGCACCTCGAGCTCCCTTTGGTGAACTAGTACAAATTCCAGCTATTTACAAGGGTTTAGTAATGGGTAAAGGAGGTGATAATCTCCGAAATATCAGCACACAGACAGGTGCTAAAGTGATTCGTAAATATGGGGAAGTGCAAATAACCAGTGGAACTAAGCAACAAAGACAACAAGCAAAAGTTTTAATCGGATCTATAATCGTGAGTATATAATATAATGTATATGCATCGATACGTATTTATTTGGAATCCCAGTTAATAATACCAAAACAATCTTGTTGTATCTGCCGTTTGTATAGTTTTTTATTATCCTGATCAGTTTTTTTTTATACCAATTCAATGGATGTATTTAATAATTAAAGAAGAAGTAGACAGAATCAACGGCAAGCTGTTATGAGATCCTTGAGATATCGATAAAATGAATTATTCCCTCGTGTATTGGATACGAGTCGTTTTTAACCAACTCGGCGAAATTAAGGTGTCGTCGACGATATTAAAATCATCTCAATCATATCTACTACTAAAGACAAGTGCTGACATGTCTTCTCTTTGATTATAAAAAAAAATTCCCAAGAGAGGAATTGCAGCAATATTGGTGTCTAACCATATGGGAATATGGCATAATCTGTTATAGATCCAGAAGAAAAGAAAATCAAACAACATATCAAGGCATAACTAATGTTATTATGTCGATACTGATGACAGACTGGTGCATATTTGTTCATCTGATGGTGGTTTATTTTCTTGGACGCTCAAATTTTGTGGCCTGTTTTTTTCTGTAAAAAAATGTTTACTACGTGAGCTCTATATTGAATTTGAAACAGTTCAGAAACCGGCTCACTGAATGTGATATGGCCATTGTCTTCAATCCTGGTGCTGTCTTTGGGCCGGAAATACTTATTTTTACCCGTTACAGAGGCTACAGTATATCTTCTTCAGTAACAAAAATAACAATATTCGACATTCTTTTTAGTCTGGAGCAAGACTCAGGGGTGTAGAAAGCGAATTTAACAAAGTTTGTCGCTTCATTGATGGATGGCATCTTCCCCAAAAATTGTGAACTGAAGCTAGAGAAAGTGCAAGATCACAATGTGGTTCCGGGATCGAATGTGCAATATCGTCTGATACCCGCTGAAGAGTCATGAACTACAGGTATGTAAGTTTGTTCTATAGTTTTTATTTTAATAACAATTTACTCGAGTACATTTTTTTTCTTTTTTTTTAATTTCTCATTTATTTACTTTTAATACATTACTTACAATACATAACTTACTTACAATACACTAGACAGCACTAGTTCAGAAACTTAACTTGCCCAATACCTTACAATACACTACTTACATTTCTTACTAACGATACATTACAGATTAACTTGTGCTTTTAACGGGGACAGGTGCGAATATAGCACCATTGTGCTATTATGTATATATTACTATTACAATTACGCTGTTTAGGTTATGAATTCAAGAAAAGTAAGAGCATAACAATGTTAATAAGATAAGCTGATGCAATTTCAGGCGTGTGAAACTAAACTACAAATGTTATGTAAATTAAATATTTTTCTTGTCTACTCTCTTACTAGTTTGAAAATATGTTTATTGCCAGGTATGGAAGGGAACACAGATTGATTCAGAGTAAAAATAATGTGTAGTGTCACTGTCCAAGTGGGCGCGGCTTTTTATTGATACATAGAAATTGCTTCATGCATGAGTCCGCAATACTTTTGGTTACGAGTGCGTATCATAAAACGTAGAACGATTTTAGTCTTATAATGCACCGCGACGTGCATGTGAATTAAAATCGTACAAGCATTTATCATATTCATAATTTTCATTTAAATGACTTACGTTGGGTTGATCTCTGAAGAATGTTAGATTAAAAACTACGACTTTTCTTCAAATATCAAATATTAAACATCAAATATCAAATATCAAATATCAAAGCGAATAAAGTTCGAAATGTGTCAAAAAAAAGTTCGAAAAAAGTCAAAGTTTGTCTGCCGCTGTTTATCAGGAGCCTTGGGCTTTTTTAATATCCTTCTTCATTTCAGTCATCATTACAGTTCCGTAGTGCGTTTACATTTAGATCATCTTTTTTCCCCAAGGTTCGATTCCATCACTTGATATATCTTACAGTAGATGTGAGGGATCGTTCGTTCGTTCTCGGTTTTCTCAGCTACAAACTGTAGGTTGTCCTCCATGTATAATTAAAGATTACACACATTGTAATGATCAACCGATTTTCATTGAGTTTTCATGGTCAGGAATTTTTCAGTTCCAGTCATGACTCAAACTATCAGTTACAAATAACTTTAACTTTACACATATTCTGCAATTAGGATCGCTTCACTATTCCCAAGTCGATCAGCAATTCACAGTCCATTCCCCTAGTAAATTCAGTAGAAAGTTAAGAGTACGGGAAGGGAGTATAGGTACAACTAATTGCCTCATAATCCTTGGATCACCAACCTATTCCCGTTTGGAAGGCGATTCACAGCGGTTTTTTTCTGAAATAAATTCATAGACAGTTGAGTAATGGAAACAGAAACACAACAACAAAGATTATGAGTGAAAATGTGTCCCAGCCGGGATTTGAACCCGGGTCTCCTGGTTATCGGTCAGATGCCTTACCACTAGGCCACTGGAACAACCACACTAAGGAGGCTGTAATTTGGCCTTATATATAAACATGTGTGGAATTGAAGTTAAAACATATCCAGCCTTATCTGATTTGGATAACATCAACTGCTTGGATAAAACAGGGAAAATTTAAGGTGAAGGTAGGTAAAACTTAAAGTAAGCACGCTGCAGGCAAATTTTTAAAGTAACCTGCATATAATCAGTTTATACAGAGAACTGTAGTTTAAGAGAGAATTATCCGTGTTAAACAATCTGTATAACACCAAGAGCATTGCACTAATTGTTAACTCAACTGGAACAGTACCAGCCTGCAGACCCGCTTTGGTGTAATGTACTTCATGTAACATTCAAGGTCATGCAAGGTCATGGGTTCGAGACAGAATCATGTTCAAGCCTGAATTTTTTCAGGTTTCTCTTTACAACTGCTTAACTTGTAAATCATTCATTGCGATGATCTACCCTTGGTAATATTTCCAATTCCTATTAGGAATACTTACATTACTTCCAAATTCATAGATGTTTTCTATGAACATTTTTTATTCCGTTTGCAGGAAATCTCAAAATAAATTAATGGCTTCTACAAAGACACGTGCTGTGTTTCTAGTCATTCTTGCTGTGTGTGCTTATCTAACAAGCGAAACAGACGCTCATTTGAAGATAGGAAAAAAGGAGTTCAGACCAATGAGGAAGAACTCAGAGGATTGTTTCAAGATCGGATACATCCCGGATTCAGATATAACAAGAACCAGAAATGGAAGCCCAGAATTGAGAAAATACCAGAGCTATACAGAGACGATCGCGAAACTTTGGAAGACTAGGTAATGAATTTATGGCTGAGTCATATCTCTCCTCTGCAGAGGCTCCCTTGGGAGATAAAAGGGAGAAAGGGGAGAAAGATCAGAGCGTACTTCCCTCTCTCCAATCTTCCCTATCCCGACATTCCAAAACGCCTCTGCGGAGGAGAGAGAAGAGACGCGAAGGAATGGAAATGAGGTAGAAAAATGGAGGATGCGTGGTTGATGATGGGAAGGGGAGCATTTTCTTTTTTCCCGGCTTGCCGCCACCCAGCACATTTTCCCAAGTTTTCAATAGCAATCGACGGCATGAATAGGAACGAGTCAGGGACAATAAGTGTAGCTAGGAAATGTTCTCTTAGATAAAAATTTTTAATTAAGGCTAAATGATACAAATAAATTCCGCATCGACTTTGTTTTGTTTAACGAGGCTATCCGACGTAACAGTCTTGCGACTGACAAACCTGTGGCCCTCGGATCCCATATCGAATTGGAATTTAGAAGTGTTAGTTTTTGGGGAGGGAGGAAAATAACAAACTCAACCCACGCATGACGCCGTGTCCGGGATTTGAACCCGGGTCACATCGTAACAATATTTTTCGAAAATTGCTTAATTAGGAATCTGAGACAAACTAGTAAACACAACAATATTCACGTTTTCAAGTTTGTCCATATTGTAATCCATTTCCATCCTCACCAAAAGTGAGCCGGGAAGCCTCGTCCAATCCCCAAGAGGAAAGTTAACTTCTTGTAAAATCCTGTTGCGCTGCATGAAATGGCTGCAAAGGATAATTTGTTATAATAATTATTTGTCAACTTTTTTTGCAGATACAGTGTAATCTCCCATGACAATCAAAGTGCAATATTATTTAGTTCGTTATATGCAAATATGTATGTTTTTAATTAAAAAATAAACTAAAAGCACTTCATTAAATACACCTATTTCAATTAACGTTGTCGGATATAGAAGCGTCAACTCTACAAGACAAGACCGAATGGTAGTCTGGGTATTCATAATAATTTGCATATCGGTGGAAAATAAATCTACAAGTATTTATTTGGCCGTAATGTATTTGCTTTGCCCCGAATTAGATGATTTGCATGTTTTTCACAAGCTGATTCTGCTGAAATTGAGTTTGGCTAAACGTAGCTTACTTCTACAGGTTTAAAACAAAAAGGAATCGTTAGAAATCATGTTTTTCATGTTTCCTCATTAGTATTCGGTGCGTGCAGCAGTTTTCTACTTTTACCCATGCTACCTTTCGGTCCTGTCTTGCGGGCTTTTATAAACATTTCTATCCGACAACGTTAATTAATTGAAATAGGTGTATACGGTGTATCTCACTCTTAGAAATAATCACGTGATGATTTAACTGTTTTGATCAGAGCACAATTGAGCCTAGCCTTTTATTCTGAATTGAAGATTATAGCTAACTTTCGTAGTTGATTTTGCTGGAGCAGTATACATTTAGCGTTTTATCAAACGGTTACATATCACCAACAAAGAAGAAAGAACAAGGCTGGTTCTGTATAAGCAATCACTGGAGTTTTTTCTCTCTAAGTTATTATCAGTACTCTTGTATCGCGAACGGGCGAATAATATTCATTGTAGGCCAATACTGCCATGTAAACTCGATTAACTCCATTCCTTAATATTCTGTATGTAGACCGAGGTACAGGCCTTTCAGTAAAAATATTGAAATGTTTATATACTATGTGGATATTTTTCTTCACTATGGTAATTATACTAATAAAGCTGTACTTCCTACCTGTATTTTTTGACGTTTTTGTTAACTTAGTGTCTAAATTTGAAATTCAGCCGATTAATAATGGTAATAGGACTGAGTGGAGTCAAATTCGGTCTGTAATCATACGAGTGATTATCAACATAATCAGACAACCGCGCAGCGGGAGTCCGATTTGTTTAATCAAGAGTATGATTATACAGACCGAATTGGACGACACGAAGTTATGTTACCTATTAATCATATCTTTAACAAGATTTAAGGAAGAAGATTAGACAAAGCAATGCCTGCTAACAATTAATCATATCTATGACAAAATTCAAGAAAAAGTTAAATTAAAAAAAATATATATTTTGTTTTGGGAGTACAAAGAAGGAATATTCAGTGACAAACGGGGAAACGCGAATTGACGTTTCCCTGACAATCGTTTTTTTTCAAAGAGTGTTTCTACCCAAATCTGGTGTGTTTCTGCTTAATTTTCGATTTTAATGTTTAAATGGGAATGTTTTTTGTAAAATCTTAACATATTTTACATCATTATAGTTTTGCCCAATTTTGGCGATTCAGACGTTTTTTGAAAAAAATTGAAATCCAAGATGGCGGATCCTTTATATGTGCGACGGCAGTTCGATGGGAAATTACGTCAGAATTGGCACATGACTATCACTAAAATAATAATTTTTGAATGCTTTACACACCACACAAGTTTTATTGACAAATCATGAATACTTTTCGAGATACAAAAGGGTAGGGGCACAATCCCCCCCCCCCCCCCCTTTCCCCTCCCGCTTCCTCCCATGCTTACGAACTCGAAAAACGCGCAGGCAGAATATAGTTAAATGTTAACTTTTGGTCGCAAATTCTATCTCCCACAGTAACGTTACTGTTTGAGATCGTTAGTCCTTGCAAGTTGAAGAAAAATAAAATAAAAACCTTGAAACCATGGTCATATTTTAATCCCATATTAGTAGTAATACACTCACTAGTTGATCTTGACGATTGAATAACATGCTACCAGGTTTGTTAATATTCATCTAGTGTTCTTGGGTTCAACTTTTGAACTCCCTGCCCAGTCATGCCAGGAGATTGTGGCGAGCGAAGGAAAGGAGATAGTCAGCGGCGATTACTGGATATACTCCGATGGAAATGATCACATTATCGTGGCTCGTTGTGAACTGAGGTATTATGGGCCTGTTATATCCTAAGAAAATGACAACTAAAAGTGTTCAACTCTGTGTATTAGTTCATGCATTATCGGTAGGCGATGTACATAACAAATTTTCCTCACCACACAGTCAGCAACCAGTCGACGTGCTGAAGGACGTTTAATACATAATCTTTACAACCTTCTCACGAAACGTATGGACAGAAGTCCAATACAAGATTTTCTGGTTATCAAAAAGGATATTATGTAGGATTTCTTTCCCTCCCTACATGCTAGGCCGGTGCAGGCTGTGCTCTACGAAGTCCTATCGTAGAACCGCTTCTAACAATTATACTGAAATCATCACGTTTTTTGATAGTCTCTAGTTTACAGCAGATTTCAGTGCTGTGTGT
Source organism: Desmophyllum pertusum (assembly GCA_029204205.1). Taxonomy (NCBI): domain Eukaryota; kingdom Metazoa; phylum Cnidaria; class Anthozoa; order Scleractinia; family Caryophylliidae; genus Desmophyllum; species Desmophyllum pertusum. The sequence continues at coordinate 114,614 of MU826876.1, read as the reverse complement.
AGACCCCGGTTTTTCGAACATGATTCGCCCGCTATGATTCGCCCGTCATGATTCGACCGAGAGGTTACCAAGCAGTAAGAATCATGAAAGTTTTGCACGAAGACTTACGCTGGCGGGTGGTTTACCACCAATATTTATACGGGAGTTCAATAAAAGAAACGGCTAGATGTCTGTTTGCAAGTAAAAGCTTCGTATCAAAAATTCGCCGGTTGTACAGGGAGCGTGGAGAGGTCAACCGGCAAAGAAGAAGAGGAAGGCAAAGAATATTGTCTAGTACGTAAGTCTTCTCTAGTAAGCTTTTATTGTTATCGTATTATCGAGTGACATGTACAAGTTGTTGAAAGTCAAACATTTCTTTATCTGATACTTGAATAGATAGAGAAAACAAAATTCTGGAGACAATGGTAAAGACCAAGCCGGAACTATATATAGACGAGTTTCAAGACTGGTTTCACTCAGTCACGGGGACCCGGGTTAGTATTGCAAACTATGTGCAGGTCAATACTACGCCTTGGATTTACGTATAAAAAGGTAGGTCTTATCTCAATGAATTTTCCGTGTTTGCATGTAGGAAAGTTTGCCAGTTACATAGAACTCCTATGGTGTATTGGAGAAAAGCCCTCTCTACTTCATGATGGCTTGATAGCGGTTTCGGTAGTTCACTATAATTTTGTTATTGCGAATCGCATCAATCAGATTTGCAAGCCGCAAGGACAGCTTTATATCCTTCTGAATGGCCTCACAAAATGTGTCAGAAAATTTTTACATATGACTGGATATCAAACGTTTCTGAAGGAAACTTATTTATTTATTTATTAACAATATTTTTTCAGGGATGCCCAGTTCAGCAAAAGCTGGTTTAAATGGGGCCCTGAATTACTTAAAATAAACAGATACAAAACAGATTAAATTACAATGACCGTTATTGATTTTGTATTACAGTTGAGTGTCATTGCCAAACAGAGAAGTGAATTAGCTAGAGCAGATTACTGTCGTGTCGTAGCTGATATACCACGGGAAATGTTCTTGTTCATCGACGAAACAGCAAAAGACAAGAAGAAGTTACAGGTAAATAAATTGATGTAAGCTTATTGTGGACTTGGAAAACTTGAAGAATCAAAGTACAGTTTGACATTTAGTCAGATATAACCCATATATCAATTTTGTTATAAAAGATGTGGTTATTGTTCATCGTGGTTCATTAAATAGATGTAGATGAACGTTTAATCATTTGTCTCACGATGGAGTCACTTTGAGATGTTGATCGCGACGTTTCGACTGCTTTACTGCTAGTCTTCATCAGGCGATGAGGTCAATTGTTTATGTCTCGCTATATGTAGCACCTTGGTTCGTTGCTATTGGTGCATTTAGATCCTCGTTATTATTCCGACTAGAGGCTGTTCCCTCAGTGGGCTGACTAGTTGTTCCCTCAGTGGGCTGACTAGATGTTGTTCGGCAGTTGTGTTTCTTGATCGTAGGCATCCATACTTGAGGAATTTCGATTCCACCATCCCTGTTGATGTTGTTTGGATGAAGTCTTATATGTAATGGCCTCTTTAACCTTTCGAGTGTACCAATGAGGGTCTCTGTCAATAAATTTAACTTCGCTCCAAATAGGAAAGTGCCCAGTCAAGTTGGCATGTTCCGAAACTGCGGAGTTCTGAGTACGAGCAAGCCGTATGTCTCTGTCATGTTCCTTCATTCTTTCACGCATCGATCTCCCTGTTTCACCGATATATACTTTGCCGCATTCACATGGAATCTTATAGACAACACCGTCTTGTTGAGATGACTCAAGGGCGTCTTTAGGTCGTACTAAATGTGATCTAAGTGTTGTGTCAGATTTGAAAACGGTGCGTACGCCTTGTTGTTGTAGGCAGCGGCGAAGAACCTCTGATACACCTTTGATATAGGGTAAAAACAGCAGTGGATTGAAATTCCTGTGTGGGTTCTTTCTCGGTTGTTCGCTTTCTAGTCTTTGTCATCTTTTTCACCCCCCCCCCCCCCCCCCCTTCTTCTTTTGCAAAATCCAACCAATCATAATATAACCAAGAGGCTTAACACCATTGTTTGGCACGAAAATACTACACATCAACTAGTTTTGATGGCTGTGTCATTGCAGAATATAATTTGTACAAAACAAATAGAGGTCGGGTTAATGAATCTCAGCTCACTGCAATCTCGTACCCAGAGTCAACGGTCTCCTCAGTCAGCGGTAGTCGTCGCCAGGTCAGACTCTGGGGAATGGAATTTGAATCTTAGAAATGTGGGATTCCAACTGTTGTTTGTTACACGAACAGCCAATCAAAAAATTCAAAAAAAAAATCCATTCCCCAGAGTCTCACCTGGCGACAACTAACCGCTGACCAAGGAGACTGTGGATTCTGGGTACGAGATTTGAACTCACTGCTGTCGAAGAATTTAAGCATTTCTTCAATTCAAGATGCTTTTTAAAAAAATAGGACATCAAAACTATGTATTTTATCCTTCTAGAGGGAGATGGGACACTTCCGGCCAGGATTCAGTTCTCATGTTGTTGGAGACTTTGTCAGGGAAGAGAGATACAGTGTGGTGGCTGCCATGGATATCAATGGCATTGTTGCCACCTATACTGTGCCCAGTGCATTCAATACAGAAGATTTCAACTTTGCCTTAGATGTCTTTATTGCACCCAGCATTGGTAGATTTGCTTTAGGATAGCCACGGTCTGTTGTGGTAATGGACAACTGCAGAATACATGATTCTGATGAGACTATAAACATCATCCGTCAAAAAGGAGGAATTGTAATATTCCTACCGTAAGTATTGTATTTTAACAAATAACTTGCTTAGTAACTAGTTAGTTATGCTTATCTACAGCAAAGCCATTTATGGAACTCTTCAGTGACCATACTCAGTGTTTCAATAGTACTCAGTCACTCAACATACAAATTGGGAGAGTTTGTTTATAATCAATATTTTTTCCTTGGTGATCACTTTATAATTCTTAATCTTCTCTACCAATAGACCGTATTCATAAATGGCGGCTAATTAATTATTCTTTTATATTCATGCTAATCAGCCTACCTAGCCTCATTTTAGAGTAAAAATTATTTTGAATTTTGCACATGCTAACGAGGTTAGGTAGGCTGATTAGCATGAATATAAAAGAATAATCAATCGGCCGCCATTTATGAATAAGGTCTATTGTGTGATAAATTAATGTTGGAGCTCAAAGGTGTAAAGGTCAAAGAAATAAACAAACAAATTGGCCCCTTGGAACAAAAATATTTTGGAGTTGTTGTCAGGTCATTCACATGAAATGTTAGGAGTCAAAACGCACCTTTGTATAACCTCTCCTCCTCTAGCAATATTGAAAACGTTGTAGAAGTGCATCTACCAGTATTGCACCTTTCAAAGTAACACATTGTACATATTATTATTTTTTTCCTTTGGTAGGCCTTAATCACCAGACCTCAATCCAATTGAGCTCGCTTTCTCTCTGGCGAAGGCAATTTTAAAGCGCAACAGGCATATCACGAGAAGCAATCCAAAGTACTGCATGGCCAGAGCGCTTGATGAGGTAACTGTGATGTCTTGGTTTTTCCATATTTTGGCTGGGGGCATTAAACTGCCTTATGTTGATTTTTTTTTTTAGTTTTATTCCATATTTGGCTGGGTTTTTTTTTTGGCATGCGACCTTGAATCTAGCCATTCATCATTGGCTCATTTTTGTTTTGCCTTCTTTGGTCTCTTTTCATGAGAAAATGCCTTCGGTTACCTTAGTCTGTTTCGTAGATTTCCTCGCAAAGGTTAAGCCTTTACACCTGCATTGCAGCCTTTTATATTAAAACAATAAGGGAATTAAATTTCCCCGCTTTGTTTTAATACCAGTCTTTATTGTGTGTTTATATTGAAACACATATAGTGTGTTTCAATATATAAATTTTCGGCATATGTTTCCCATGATGGGAGATATAAGACAGCATAAAATCTTATCGAAAGGGTGAAGATTATGAGATTCTGTTTCAAGTGAAATATCTTGTACCTCATTGTTGTTTGATCATATAAGCCGTGTCAATTTAGTTTTTCGGAAAATAAATTGGTTTTAACTTGAAAAATCAGTTTATAGAATAGTAACATGGCTGTAATATCTGGAATTTTTAATTGATAGTGGTACGGGAGGGGGGGGGGGATGAGATGGTATTAGCTACTGGTCAACTATAGTTTCTTGATCGTTTTCTCGGAGATTCGGTTATGTTTCGTAGATTTCCTCGCAAAGGTTAAGCCTTTACACCTGCATTGCAGCCTTTTATATTAAAACAATAAGGGAATTAAATTTCCCCGCTTTGTTTTAATACCAGTCTTTATTGTGTGTTTATATTGAAACACATATAGTGTGTTTCAATATATAAATTTTCGGCATATGTTTCCCATGATGGGAGATATAAGACAGCATAAAATCTTATCGAAAGGGTGAAGATTATGAGATTCTGTTTCAAGTGAAATATCTTGTACCTCATTGTTGTTTGATCATATAAGCCGTGTCAATTTAGTTTTTCGGAAAATAAATTGGTTTTAACTTGAAAAATCAGTTTATAGAATAGTAACATGGCTGTAATATCTGGAATTTTTAATTGATAGTGGTACGGGAGGGGGGGGGGGGGGGGGATGAGATGGTATTAGCTACTGGTCAACTATAGTTTCTTGATCGTTTTCTCGGAGATTCGGTTTTTCAAATGACCGTTCTCTTTAGAAGCGGACAAAGTTCATGTTCTTCCGTAATAAAAAGTGTCTGCATCTGGGGCGTCCTATTAATCCGTTTCCACTGGTTAATTGTGGTTTTCTTTCTCGTTCTACTTTCTTGGAGACTTGGTTCTTCAGATACTTCGTTCTTCAAATAACCGTGTTTGTTAGAAGAGGACAAAGTTCGTGTATTTTCGCAAAAGTGCCACTATTTTCTACGCAGACGCTACAGTGCGTAGAAAAAATTAATATAAAGCCGTTTATAACTGTTAAACTAATTATATCCACCAAAACACATAATGTTTAAACAACTAAAATCAATCATATATACATGATGATTAAACAACTAAATATGAGTACATTGTACGTAGCTTATTACAGATGTAGATAATAATTTAGTGAGCTCACTAAGACATTAACAAATCAGCATAGATTGATAGCAAGGAAAAATAGAGTCTGCTCAGAAGGTCTGCCATTATCGTCAGGGGCACAGTAACAGACCTGGTAGAGAGTTCAAATAGGCGCGCGCGAGTGAGAGGTAAGCGCGCGCGGGAAAACGATACATACACATTAGTATCCGTAATGTATCTCACCGTTAGCTAAACAACGAACTCAGGGTGAATCTCTCTAGCCGCACGTTTCAAACTGTGGTACCGCAGCTGTTGCCCTGTTGCCCTGGTTAATTTAAAACAAAATTATTGCTCATTTACATATATTTTACCAAAACCTGGCACGAATAACTTGCTGTTCAGTACCCTTCAGAATACATTTAATACTTGTCAGTTTTCCAAGAGATAAAGGCATGCTCTCACACTGTGTGACACAGTGAGCAAAAAACGTGTCATTGGGGACTAATGACGTCACCAGACTAAGTTAGAGTTATGAGTTATGCCAAATGTTATTTCCATATCAGGAGCATATCACCCTCTATTAGTCTTCCAAATTTTTCTGGTGTAAATGATGGGAAGGTTCTTATTATTATTCTAAAATTAGAGAGATTAAGCATCACGTTTGTTTTTCCCACGGCAAACGGCAGAGGGCAAAAATGATACTTGCCGTCTGCCGTTTCTACGTCAAAGTGAGTATTTTCGCGTTTGTCGTGAACGTGGGCTGCAAGCTGACGTTTTCCGTTGAATGTGGCCGCTTAATCTCTCTATTGTTCCAGTCCAACCGCGAGAAAATGAATATTGTCTATCATAGGCACTTTCCTTTATTATATTGTACATTCCGTCTCATTTTATTTATTTTTGATTCATTTCCCAGTGGACATCGCACAGGAGCTTGTCTGCAAGGAGTTACAAGTCACGGCATCAGATGGAGACTTGACAGTCTATAAGACACGACTATCTTCGTGCACGCAATGCGAACAAATCGGAATTGGGGAATCCCAGACTGACTGACAATTAACAAAAGAACTGAAGAAAAGGAATCATTGTCATGATGTATAAATCAAATGGTTAACATCTTGTTTCACGATAATAGTTTCAGTTCAGTTCTCTTAATACCGTGAAACTTCATAACTGCCTAAAACAGGCAGCTTTAACCCAGCTTTTCACTCGGAAACTATCAAAAGTGTCATGTTTCAGTGTATGTAGTACACTCAACAAAATTCTGTTGAATTACGTCATGTACAGTAACAATCCCTCGACCTCCTTGTACAATTCGTGATTCTAATAGGTACGAGTGTTATTTTGAAAGTTCTCTGAGTGAGGTGTATTTAATAAATATTTCCTTCACATAAAACTTTGTACAAGATTCATTTATGAGTTTGGCCGGATTAAAGGGGCACTATCACGGGGATTTTGCTGATTTTTGGTCAAAAAGGCGCTAAAATTATGACTCGGTACCTTCGCTCATAAACGAAACGCCCAGTAGAACATCACTGAGTTCAGTTTAGCGATTTTTCCCAGAGTTTGAAAAGGTCTGCCCGACTTTTTCAATTGAGATCAAAAGCTCCTGCATGGGTAACTCTAGGCTCGATTTCCGCCGCTCTCTCGAGTCCGGAGCGTGGGCTCATTTTCCCGAACAGCGGCTGGTAATCGAGCCTAGGGTAACTCGTGACAGCACTCCTTTTATAGCTTCAGTACAGTAATTTTTAACAAAACTGGACCATTATTTTTTAGGTTTCCATTGGCGTAAATTTGTCTTTTGGAAGTGACTTTTTGATGTGATGTTCATGATAGTGCCCCTTTTAAATGTCGTGAATGATTACTTCCCAGGCTCTTTTCAACTGGGGATTGAATCAAACATTCGTATGCTATCCTTTTTCAGCCCATCGAGTTCATAGCTGACCTTAAGCTGGATCAAATCCAGTATTCCATGCCCGGCATGAAAATAGGTCAAATCCAGTATTCCATGCCCGGCATGAAAATAGGTCAAATCCAGTATTCCATGCCCGGCATGAAAATAGGTCAAATCTAGGATTTCATGCCCGGCATGAAAATTGCCCAAATATTATCAGTCATAAAAATTAAAGCTCCAGGGCATGAACATTAATTTATCATGCCCTGGAGAGGACTTTTACTTGAATGCATTGTTTTCATTACGGCTTCATGCCCAGAGAGCGCAAAACAATGTTTTGAACAAGTAACCCCTGACAGCCTTGTTTTAGGACGAACGGGGCATGTAGAGGACATGGCCATGCCAAACGTTTCTAACGACACATTTTCAGAATAAATGTTTCCTTTCCAAGCCGTTCTTAGTACTAACCACCCAAATCTGAGCAAATCTCAGCTAAACAGGAAAGCCAGGTTATGGTCTCAGTCCTTAAATTTGAGCATGTTTTACAACACTGATGCTGTAAATATGCTAAAATATATTCTTAAGCAAAAGGAGAAATAAACTGAGGTGATGCTCTAAAGGGAACTGGAGAAGCTTTAATATTGTTATTCAATAATGTTGTTCACCAATAAGTGAGTTTAAAGTTGCTTCCTATTTTAGTGTACCATTTATGAAGACACTTTCTTTTTTTGTAGAAACGGTTTAGTGCACAGCTTTGTGCAAAAATAAAAATAATAATAAAATAAAATAACACAAGTCTCCATTCGCCCCTTTAGAAACAAGAAGCAATCTTAGGCGATTCACATCTCGCAGTCGCTTGTGGGGCTGTTTAACTGGGGACACGTCGTCAAGCTGCCGTCATTTTGTCCCCAGTAATGTTCCCACAAGCAACTGTGAGATGCCACTCGCCCCAGATTGCATCTCGTTTCTAAAGTGGCCAAATAGTAAAAGTTGAATATGTAGTTATTGTTTTGCCCATTTTAAAAAAGCTTGCTATATATTTTCAGATCACTACAGATGATGCCCAGTCTTTCTTCGCTGAAAGTGGCTACAGATACTGAGATGAATGAAAGTGACAAATAAAGGCTGTGCAATGTTGAAATTCCATATTTTTTTGAGTAACCTGATGATTGTGTGGACTAAATAATAACTTATGACAGCATTTCAAAACACTGGGTAACAAATGACCAGTGAGTTTCAGCTCTCAATATAAACTGAATTTTCATCCAACCAAAATGCTGGCATGAAATAACTCAACTTGGGCACATTTACAATCACAGGGGAGCAGTTTGTCAAGTGCGTTTTGGTAAATTTCAAACAAGCAATAACAAAGTCGATGTTCAACATTTCCAACAAACTGATTTACAATAAAAGAGGAAGAGATATTGCTGTGTGTAAGCCCAGGGTTTTATCACTTATAATAATATTTGTCTAGGATTGTGTGGCTTGTGCCTTTAGATGCCATCCACACTATCTGCTAACCAGACAATGGCTTGTAACATTTTGAAAAACTTAGAGTCTACACACAACAATGGAATCTGTTTTAATTAATACAAAAATATCAAATCGGTATCAATATCAATATAAATTTCTTAGCCATGCATGAACACCAATCTTGTTTCAGAGTCATCAAGAAAATTGTCTTCAACACAACAAGGTTAAGTCTTCCACAATTAAGCAAATTTGGCGTCCTAGCCAAGTAGTTTCCTGGAAATAAAACCAAGTAATACAGAACGATGCAGCTGTTCATTCATTCCCAGTTGCTGAAGACCCTCATCATTCAAATGTGATAGCACAGCACCATCAATTTGCTGGTCTTGAAAGGCCTGAACATACCTGCCCAACTTCAAAGTTAGCAATGCGTCTCCAATATCCTTGACACTCATTTTCACCAAACCTAAAACACGTGGAATCAATGGTTACTTTTAACTAAATAGCTATAGGTAAATGGAAATACCTCTTCTTCTCATCAGGAGGTTTAAATTCTTCTACATATGGCAATTTGTTCCTTGACCCATTCTTCATAGTCAAAAGGCTCCGAATCGTCACTTTCTATTGTAGAGCTAACTGGAGAATTACCATTTGATGGTGTCTCTCTAATTGACTCTGGTGAACTGAAGGAACATGATGGTGGAGACCAAGTATTGTACTTAATTTGTCTCCTTGTGGGGAGCATGCACTGACCTTGATTAAGTGTTGGGATTTCTCTTGAAAGCTGAGTGCTGGAACAAGTTGATAAACCATCTCCAAACTGTGGTCTTGGGGAGAGTGCATGCAGAATCAATGCCTGCATGGATGATGCTTGTTGTTTCTCCAATTTCCTGTCTTCTTGGCGCTCTTGACGTAAAAGCTCTTCTTGCCTTTGTCTTCTCTTTTCATTTTCCCTCTCTTCTTCTCTTCTCATTTCTTGCTGCATGAGGAAAGTGGTGAGTACATCATTTTGTCCCTTTGCACGTACTAATCCCATCCCTCTTTTTGGGAGAGGTTCCACATGAACTACATTAAGATACTTTCTCCAGTCAGGTTCTTCATGAGCTCCTGAAACTTTTCCATCCTGTATCAAATCAGTCCACAGACTGAGATGTTGGATTCCATAGCGATCCAGAGTCCCATCTTGTTCAAGAGCTTTTCGAAGTTCGACATGGCAGGTGTTCCAATCACTATTTGATGACTTCAGTTTGCCTTTATCAGAACTTTGTTCTATGAACTTTTCATAAGCAGCTTCATCACAACTTGCATCACTATCGCTGTCTGTTGAAGGAGAAACTGCTGTTTTCCTTTTCTTGGCTTTCTTGTCATGAGGTATAATAGCCCTTCTTATAGTTGCTGTTGGCTTTCCAACACCTGAAATAGGAGACATAAATTAATGCCAATGGTAATAACATTAATTTTGTGATATTCCATTTGCCCTAGGCCAATATGATTAATCTCGAGCCACTGGTTTTGCAAAAAACATACTGAATAGCATTTTGAATTTATGAAAGAATATCACTCCAGAAAAAGATTATTATTGTAAGTTACAGTCAAAGATGATTTCCAGTCCGTACTGCGCAATCTGTATCTCCGCCCTGCTATGTTTTTTTAGTCCCAAATGAAGGAATATGTAAATACTAGCCAAATAAAAATTCCGGGACAAACTTAACGTTTTCTTCATTATTAACGCCAGATATCCTTGCCAAACAATAATGAGTAGAAGAACCTCAACATTATCCCAAACCGACGTTTCAGCTCATCGAGCGTTCTTAAACTGAACGCAATGACCCGTAATGGTGGACTCAAAAACTTCATGTATGTTATTAAAGGGGCACTGTCACAAGGACGCATGCGCCAGTCTCGCGAGTCGAACTTGAAAAGGTTAGGCTAACTTTTTCAAGTTTGAGTTGCCAAATCCAAAATGGCGGCACGGTGGAAAGCGTAGTAATTCTGGGCGAAAAAGAATATTCAATACCCCGACAAGAGCCAAGAGAGCGTGGACAAAACCCCATAAACGCATTTATCTTGAAGATAACAGTTTCAAAACATGGCTTGAAGCGAAATTCGTTGCAGGTTACGAAGGATACAGTGATAAGATACTGTCTTCGCGACACATTTGTTGTTGAGGAGACGAGTGATCGAAACAGATGTGACCTCAGCTGCGACCTCTCACGCGAAAACGTACAACACGGCTTTCCGTTCGAAAGGCTAAAAGCCGTTCACTACCCGAACGGTTAGCAAGCCGAACGGCTGCTACTACCCGTTCGAAAAAAATGTTCGAACTGCTGCCGCTACCCGTTCAGAAAAAAAGCTAAGCCAGGTAATCCGTTGAGAAAAAATATTGAGCGGCCGTTCCAACGGCAACGGTTATCCGTTGAAAACTTCTGTACAAATGGATAAATCTAAGCTTGGCTGTCAAAAGTGCGTTGCGTTACGGCCGTTGCAAAAATATTTTGTATGCAAATCATGTTTCGGAAATACGTATGCGAACAGCGCACGCTGTTACAGTAATATTATGACTTTATCTGTTTTACATAATCGTGATTAGAAACAAAATACATGCAAATATTTTCACTAACCGTCATTATGGAATGGCGGCCAAATAATTTATGGTCGACAGGAAGTGAGCAGTTTTCGCGCATGCGAATCCGTGACAGTGCCCCTTTAAGTGTAACATGCACATGCGGACCGGCTGGGAATCATCTTTTAAGAAATTACCGGTAATTAAAAAATGAAAACTTTATGACAAATATTATTACAGATACTGTTTCACTACTTGTTTTTGCACATTCTGAATTGACTTACTAGTAATGACTGATTTCAGTGCAGATCAATCATGCCTTTACAAAGCATCTAAATCAGGGTGCTAATCTCTGACGTTTCTATATTTTGTAAACATTGAACCCCAAATACTGTACCAAAAAAGTAGATTAATTTTTGCCATTTTATTATTGAATACTGCTGACAAAACTGGCAAACATGACTGTGTGTTATGCTAACAACACTACTGCCACACTAAAATGCAAGTTTCCCATGGCAATCATATACAGATACTTCCACATATGCACAGCCAATATATAGTGACCATTATCTAATTTCTCATAACAGTATCACTACATGATCAAATACATATACTGGGAAATGAGAAATTCTCCCAATTAGTATCATAAGAAAAATTTGGAGATAGTGAGGAGAATATGCAGGCAGCTGACGTATCGTCCTATTATGCATATCATGCATTCACGTAATCTTTAATTTATGCAAATACTTTAAATATATGCATCTACAAGAAGTATGACCAGTACATTGACAAAATGAATTTTAAACAAGTGGCTTACCGGAATTCGAAAGCACTGCTACCGCCAGCCTTACATTCTTGACAATTCCTGCATTGTTGTATTCTTCCTTAGCGGTTTGAAAATCAACTTCGGTACACAATGTATGACATTGTTTTCCCTTCTTGGGGAGCCAGAAAATACCAGCTTTAATACATACGTCTGGGATTTGTTCTCTGATCATTTTCTTGACTGTACGTAAATTTGGTTCAGAAGAAACCTCGTGTAAAGTGTACACCGGTCCTTCTGCTATCGAAGGATGCTTCACTCCAGCAGTTACGTAAATGTTAAAGGTATATGGGTTATTTTCGCCTCTATTTTGAAGACGAGGCGATGCACGTGTGGGAGTGGCAAATCCTATAAAAATAAACAGAAACCATACAATTTTACTTGCATGTAAGCTAAAAATTCATAAAGGTTTCCCCATCACTGTGAATGTACTGTGCAATAAAAAAATAACAGCAATATATGACAATACGTTTTTTACCCAAACACTTGAGCAACTGTTATAAATTGCCAGGGGATAGTAGCTCAATATAGAAATCGCACGTTTAGCCACCCTAGAAAAAACCGCCAAAAATTCAAGAATTTTTCGCAACAATCAGCAACAAATGTACGTGCGCGCTGTGCAAGGGAGTTCTCCCCCGCGCTGGCGACGCGACACTCCCTAAATAATTTGTTGCCTGTGCAAGAAAATAATCGCTCGTCGAGTCGCAGCTGATGCTGAAGTTTACGCCTCATAATATTCGGGGGTCAGTATGTAATAAACACAAATAAATACAATGTTGTTACTTATCCTTTTTGTGCCAGTCACAGGCTAATTTTGGTGCGGCAGTACTTTTTTGCCATTTTTTGGGTATACGGGGTATTCTAGTGACACAGCTAACACACCCGTATCTCCCACAAGACTTGTAAGTGTGAGGACTTTTGAGCTTTTCTTCACAACATATAATTTGTCGACTATGACATCGGCAACGGGAAGGCTTTCAAGCTCTGCAATTGAATTACGCAATGCCGCTTTCCACGAAATGAAGGTGTCGTCTTCGTCTTCGGCTGGTAAAACTAATTCGTCGGAACTCCTGTCGCTTTGCCGTCTTTGGTTTTGGTGTAAAGTAGTGCTTGTCTGCCAGATGTTACCTTAACCAGCGATGATGTTTCGCTACATGTGTCAACACTTTCGCTTTCCGCCATTTTACAAAATGTAAACCGAGTCCACGTGTAGGTCACATGACCACGGTCGAATCATGACGGGCGAATCATAGCGGGCGAATCATGTTCGAAAAAACCGGGGTCTACACACAGCACTGAAATCTGCTGTAAAACCTGATCTAATTAGGTTAAATGTGGTGCTGGCCAAAAACTGGCAAAAGGTAAATACAATCCCAGTTTGCTTTGGGGCTCGAGATGAGAAGCATGGTGCATTCACAATCCAAACAAGTGGACAGATTACTACGATGAAGCTCGTTCGCAAGTCAGGCTCGATTTGCTGCAATCCCAAATACAACGATTGTTACTGGGTTTGCAAATATAGCGGATATGGCGTCGATGCATTATTAGGGACCTTAAGCAACCACGACGACGACGCCATGGAAAACGTCACTTCAAAAGTGAATTGACGTCCCTAAAACTATTTCGCGATTATTCCAACACGTTTAATTTGTCCAATGTGGCCAAACTGTCCCGGAGTTGAATTCGTAGCGACAGAGTTCGAGTCCAGATAGAGAAAGGACAATTCACCGACGTGTGTTCACGTTCTCCATAATACTTTGAATTTGGTCATTTCACGTTGTTGTTTTGCAGACGACGACTAAGAAATGTACAAAGTTTGAAAACGCCCGTGCAGAGCTATTGTACTACAGTACTAATTAAACCTATTGTTTTGTGACGTTCTCGTCGTCGTCGCCGTCGTGGTTGCTTAAGGTCCCTATTGACACTCATTACCAACAGTACGAGGACGGCAATTCTGCCACCTGTTCAAGAACTGATGTCATTAGAAGGGGGCAATAATTGTCCAACTCATTTTTATCGCCTTAATGGAACCAGTCACAAATCACCAACGCTCATTTTCAAGAACCTGTCAAGACCTTTCCCTGTATCACGCTACCAGGAACTCCAAATATGGTACGCACAGGATTGGATGAACTGTTCGGAATTGAACAATAGCGGCCAAACTTGTGTTGATGTATTTGCACTATATACCTAGCCGAAGTCTTAGGAGTACAACTATGTTAAACTGTCCAAAGTGGGCTTTTGTGATAAGTCCAAGAGAAATGTTACGTTGTCTTGTTTCATAAGTTATATCATATATACTATATATGGAGACGTTTATGACATACTGCATCTTGATCTTGTGCTAAACCAAAACCTGGATTAATCATGCATGATTCATATCCATAGACAGGCTTTTTCTTGCTATATTAGATACGTAATATATTCGTTATTTATTATATATAAGTATTGAGATTTGCTCATTACAAACCCAGCCAAATAAAACTCTCTTTAAATATGATGAAAAGCATGAAAAGCAATCCTATTGGCTATACGATTTTTTCTTCCTAGTAAAAAATATCGTACCACCAATCAGAAGCCTCGTACGATATTTTCACTCTTGACAAAAATCGTATCGGCTGTTCCTGCTATCAGTTGACAGTTGATTGTCGCTATAAATTCTATAACATGGCTTCAAGATTTGGTAGAATGTGTTTTGTTTTGTAAATTCATGGATAGATTCAATATGTAAAGACAGACTCTCAACAGGAACTGTAGTTAATGGACCAAATATCAGAAAGCAATTAATGTGGGGGACTTTGACAATCAAAAACAATCAGTATTCGTCCGTGGATATTATTCAGCGTTGTCGTCTCAAAATCTTCATTGCAGTTGAATCTTCTAACTCGCTTTCTGAAACTTCTCGTCAACTTTACTACAGGTATTACTGATGGGAGTGATAATTATGTAATACAGTAAACACCCACCTATATTAAGAACCTGGATAAAGACACTTAAGCTGTAGGCTAAGTTTTGTCATTTAGACCCCATGCAACATATATTAAGAACCTGCATGCGATTTAAAATACTATGGTCGTAATCAGGCATAATCAATAATAAAACCGGGGTTGACGCTGATTAAAAAGATTATCGTAAAACGTTGAAATCGGTCACAAATCGGTCACTTCAGTGACCTTCGTCAGTTAGAATGTGAATACGACTTCGATGAGTGCAGAACAATGAGAAAGGTAGTAATAAAAATTCATAAAAAGTGTTAAAATAAACGGCCTATGGAAGTTCTAAAAGTTTGTTGAGCGTGTTGGGCCAGTAGGGAATTTCTGTCAAAGGAGTTTTAGCCTAAATATTGAAACAGATTCGTATTTGTTGTGGGCTTAAATAAATCAGAGGACCTATAGATGTAGTCACAACAAGACATAATATACTTTGAAACACAGAAGCACCGTACCAATATTGAATTAGTTTTCAGACCAGCAACCGGCAGCAACCAGCGCTTTTTCCCTTTCGCATATTTATTCAAAACAGTTGGTACCTGTGACAATCTAATACATTTAGGGGCACCCAACGAACATTTTTTTGTAAAATGCATTATTTTACCCAGATAAATGAAAATAAATGATATAAAAGCATTTCCAGGTGTTCTTCTGCTTTGCTGGGGAAAATATATCTGTTCCTCTTTGCCAGCATGATATACACGGGGAAATTCCCAGCCAGCTGGATAAAAATTGTCTGTTTCCCAGCCAGCAATAATAATAATATTAAAATAATAATAAGTAACCAAAAGGGGCATGGGAACTAATTAAACATCGATGGAAAACCTTTCAAATATTGTTTTGTATAATGTACTGCCGTCTCAAACAGTTTGAATATTCGGGAAATTTTATGTTCCTTTTCTCAGGAAATAATGACCGTGTAATCATTACTATTTCCCAGCCTAAACAATAGATCGAAATATTTTGCCAGCCAGCAAGAATTCGGCTGGGGAACAGATAAAGTGAGGAACAGATTCGTTCAGGGGTGCCCCTGTACATTTGCTGTAATTAAATGTCCTGTTGTGTTTTTTTTCTAGATACCGCGCGGCTTAGAGGCCACGCGTCACATAGTTCCCAGAAGTCCTTGCTGTTTGCGTGGCGTGTGGGGTTATCCGTCAACAAATGGCGTCCTAAAAAAATCAAAAACGATAACATTCACCACAGAAGAAAGGATGCAGAACATTTAAAAGTAACATGATGGAAATGTTGACGGTAAACAGTTATTTTTCTAGATTCGAAATCAACCAATCGAAGCTCTATCAGTTCTGACCTTATTTCCTACGAAATATAATCAAGTCACGGGTTTTTCAAATTCACAACAGGATAAAGAAGAGGACATGTGGTCGTCGGAGCGTTCGTGTACAGACGTCATAACTACTTTATTCCCACACGTCGATATTACAACTTCGGAGTATTCGTTTAATTCGCTGCAAACAATACAATAATTGGAAATGAATATAGCTAGAAACACAAATATGACTCTCAAGAAATAAATCAAGGAAAAGCTACTCACACTAGTGTGGATAATAGGTAATAAGATCAAAAAGTCCTTCAACAGTTCAACATGTCCTTCAACAGTTCAAAACATGGCCGAATAACAATTCAAACATGGCCGGTCCGAAACACGCGGCGCAAAATTTATCTCGAATTTCTTGCTTCATCAACATTTTCCGGTTTTAAGTTTGACTTCTAACATTTGGTTTGGAAAATTCAGCTATAATGTACAGATATTGTCTTTTTCCCCCAATTATCCGCCAAAGAGCTCAGGCGTGATCAAACGGGGCGTCTGGAGTTTGCGAGGATGGGGCGTGGTGGAAATGATGTCACACTGCGCACTCGTGGCCTAATGGTGTAAGGCGCTAGCATTGTAATCTAGCGGGGCTAGGGGGGAGGGTTCGAGAGGGTTCGAATCCGCCGGGGTCCTTTTTTTCCTTTTTTCTTTTTTACTTTTTCATGGTCATGGCTAGCGGAATGGCTCGCGGGCGCGTGCGCCGTCGTACATACGGACGTTGTATTTCATGACATTTTTACATGAAGTAATTTTCAATCAAACAAATGGCGGCGTGGTTAAAGATGGAAATTCAAGGCAATTATCGGGTTTTCGGAAAGACAACACACCTTTTAAACGTCAGGCATGGAAAGATAATAGCCTAAAGAAACTGGACTGCCTATAAAGTGGAATATGCATATCTTAGAGAGGAGAAATCAGGACTACTTTTGCCGATGCTATGAACCTCGTTGCGTTGTGTGAAGATTTGAATGCAGAGTTCAGGGACTGACGACTCTATTGTTTTCCTGATTGTTTCCCGCGACCGACTCATCACTACCAGAGTAGCAACAAGTCAGCACTTCTCTTAGCACAGGCTTCCCAAGTTCATGATAATTTTTTTTATGAATAAATACAGGGGGCGTCTCCAGACAAAACGATGGGAGACTCATCACTGCCAGTGTGACGTCACGTCATACATCAGTGATTTTCAAAATGGCGCGCAAGTTCGTTGTACGTTGTCTTCTCAGAAATATGGAATTTCCAACGGTTTTGCTGATCTATTTCCTACATGCTATATAAATCAGGATTTGGAAAAATATGATAGACTTGTTGCGATAATTTTCGGACGCTTAATATATTCAAAAGCGTCAAATCTCGTATGAAAACATACTACCGAGTGGCTGATATGTGGACAGAGTTCGTTCGCATGTGAACTTTGTCGGATGGTTCGAGCAGTGAAGCGGGGATATTTTTATCCGAGAATAGGAGGTTTGGCATATGATATATTGAACTTCCTGTATGCCGAGTTTCAATCCTTCAGTGCTGGTGGTTCGTCTCATCAATCCCTTCAAAGTCAATGGAGCGGCCGTGGAGAAGAAACTACCACAGATACCCATGCTTGAGTCAAGCTAAAACATCGTTGCAAGATTGGCATCAGCGGTAAGTTTTGGCAATTTTTGTCCAACATATGTAGTATACAAGATTTGTTTCAGAATTACCGTCATTGTGCACTCTTGAGAATTTTTATAAATTGAAATCAGTCTGTTTATAGTTTTGGTTCTGATACAGGTCTATAATAGGATTAGACTGTTAGGTTTACTTTCTCCCTTCTAAATGATGCCAACATTAAACAGTTTTGGCTGGTGTGGTTGATGAACGATCTAAATTTTATTAGATGTCAACTACATTTCAGTTAATAATTAATATTTCATGCACATGTAAGCTATATATATACACACACACCTGTAGGTATAGTGTGTAAGACAAGTGCTTTGGGGCATGCACTTGTACACTGTACTAATAATATTAGTTATTGAACCCTGTTTGTGCAACAGTTAATCCCAAATGTTCTGGAAGAATTATTTCCTTAGACTCTAAAGTGGAAAAGTCAATATCAAGCTTTTTGTACGAGCCTTAGGGTGGCAACCAGTGATGAATTACACGACATGGTATAAATGGTATATTCCTTCCTTGAGAGCCACCCATAGACGATGGTTTCCTTCAGTGACATAGGCTTTTCCAGTTTGGAGATCACATGTGATAATTATGGGTTCCTGAAAACCATTTTTCAAACTAAAACGCCTGACTTGTTCAAGATGATCATGGTTATTTCCAGATTTTGGTGTTAGTGACCTGTCAAATTCTTTATATTCCCAAAGATCTACCGTTCGTACCATTTGAAAGTCGTGCGAGTCATCAAATAAATCAGACATAAAATATTTAGCCTGCATAGATTGTTTTTTATTTTCTGTTGGTTCATCAAGTGTACTAAAGTACAAATCTGTATTGTCTAATGGTTTGAATGCTTCATCAAAATCATCATCACTGTCACTAGAGTCAATAGTGGTTTTATGGATAGTATCAACAATTTCTTTAAAGGATTTGCTTTTTGGTTCCTTAATAGAAAGGCTTTCATCTGCCCAGCTTGTACGTGAATCATTCGCTTCAAGACTTGTTATTGATTTCCAAGCTTTTTGTTTCTTTGTTGGATGCCTTTCTGGTGTATATCCTTGCTTATGTGGAGTTTAAATCAGACCGCTAGAAGCTTTCAGTTTCAAAATAGCAGTCATCCTTCATTGTTTCCTGTGTTTTCACTAAATTTATCATTGAATCATTAATTTTATAAAAGTTACAGGTACACATGTAGTTTGTTCGTACGTTTGCATAGCACGATCCCTTTCCATTTCATCCCAGTGAATACCCCAATCCCTTTACAACGGCTTATTGTACTTTGCGAATTTGTACTTTGCGAATCTGCACTGTGCGAATTGAGAAATCTGTACTTTGCGAATTGAGAAATCTGTACTTTGCGAATTGAGAAATCTGTACTTTGCGAATTGAAAAATCTGCACTTTGCGAATTGAGAAATCTGTACTTTGCGAATTGAGAAATCTGTACTTTGCGAATTGAGAATCTGTACTTTGCGAAATGAGAATCTGTACTTTGCGAATTGAGAATCTGTACTTTGCGAAATGAGAAATCCCTGAAATATAAAAGGAAATAAATAATAAAAATCGTTTGTTGGCGAGAGGTTCTCCGAGCCTTCACTTTACCAGTTCTTCGTTCAACTTCGTTATTTGCCTCTCGCAGAGATTCCAACCCTCCCGATTTGATCGGGAGTCTCCCTTTTTGATGCGTTGTCTCCCGCTCTCCCGATTTTTTTCCAGATTCTCCCGATTTATTATGAAAGTCTGAAAACAAGGAAAGCGATCTGAGTGTAACAAAAGTAAAGAAAAGCACCAAAAATGTTTGTGAAAAGAATAAAGATCTCTCAGAAATGATGTCAAAATTCCGGAAATGGCACTTGAGAGGATCATGACTATAACACCACACGAGTACTACGAGTAACATACGAGTAACATACGACTAACATACGGATACATACGAGTACATACGGATACATACGAGTGACATACGGGTACATACAGATACATACGAGTAACATACAAGTAACATACGTATACATACGAGTAACATACGACCACATTTTTTTAACATACAAGTAACATACGAATACATAGGAGTAACATACGATCACAATTTGTTTTTTCATGTTATATATCGTTCAGTAAAATACAAGGATTTCGATTCGAAAAGCTACCCCCTGACCCCCCACCCCCACCTCCACCACCCTCACACCCCACAAACAAACACTCACACAAACACACTCACCGAAGCTTTTTGTTCCCATGCATGTTATTAATTTAAAAATATTATTTTATGGCTGAGATTTTTGAAATTATTATAATTGGCAATCGTTTTATCCTAGTATCGTTCCTATGGCCCCTCCCCGTTCTCATTGTTGAATTGATTAATACACCGAGCATGAAAATTTCCCAAGATTGTCGAAGATTTCCGTATAGTAGACTTTATTTTTTTGTATTTGTCTTCCATCGTTGAACACGCAAAAGAGAATCGCCAGAGAACTGGACGCCAGCTGGGCCAATTTAAACGTAAAACCGACCAAAGTAGAACTGGGATTTATCGTCTATATTTATTATCATTTTTGCTACCTGATCATAAAAACGTCAGGTCTAAGCTTATAGTGTATCATTTATTTTGATCATGTTTTATTTTGGTCATGTTTGGATTGTTGTTTTCAGGTCATATCAATGGCTTTCCCGTATACAAAAGATCCAAAAGTGGAATTACTTCAAAAGAAATCCTAGACATTTGTATTGGTGGTAACGTTTCAGATGACAAAGTTTGTGCACGAGTTCCTGCTGGCATAACAGAGAGTGGAATATTCATCGTTGATCTTCAGGCAGTCTGCTATAAAGACCTGACAGTGGATGACAACGGAGTCTATGGTTCACATTCCAGTCCATCTGAGGACTTCCAGGTCTTTTTTGACGATCTGGGAAACATAAGCGCTGTGGAGAAAATTAACAAAAATGACAAAGAAACCATAAGTGAGATCCAGACCACACGCAGTCATTTTATCGTCCGAAAACAGTACAGTTGGCCCGGAAAAGACAAAAACTTTCGGCGTTTGATTGCTAAAGTTGAACACGAAGAGAAGTTTCTTCAATTTGCGATTGTGCAATATACGGTCAATATGACCTCTGACGAAGCAAAGATGCTCTTCGCCAATCCAGAAAACAGTAGAAAACGCGGCCGCCCTTCAGAGCCCAAGCTGAGAACAAAACCTAGTGTACTTTGGAGAATGAGAGAAATGGGCAGTAAGAGCAGCGCCAAACAAATCATTAACAACATTCACAGGGAAGTGGGTGGTGTAGTCTCCATATCTTCTCCATCAGACATCCCAAAAGACAGGCAGCAAGTTTACAACCAGCTTCGGAAAGTTAAAGGCAGGAAAAAATCCAGGAGCACCGGCCCAGCCAAGTCACCGGATATCACCAAGCTGTTATCATTACAACAAGCCGGAAGATTTGTTCGTGATGTGAGTCTGGGAGCAAGGTCGAAAAAGAACGGCGAGATGCGAGCAGCAGCTAGCACGTTTGCAGGCACCGATACCACTATCGGGTGGATAAAGAGATTTTGCTGTCCTGGTTCAACTCAAGCGGCAGTGGCAGGCGTGGATATGACATACAAGCTAGGTCCTTTCTATCTCACCACAGTTACTTTTCCTAATCCAATGTTCGTATACAAGAACAACGTGAATAAACACCCAACAACACTGGCAGCGGTGATGACCTCCGTCACCAAGGAAAAACGCGATTATGAATACTTCGCTAGATCGCTGAAGTCGGAAGGAATAGAGTCGCTGATGTATGGAACAGATGGAGAGTGCGCCCTTGAAAGTGGTTTTGAAAGCGTTTACCCTATTGCCGAAAGCCCCGCCCACAACAACATCCACCTACGCTGCTTTGACCATGCCAAAGGGGATATTCTAACGAAACTAAAAGAACTTAAAGTATGCGAAACTGAAAGAAATAAGATCCAACGAGAAATACTAGGAAGCGAGTTTGGGGGAAAAGAGTCAAAGGTCTTGTCGATTGTGAGAACGAAACAGAATTTGAAGAGCTTTACGTCAACAAAGAAGTCCATTGGCCAGAAGAGTTTAAAGAATGGATGGCGACCACCAAAGGGAGACATAGATCTATGAAGACGACCTTGAAGCTCTGTATGTTGAAGCCAACTAGAATTGCTGCAGGTCTTGGTAATCCACCAAATAAATGGGACAATCAGCGGACTGAATCGCTTAACAACGTGATCAAAGAGGCCGCAGAGAATCAAGTCACTGATCAAGCTTCTATCCACGAAACCCTTGAATCCGAAGTGTTCCAACAACAAGAAAATGAGTATGTCAAGGCTATCTACAGAATGGGTGAATACCGTTTGGCACCAGAATTCGAAAAGTTTTCCGTTACACCATCCGTCTGGACGCAAAAGACACCTGAGCAGCAACGCGAGCACGTGAAAAAAGTGTTTAAAGCTCCGGCGAATACTTCATCTTCCAATCAGGTCACGCCTTCTAAGAGGCTGTCCATTACATTCGAAGACTGTGAGGTCACCAGTGTTGCCGCTCGAATGTTGTCACAAATTTGGCACGAAGCGGAAATCATTCTCTCCTATAACAAAGTCATTGATTTGGGAGGAGGCGTCTATTGTGTTACGGAGTTTGGCAATAGCGTAAATGTCACAGTCAAAGGCAATAGCCACAATTGCAAATGCCGCAATTTTCAAAGCACAGCAGGCCTTTGCTCACATGTTCTTGCCGTTGCTGATACAATGGGAACCCTCGCTGCATTATTGGAAAAGTTCAACACGAAAACAAACAAGGCAAGCAGCATTCTGAACGCAAATATTTCGAAGCGGGCCGGTGAAAAGCCAAAGGAAAAGAAAAAAAGAAAAGGGCAAAACAATGTTGAACAAATTCCCATTCTAGAAGAAATTGAAAGGCCAGACAACGATATAGACTGTCAGAAACCTCTTGCGTTTACGGAAATATGGCACAACACTAACAAATTCCAAGTCGTGTTTACCAAGGAATGCACCAGTAAGGCTCAAAAGTGTGAGTCTTGCAAAGTCGAATTCGCGCGGGGTGGTGTGGTCTGTATACCTCAAGACATTGCAATATGTCACATGGAGCGATATTTCTATCCCAAGAAAGATGCCAACGGAAAAACTACGTATGAACCTACGTGGAAACGCGAGATCGCACGTTTTTATTGTGTCAAGAAGGAATGTATTCTACGCAGGCATCCCTATTTTTGGAAGGGTATGGTCGAAGTCCAGGATGACGTGAGGCAAAACTTAAAAGAAGGTCATAAGAAACTTCTAAAGGAGGCCTTACACCTGTCAATTTGATGTAGACAGATCCTCGTTGCATTTGATCCATTCCTGTTGGACAAATACACTTGAGTCAGGGCCATATTTGTCATGGTGGACAAATAAAACCAGACTAGTATTATAGACATCACTTTTCTTGTTTTATAAATCTTTTTTTTACATATATACATCACGTTCTTGTTACAGTTCTTAAACGATACATAGTCGCCATCTATGACTAAAATCTCATGCCTTGTACTGAAGTAAACGTGGCCCCGTTCAGACTACCCTGGCCAACATCGGGGGCTCTTTCCGCGCACGGACTTTACCTCTTTACCTCTTGCCACGCTTCTCTGCGATCAAAGTTTCCAACAGAGCAGCGGAAACGTAACCGTAGAGTCCCGGAATGGGCACCAGCTAGTTTGAACGGGGACAATAATGTCTGTTTTTAACCATCTTCCAAAAAGGGCTAAGAGAGATAAAAAGATCCAGTTTCAATCCGACTGGAATTGTGTTCGGATGACGATTATTCTAGCCTTTGTGAGATAAGTGATCTTTGTTTTCTAAGGGTGCGTTCCTTTGGGATGATCCGGATCAGGATCAGTGATCCAAGATCACTCGGATCACGGTGCATCAAAGGAACCGATGAATCCACTCTGGACAAGGATTCGTCGGTTCCTTTGATGCACCATGATCCGAGTGATCCTAGATCACTGATCCTGATCCGGATCATCCCAAAGGAACGCACCCTAATAGATTTAAATAGTTTAGACGGCGTCAGTATTACCGTGTTGTTACTTATTGTACGAACTATTTTAAATTGTTTGATAATAAGAGCTTGTCGATTATTCTAGCCTTTGTGAGATAAGTGATCGTTGTGTTCTAATAGATTTAAATATTTTAGACGGTGACAGTGGTGCCGTGTTATAATTATTGTACGGATTATTTAAAATTGTTCGATAATAAGAGCTTTTAGAAGACTACAGTTAGTTCCAGTTTTAGGGCCTGTTAATAGACTTAACAGTTAGTTCCAGTTTTAGGGCCTGTTAATAAGAGCTTTTAGAAGACTTTAAAGTTAGTTCCAGTTTTAAGGCCTGTTAGGGTATATTCTGATTAAATTTGTTATGAAATGCTTACAAATGCATATTAATATATATATATAAATCTTAAATTTGTTTGACAATAATATTGATCGTTAATTGTTTTCAATTGAAGTTAATTAAAATATTTTGAAGAGATTATAGGTGGTTTTCACTGTCACGCCGCGAAAAAATAAATCCAAAACTATTGAGTCAAAAAAATCAAGAATATTACAGGTTTTAGAAAACTACTATATAAACTACTTGTCCAAGTCTCAGGTCTGTACGGTATTCCGTACTCGAGTTATCCATCAAAATGTTTCACGCAAATTTAGAGAGCACATCTGGCATTCACTTCTGCTACAAAAAGCGGTCAGATCACCATCATGAACGAGTAAACATTCAGATAAACACTTCTCGCAAAATCTCAAC
Source organism: Desmophyllum pertusum (assembly GCA_029204205.1). NCBI lineage: Eukaryota > Metazoa > Cnidaria > Anthozoa > Scleractinia > Caryophylliidae > Desmophyllum > Desmophyllum pertusum. Next base: position 90,028 of record MU826876.1, on the reverse strand, counting down.
TGTTCAGATTGTTAAAAATCACAAGATGAAGTATTTTTTTAAGTATACGTGACGGCCTTCTGGCGGCCATCTTTGATCTCGTGTGGCGTGAAACTCCGAAATTCAAAATGCTCTATCTTAAAGACGGCGAATGCTATCGAGCTAAAAACCTTCAACAAGATATGTATTAAGGACGTCTAATAGCCAGTGAGGGATAAAAACTCAGGGGCCTTGCGATTCTGGATTTTAGAATTTTGATGACGTCACGTGAAAGCCAAGAATTGAAAAGAAGTGCCATCTTAGAGTAAATAGACTTAATTTTATATACCAGCAATAGCATTTTTCAATTCGCAAAGTACAGATTTTCAATTCGCAAAGTACAGATTTTCAATTCGCAAAGTACAGATTTTCAATTCGCAAAGTACAGATTTTCAATTCGCAAAGTACAGATTTTCAATTCGCAAAGTACAGATTTTCAATTCGCAAAGTACAGATTCTCAATTCGCAAAGTACAGATTTTTCAATTCGCAAAGTACAGATTTTTCAATTCGTTTCGTTTCGTTTCGTTTCGCAAAGTACAATAAGCCTTTACAACCCTTCGTTTCATTTCCTGAACCATGAGGTTTAGATTCTCATGTGATATAGGGCTTGTTGTGCTTGCTGCCTGTCTGTATTGTTTTACTGTTTCCCACGTTGGAATGGGTAGAATGCTTCTTACTACTTCATAACCCTTTTTGTGGCATTTGCTCGCTATCATGCAGCTCAGCTTAATTACAAGAGGGTTGTACCTCATCCCTTTAGGATTTTTTTTTTGTAAGTTTCCCATGCCTTGCAAATTCCTCCTCCTGTCTCTTTAATGATGTCAATGTGTCAGTGAGGAGAGCATAGAGGACATAATTTTTTTGTAGTCATTCTCTAATTTGATTGATTTTAAAAAGAATGGTTGGCATGACATATATGTAGTCTATACTAGGAGCTATACATGTATACACGTCATTGTGTAAATCTACATGTACTTCAGTATCATTTACATGTATTTCATCCAAAAAGTTGCAAGCCAATGAAAACAGGTTGTTGAAAATACTTATGTTATGTTTTTTGCAGGGGATGTCACTGGTAAGGCAGACCTTATTGTTGCATTGTGAACATGTAACAATGGATGGTGTGGTCTTAAGAATACCTCGCTGGGCATCACTGCGTGATTTTGAAGAACTTTTTCCTTTTGCAGGCTTGTGCCCTCTGGATGATAAACTGCTGTAATGTTCATCACACACTACAATTTTTAAGACTTTCAAAATCAGATGTTATATCATATGAGGGGTACATTTCATTTCATACTGCCCAATCATGCTATCAAATTTACGAAAACCTGCCTCATTCTCACAACCCTTCAAACAGCATTGTATACCTCCGATCAACCGTCCATTCATAATAACTGTTCCAATTATTTCTTCCAATGGTACAAAATCATGTAAAGGCTTGCCACAGCATGACAGCCAGTATAAATCACTTGTTAGCTTGAATTTGGTGTTTAATTGAGATCTCAAATCCTTTATAGTGGCATATGGTGCAAAAGAGAATGTGTGTGCTTTGCCTGTTATGTCAATTGTTAAAATGGTTGAAACAAACCTTTTTGATCTAATCAACATACTGAACAAAAAGCCTGGGTGGTGTAATTCAACCATTTGCACACGAGGGTAGCTCAACAGTACACCGAAGAAAAGATACAACATTGGGAAAACCAGTGGTATTTCTGAACAGTGCCTGGAACTAGCATCAAAGTTTTCCCCCATTGTCATGACTATAGCTACATATGAGCCCACAAGGAATGGATATGGTAGGGCTGATATGGTCAGAATAAATGCAACAAATCCTAAGTACACTGAAGCAGAATAAAGCTCACAGTCCAAATTATGCATTGTGCCAAGGTTTAAGAAAATGCCATGAAAAACAAAAAGGCATACAGTCACGAGACTGGGAATAAAGAACTTTGATGTTATGCTCCAAAAGTGAATTTACCAATGAAAATTTGATTTGTGGCCTGATGCGTAATAAAATGTTGTAAACTGGATCAAGCAGGGATAAAAATAACTTCAAAATAATAACAGCAGCAGGAAATAAGAGCATCTAATGTTGTATTGTACATAATGCAAGCCTTAAAACAGTTATGTACACTACTTTCCAGAAAAGCAGGGAAATGAGTGTGACAACAACACATGTTAGGACTAGAATAGAAGCAAAAAGGTTTGACATATCAATGTTTTGAAAAAGCCTTATTTTGAACTGTATTAAAAAAGGACAATAAAAAAGACACTAACACTTTTAGACCATCCATAGTTTCCATTATTTGACTGTTGAACACATGTAATGTTCCAGGGGAACGAGTTATACTCATTTGCTTCTCAAAAGATCTTGAAGGGATATAAAGAGAACACGGGAGTTTGGAAAGCTTTGGGAAAGTTAAGGATATGACTGCCATTACAACGTGGATGCGCATGACAGCCATCACAATATGGACAATGCAATGACGGCGTGGGCTGAAAAGCCAAGTAATAATATTATCAAAAAGTAAATCATAGAGCAACAATGCTGTTACCACATATATACAAATTATATTTTTATTAATCATTATTTTTCTTGTACTTTCAATAATTATACTAAAATTAATATTATATAATATTTATTTACACTAATTTGTAATCTTATTTCATTAAGTTTGTTTCACTAATTAAAATTATTTAATAAATTATATAACCTGAAAATTGAGTGACAAGCCAACAAATACAGGCAGTCAACAAGAACACATTTTAAACACAGACAAACAAGCCAATACATTTTAAACACAGCCAGCAAGCCAACAGCCAGCGAATTTAACACTCAGGCAGTCAACAAGCCAGCAAATTTAACACTCAGGCAGTAAAAAAGCCAGCAAATTTAACACACAGGCAGTCAACAAGCCAGCAAATTTAACACACAGGCAGTCAACAAGCCAGCAAATTTAACACACAGGCAGTCAAAAAGCCAGCAAATTTAACACACAGGCAGTCAACAAGCCAGCAAATTTAACACACAGGCAGTCAAAAAGCCAGCAAATTTAACACACAGGCAGTCAACAGATTTAACATTCAGGCAGTAAACAAGCCAGCAAATTTAACACTCAGGCAGTCAACAGATTTAACACTCAGGCAGTGAACAAGCCAGCAAATTTAACACTCAGGCAGTCAACAAGCCAACAGATTTAACACTCAGGCAGTAAACAAGCCAGCAAGCCCACAGATTTTACACAAGCAGTCTTCAAGCCAGCAAATTTCAAATACAGGCTAGTCAACAAGCCAACAGAGCTAGAAAAACAAAAAGACTACATCACACGATCTCCTACAAATTGAATCAACTAATCCAATCAGATGTACTTTATAAACACTGCACAACTATGATTTTCAGGACAGTTTTTGGTTAAAAATGACTGAAAGAAATTGAAGTCAACAGGACCTTCGAACTCAAAAGGATTGATGAGCAGAATGGCTAATTCAATTGACACAAACTAGCCACAGGTTTAAACGTATATTATCAAGGAATAAAACCTCCTTTTATGAAGACAATCGGTAGAAAACTTTAAGAGAAAACGGAAGATGTTTTGGGTGGACTTCACTAGTCCCGATGTCAAGATGGCGGTCCTGCTACTTGTCCCGAAGAAAATTTAACAAAATTACAAACAAACGCAGCCACAAAACAATAAACAGATTGAACACACAGACAATATTTACAACAAAGCTTGCACACTTACGATCAATTAGTGAATAATAGCTGTATAAGTCTTGGCTTTTTGTCTCTTTTTGTACCACTTCAATGGCGTCCCGAAGCTAAACTGAGCAAGCCAAGCGAAGCGCTGACTTGTTGCTATGTGACGTCACACTGGTAGTGATGAGTCGGTCACGGGAAATTATGGAAAACAATAGAGTCGTCCCCTCACGTGACTCTCTGAATTAAGCGGTGTTGTGTTACAATGTCGGCCGTTGGGAATTTGAGCGCTCTACAAGACGTTGTATGGCGATCGAAACAACGTTTAATTTAAGCGTTCAATATGGTAAATTTTTGTCGTATTTTTAATAAAAAGAAGTAAATGAACTCACCTTGTCTGGTTTCTGTGTAGCTTTTGGGCTATTTAGGCGTTTTTAGGCGTTTTTGGGCGATTTTGCCATTCCTGTCCTAACCTTCATAAGACGTAGTCAAGGCTGCTCACCAGCGGACGCCGGAATTTCGACCAAGCTCCGTTCAAAAAGCCGTCCAGAAAATCGAACCGATCAGCTTAATTTCCAGCCACAATTAAACATACATGACCAGACTTCCTTCGAAAGTCTTCAATGTCGAAAGACCCCTTCTCTTTCCCCTCCAAATAAGCTGCTTTTTGCAGCTGATCCGAAGATTCGCCTTCTCTGCAACCGCCTGTGATTTTCAAACTCGACACGAACCGAGTAAAGACCTGGGTCGGAGGTCAAATATTCCACATCCAGGGGTGGTACAGCGCCGTTAGGACAATAGAGCGAATCGTATTGCCGGATCCGCCAATTTGGTGAGTTACGTATCGTGAGTTATCACAGTGAGTTAAGCTTAAAGTGCACCTAACCCCAAAACTTTTTCTTCGCTTAAATAAATCTACATGTAATTCTAAGCATTTCTGCGAAAAAAAATTTGGATTCAGTTGAATCCTCGATTTTCTATGCTCTGCTGAAGTCAAGTTCGATGTGTTGCACGACCGCGTATAGGAAGTCTGGAGTCTGGTGCCGAGTTATGACGTCTACTAGGGAACCACACAATATAGCGCCTCTGTCATTTCTCTGTATTTGTTTGGGATGATTGAACATAAAAGGGATCATTTCTATGTCTTTTGGGACTTAAACTGAAGAATTTTGTTTCGAAATTGTGCGTTCTTCATCTTCGGAGTCAAAGTTAAGTTTCGATTCGAATTACTCCGAAATAAACTTCATTTCTGAAGTAGAAATCGAGCTCGAATCGACGCGTGATTTATACATAAATATGCGTTCCTCGATCAATACTTCAAGCGGCAATGAGGAAGAAATCTTCGCAGATGAACCGCTTCGAGACCTGGAATGGACAAATAAATGTGAAAAGGAGGTCAAAGCGAATGAAGAGCCGAAAAGAAAGCTCAAGGACCGATTAGATAGCACTGAAGAAGCCAGGCAATGGTAAGCAAATTATAATAATTCGTGTCACATATAAACTTTGCTACTCCGACGAGCGTTTTAGACATTTATATTTTTGCGAGTATGCATTTCGTAAAGCAATGGTTATTCTGTTAAATGCCAGCTTTTCACCATTTAATGTTTGCAACAGCCAAGTAACCGTCGCAGTTGTAAGAATTCTCGCTCGAGGCTTTTGTTTAGATACTTTCGTAGCGGTGATGTCTGTTTAGCGAGGTTACAGTTTACCAATATGCCATCCAATAAAGCTTGTTTTGGCTCAGTTCTATTTAAGTATTGGTCCATACTTAAAGGTCGTCTATCGAGAGTTTATAGAGAAGTGTATTAAGAGTTGCTTGAGGCGCAGCCATGAGACAGTCGATCGATTGAAAATCGGCTTACTCGCGCGCGGGCCAGAAAATTTAAGCCGCAGAAAACAAACTGAAAGGAAACAAGCCACATCACTACAGTTTTGACATCCAGAAACGTTTTTCGTTACTACTCCAAATAACCACCATAGTGAATCAAGTTAATTTTCAAGTAAAAACCGTGAAATAAATGACTTTTTCTTCCCGATAAGTGAAGTGGGTATGTTTCCTCGGTGGTCCGCATTGATACCCATTGATGTTACGATCTGTACACACGGCCGTCGCACTGCTTATTTCCCGGCCTCAGAACAAACTTTTAGAGTCAAAATATTTTGTCATTTTTCTTATTTAGTCATTCGAAAGAAATTCGTCTTTGACTTACCTCAAAATTTCCTGAATTGCTTCGCACGAGGAAGAAATGTTGACGTCATACAGTTGCGCGATACTACGGATGAACGCTCGGATTCCACGCTCGTGCTACTGAATTTTGCCGGCTATGTCATTGGTAGAGATAACATTTCGGTAACATTTGGTCGAATTGCTAGTTGACTTCGACCGGGTAGATTTGAAAATAGCCTTAGGAAGTCTACTGGAAGTGCGCGGATAAACTCCAGAGTTCTCAAATTTATGACTCTCCGCACAGTCCCACCTCGCTCATTTGAGTTTACAAAATCCACCGTCTTTTTCGTATTTTCTCGACCATCGCTTTAAAATGGTATAGTATACCTTTATCTAAATCTGGCGTGCTGCTGCAACGCCCAATAACGCACCTGGAAGGCGTTTCTACACACTTTTCGAATGTGTATCGCATCTTTCTGAAGTAAATGAGTGGACGCGAAGGATCGAACGTTCCCGAGTAGACGTCACACAGCCGCTAGAACTCATTCCCCTCTAACGCGGCCGTGCAACAAAATGGCGTCGTTTTAGGTGCAATTTTGGAGACTTTGTCGGGGCACAGAAAATCGAGGATTCAACCAAATCGAAAAATTTCTTCGCATTTAAGTTTCAAATTATAAGTAAAATCATTTAAACAAATAAAAATTTTTGGGGTTAGGTGCACTTTAATTACATGTGAGTTACCAAATATTGAAATTTCATGATTTGGCATGCAGAATTTTGAAATTTCAAGATTTGGCATGCAGAATATTGAAATTTCAAGATTTGGCATGCAGAATCTTTCAATTTCAAAATTTGGCATGCAGAATCTTTCAATTTGCCTGTGTTTATAATTGTTGGCTGCCTGTGTTTATATATTTTTTGACTGCCTGTGTTTATATAATATTGTATTTGTTGACTGCCTGTGTTTATTGTCGACTGCCTGTGTTTGTAAGGCTGCCTGTGTTTATATATTTGTTGACTGCCTGTGTTTATAAATTGTTGGCTGCCTGTGTTTATAATTGTTGGCTGCCTGTGTTTATAAATTGTTGGCTGCCTGTGTTTATATATTTGTTGACTGCCTGTGGTTATAAATTGTTGGCTGCCTGTGTTTATAATTGTTGACTGCCTGTGTTTATAATTTTTGGCTGCCTGTGTTTATAAATTGTTGACTGCCTATGTTTATATATTTGTTGGCTGCCTGTGTTTGTACAATCCCATGTATATTTGTTGACTGCCTGTGTTTAAATATTTGTTGACTGCCTGTATTTATAAATTGTTGGCTGCCTGTGTTTATAATTGTTGGCTGCCTGTGTTTATAAATTGTTGTCTGCCTGTGTTTATAAATATTTGGTTTGTTGACTGCCTGTGTTTATATATTTGTTGGCTGCCTGTGTTTATAATTTGTTGACTGCCTATGTTTATAATTGTTGGCTGCCTGTGATTATAATTGTTGACTGACTGTGTTTATAAAGTGTTGACTGCCTGTGTTTATATATCTGTTGACTGCCTGTGTTTATAAATTGTTGGCTGCCTGTTTTTATAATTTTTTGGCTGCCTCCTGCCTGTGTTTATACAGTATATTTGTTGACTACCTGTGTCTATAAATTGTTGGCTGCCCTTGTTTATAAGTTGTTGGTTTGTCGACTGCCTGTGTTTGTTAGTTTGTTGGCTGCCTGTGTTTATATATTTATTGGCTTGTTGACTGCCTGTGTTTATAATAGTATGCCATTCCCCTAGGGTGACCGCTTAATACAGGTTTGACTGTAGTATAGTTATTGAAAGTGGAAGAAATATATGTAATGATGGATGAAAATACAATAATGTGTATATATTTGGTATCTGCGTTGTGGTTTTACCCGGGTGTGTGTGGGGGGGGGGGGGGGGGGGGGGTTCTCCCTTATCTGGCTTTTACAGGGACGTACCGCCCAATAGGGTATGGTTTTTAGGGTTTTTTTTGTCTTGGACGGGGTATCAATTTTATCAATTTCTGTCTTAAACAGAGTATCTTTACATGGCGTAATGTCTTGAACAGTCAGGATAATTTCAGCATATATATTGACATAACAGGCAAAGCGCACACATTTTCTTTTGCACCATATACCACTATAAAATATATAGAGGTTATTCAGCGGAAAGTTGTGTAATACGGCTGGGTATTTTTACGAGTCAGTTTTTATTTATTCGAGCTTTTTTGCACTCGTCTTTTTGCGTATTCGTACTCTAAAATGCTATGTCGTATAATAATTGGTCATATTTATATTGAATTGGCCCATCTTGAATATGATAATTCAGGGAGCTCCGCTGTTAGGCTAAGCCTATCTATATATATTACTACCGTCAAAATGTAGATAGAAACAGGAACGCCTACTCAAAAACTGCTCCAAGCTCAGTATGTGTTTATCGATCGAATTTTACATGGGGAAGTTTATATACTACGCGTTGTTCGAGACGTAACCTAGACAACAGTTTCTTCGCATGCATCGTGCGACTTTGTTGGAGGTTTAGTAGTCTTAGGGGGTGATTACATGGCGAATTTCAGCCCGGTTAGGGGGCTGGAATTTTGTTGCGATTACATGACGAGTTTCAGCCCGGGCTGAAATTTCAGCCCGGGCGCCAAATTTGAAATTGCGCGGAAAGAGTCATCAGAGAATGAGGGGCGATTTGAATAACCGGCAACTTATTTACATATCGGCTGAACGTTTGAAGAACGAAGCTGTTGTTATATTCCATTTTCGATTTGAAATTCGCGACACATCGAATAAAATTTTCGATTTTATCTCCCTTGTTCCACTGGAACCTTTTTTCCATCTTGTTTAAAAACACAGGAGCGATTTTACAATACCCGGCAACTTATTTACATACCGGCTGCACGTGTATATAAAAGCAAAAGGACCATTCTTATTCAATGACATGCAAATACCTTGCCGGGCATTCTACAATTTATCCAAAACACAATCACTGCGCATGCCCAAGTTAACTTTTCAGCCCGGGATGAAAATTCCATTCCGATTACATGCTTTTTTTCAGCCCGTTTGGCCGGGCTGAAAATTCCAGCCCGGTTTCTTAAACCGGGCTGGAATTATCAGCCCGGGATGAATTTCAGCCCGGGCTGAAACCTTGTCCATGTAATCGCTAACTTAATTTCAAGAGGATTTGTTTCGGAAGTCGGGCTGAAATCTCAGCCCCCCTAACCGGGCTGTAATTTCAGCCCGGGATAAATTCGCCATGTAATCACCCCCTTAGTAGTGCGGGGAATAGACCTTTCTCCAAAATGGCCGCCGCAAATTCAAATACTTTGGACCGCGTTTATGGTCCAAGCTCAGCCCCCGTGACATAGACAGCGCAACACTAACGGCCTTTGTTACAAAAATACGCAAGAGAGATCTTACCATGACCGAAGATGACGCCTGTAAGGGCAATTGCCCGAAGTGTTGTCAGTAATTGATATTAATTCAATGTAAATAGACTAAGATAGTTTTTATAGATTTTATACATATAGTTATTATCTATATGACTTGTAAAGTAATGTAATTTTTATAGTATTTTGTATTGCAATGTAATGTAATTTTTATAGTATTTTGTGATATTTAAGTTTAGGTGTCCCCGATTAGTGGGCCTTTTGGCACGGTAGAAGACTTCGACCCATTAATAAAGTTGTTATTATTATTATAAATGATTAAAATTAAACTGAGCGGAAAATCAATACATGCATCTGAAAGACCACCACTTGTTTGGTAATCGTACGAAGTTTCATTAGGTTAGGTTCTATCTGGGGGTATGGCGTATACCCCCAGTCATACAAACGTCTCTAAATTTACCAGTTTTCAACTTCCGTTTCCTCGACTCAGATAGAACCTAACCTAACGAAACTTCGCTCGATTACCAAACAAGAGGTGGTCTTTCAGGTGCAAGTATTGATTTCCCGCTCAGCCTAATATGAATTTGCGGCGGCCATTTTGGAGAAAGGTCTATTTGGGGCAAAAACAAAACGGGCTTTAAGAAATCCGGTATACTCGTGGCAAAAACACGGCGGTTGTCGATTCTCCTTCCCTCGTTGAAAGCCTGATTATCGCCATCCCAGCTTCGCGAGGACCTGCGAGTTGCAGGACCTGCGATATTACTACTTGTAGCAGGCCCTCGTTTCAGCAGAGGAGGGCCTGATAACAGGTTACCAGAATGCTTTGCGATCGTAGTATCAATTTAATCTCAGTCGTCGACCATCCCAGAAGTGTTTCCGTTTGCTAGACTTTCTCGAACATTTCCCTTCTAAATCGAACTATTTTCAAGTGATTTGCAGTAAACAAGTTATGTACCATCTTAAACGCATCTAGTTCCAAAACGTCACGGCCGTGTGGCGGTTATATCTACGATCGGTGGACAGAGCCGGGTAAGTAGACATTCACGTATTTTACAAAGTGATAATAGCGTCTAATGAATTAAATGTTGTAGGGCTGCATCGGCGGACAAGTCAAATACTTAGTTGATTATCAACTTGAAGTTGGTAGAGGTAATTTAACCGCCATAGCGAGTTTGGAAAAGCTTTTCCAAATTCGCTACGGCGGTTAATTTACCTTTTACCAACTTGATAATCAACTAAATGATTCACATATTTTAGTTGACTCACGAAATGTATTCTTGGTTTGCAACTGACGTCATCGCCGCCATGTTGGATGACCATTAACAAAATAATTCTAATTAGCTTTATTGTTCCTGTCATCCAACACGGCCGCCAGGGTCTTTGTCATTTAAATCTCTCGGGAATGGTTGCAAACCAGCAATATGCAGATTTTTCTTGTGTCTCATTGTAGACAATCACTGCCGCGGCCGCAACACTGAGAGGCTTAACCAAATAGGTAATAAGTTCTTAAAGTATATCTTAGGTAAATAGTTATTGCAACTTGTATCTATAGTTGTTCTCGATACGTGCTTGACAAGTCTGAAGACGATTTTTCAGCGATCTACATCAATCCATCAGCAATTGCGAATATTAAGATGTTCACTGTTTCGTAAGATTCTATTTATTTTGATTTCATAGGGGTGTAGATCTCTCGATGGGAGCATTCTTTCCGTCATTGGATCATTTCTATATTATTGGATCCTTGAAGTTGCGTCCTGTTTATATATTAATTCCAAAACCGTGTTGTGGAAATATTTCAGTTATTATCGACAATGAAGTCATTATGTAAATTATCAACCAGTGATCAACCAGTCACGCGATTCATATGAATGTGTAACGTTTGTAAAATTGATTTTGTTCTAAATTTTAGCTGATTAGTTTCTTAAGAAAGCTTTGTCTCAAACATCATAGGTTGGGCTTATATATATTTTATAGGGATTTAATAGCAACAGAACATAGGTAATCTGCAAATATTCAAGATCAAACACAAGTCGAGCTCTGGAGTGAATATCAAGTCTCTGAAAATATCGTGACGATGTAAAATACAATACATGTTCAATACTAACAGTAAGGGTTACTTTTTTTTTTGTTAGAACATAAAATTTCCGCGGGCAAGTGTCATAGGTCTTCGACATAAACACTCTATTGTAGCTCTCTATTGTTATAATAGAAATACCGAGCACAGAATCTAATTAATTGCTAGCTACATATTCTGGCGTTACAGTGTTATAGAAGTACGGTTTAAAACAATAAGATGGTAACAATACGTTACAAGTGAGGATTCAGATTTACATGTACGCTGAATGTTCATATAATTGTTTACCAACACCTTGAATTTTTTATTTACGTATACATGCATTTTGCGAACAGTCTTAGATCAAATATTTTAAGGAGCAGTTCATATTTGTTTATTTTTTTTTTGCTATTCATTGTCAAATTGCACAAATTAAAATAATCTTTAATTTAATACGTACATCACATCCGTTGAAAGCCTGATCTTCGCGAGGACCAGGCTCTCTTCTCAGCAGAGGAGGGCCTGATCACTGGTTACGGATACAATTTCCAGAATGCTTTGCGATCGTAGTATCAATTTAATCTCAGTCGTCGACCATCCCGGAAGTACTTCCGTTTGCTAGACTTTCTCGAACATTTCCCTTCTAAATCGAACTATTTTCAAGTGATTTGCAGTAAACAAGTTATGTACCATCTGAAACGCATCTAGTTCCAAAACGTCACGGCCGTGTGGCGGTTATATCTGCGATCGGTGGACAGAGCCGGGTAAGTAGACATTCACGTATGTCACAAAGTGATTATAGCTTCCGAATGAATCAAATGTTGTAGGGCTGTATCGGCGCGGACATGTAAAACACTTAGCTGCAATTGATTATCAACTTGAAGTTGGTAAAGGTAATTTCGCCATAGCGAATTTGGAAGCTTTTCCAAATTCGCTACGGCGGTTAATTTACCTTTTACCAACTTGATAATCAACTAAATGATTCACATGTTTTAGTTGACTCACGAAATGTATATTCAGATTTGTCTTGTGTCTCATTGTAGACAACCACTGCCGCAACACTGAGAGGCTTAACCAAATAGGTAATAAGTTCTTAAAGTATATCTTAGGTAAATAGTTATTGCAACTTGTACCTATAGTTGTTCTCAATACGTGCTTGACAAGTCTGAAGAAGATTTTCCAGCGCCATCAGCAATTGCGAATAAATGTTCACTGTTTCGTAAGATTCTATTTATTTTGATTTCATAGGGGTGTAGATCTCTTGATGGGAGCATTCTTTCCGTCATTGGATCATTTCTATATTATTGGATCCTTGAAGTTGCGTCCTGTTTATATATTAATTCCAAAACCGTGTTGTGGAAATATTTTATTATCGACAATGAAGTCCGCATTATGTAAATTATCAACCAGTCACCAGCCAGTCACGCGATTCACACGAATCTGTACTGTGTAGACACATTGATTTTGTTTTAAATTTTAGCTGATTGGTTTATCAGAAAACTTTGTCTCAAACATCATAGGTTGGGCTTATATATATTTTATTGGGATTTAATAGCAACAGAACACACGTCAGATAATCTGCAGATTGTTCAAGATCAAACACAAGTTGAGCTCTAGAATATGTGGATATCATGTGAATATCAAGTCTCTGAAGATATCGTGACGATGTAAAATACAATACACTATTGTGGGGTATTGTAGGGCTACTATTTGTTTTTTAGAACATAAACTTTCCGCGGGCAAGTATCATTTTTGGTCTTCGACAGAAACACTATATTGTCATGCAATAGAAATATCGAGCTCAGAATCGAATTGCTAGATAATCTGGCGTTACTAACAGTGTTATAGAAGCACTCTTCAAACAATATGTCATTGAATGATATACAATATATGTTTTAGAAGCACTCTTACTAAAACAATATGATGGCAACAATACGTTACAAGTCAGGATTCATATTTACGCAGAATATTCATACATTCGTTTTACCATTAAGACCTTGAATTTGAACATATGTAATATTTTTTAGTTTCTTTTACATGTAATTGGTCTGGCTAGCTGTTTGACATTATTGCTCCTCTGTTTTCATTATTTACAATTGTTCGTTTAGATCAACCATTTTGATACGTGTGCATTTTGAAGATTTAGATCTTATATCAGTCATCGAACATAATTATTATGGCTACTGCGCTTGCGCAAGTGGCCATTATTGTCGTCGTCGCAGCATTCTTTGTAACATTCCTTCGTAATACTTTTTTGTAACAATTATTTGAATAACTGAACATGATATGGCATTGTTCGATTGTTTCGCTTCATTGACAGTTTGACAGTGGTGTCAAGTGCAATGCTTAAAAAGAAGATTGGCATATTTAGTGAGCTATATGGAGAGAAATTGCGTTGCAAAATAAATATGAAAGACACGTTTGTTTTTAAATGTTTTTATTTACGTAGGTGTATTTCTTTGACAACTGCACGAGCAGGGTCGCGTTTGATTGAGTCACATTGTCGAAGCTTTTGTTGAGTAACCGCCGGTCTTTTAGAGTCCTTCGTACAATTCATTTGTTTGAGTTGTACTTTCCTGAAATAAAGATAAAGGTTGCTAAAAGGGATTAGGTAAAATTAAGATATTTACTAAGAAGGACGGATCATTTTTTTTTCTAGTTAGTAATGTTTATGTGGGAGCTGTATTTGTTTGGCTAGGCTTCAAGGAGTCATTCACGCGCGAAGGGCGAAGCCGCGAAAAGAAGACGGCGAGCTAGTTTACTGGAGCAGAATTTTTGAAAATCATTCCGGCACAGCTTCAGTTGTTTAAAACGAGCAATTGATAACTGAAGAGATAAATGAAATTTCTACAGGTAAAAGGTTGTCGCGTGACGTGATACTCGTTAACTCATTTAGTTACACGCGCGCGCGCGAGGGGTGAAGTCAGAGAAGAAAGTATTGCTGAGGGACCAAATAATTTTTGTTATGCTAGCGTGAATTTACAACTCTTTGAAAATCTTTCAGAGCTTCAGTTGTTGAAAGGCTGATGTGCAATTTATTTTTCGATTCTGTTTTGTCAGCGCGAATGCTGCTGTGTAAACAAAGATAATAATAATAATAATAATCTTTATTTATATAGCGCCGTTTCTACTAAAAAACCAACAGCGCTTAACAAAACTACTTATTATAAACAAATAAACATTACTTTACTGATATGATAATTTACTATTATAAAAACGAATAATTATAAGGAAAGCAAAGATTTAAAAGGAACGATTAAATAAAAAAGTCTTAACTCTACTTAAGATATTACAGTATGAGGACAATCAGAAGAGTATGAGTGATGAGTGATTTGAGAATTTTGTTATGTCAGCATGAATGCTGCGAATGCTGTTGTGACAAAGATCAAAGCCGCGTGCTGGATTGCAGAAAATTAATTCACCGCGCTTTCGGGAGTCTGACGTTGGACAGCGTGACAAAATGATATTAGAAAATGGATTTTAGATCTACTATTGTTAAGTGTCTTAAATTTTTTTCAAAACGAGGAATGATTTTAATAGGAAAATATCTTCTAAAATTAAAGACGAACTTATCTGCTTGGTTTGTACATGAAAGATAAGATCATCTCATTTGAGCACAGTTTCCGTTGTTTTAAGAAAACAGTGGGTGATTGTATTCAAATTAGCTTGGGTTTCAAGTCTTGTTAGATGTACTGATCAAAATGACATGAAGGTAAATAAACTGAACAGAGTTTGTTGTCCGCAACTGAGAAGTCGGCGAGCTAGTTTACGAGAGCAGAGTGTTGCTAAAAGTGACCTAATAAATTTGTTACGTTAAACGTGAATCGTGCAGTGTACTGTAATTACCCAGTTCAGTTAGCTAGGATATGAGCAGAGTCACGTCACGCGCGAGGAGCGAAGCCCGGGGAGGGGGGGGGGGGGGGGGGAGCGGTACTCCCCAAAAAAATTTGGGTGGGGGTGTGCCGCTGGACTATAAAACCCCTTAAGGTAATTCCCTGGTAATAGAACCAAACATAGATTTCCGATGAAACTTGGTACACTTTTGTAACAAGTTAAGGAGATAATAAAAACGTGATAAAAAGAGGGGGTCACCGTGCTCGTTTCCACGCCACAATGCTGACGAGTGCGGTCATTTTGGCCCCTTTTGGCAAAAACCGTGCGCAGCAAATAAGCTCGATGTTTTTCAATGCAGCCGTGATATCGCACAGAGTTTGACTTTATTCCATTGTTTATTCACCGACGTTCCAGAAAAATGTCTTCGATTTCCTTTGTATTTACTTTACACTCCAAAGTAGATTCAAATTGGATATGCGCTGTGGGACCGTAGTGGCTCCCTCCGGAGAATTTAGTTAAATTGCCAAAAAACTGATCATAGATTTCTGCCCATCTTTTTCTTGTGTAATCTAGATACTGTTCTTATTAAAATTATGAAATAAAAAATGGGGGTCACCGTGCTTGTTTAGAAGAAAACGACCATTTATTTCCCAGCCAAGCTTTGTCTGAAAGAAATCCTGTAATGTTCTGTATGTGCGCGCGCTCGCACTCGCGCTAAATGACGCGTGGCGCGCGCAAATGACGCAATAAATTATGCGCAGTAAGGATGCGCAATGCAATACCAAGGAATCACCTTAACCTGTACCGACTACAAAACGCTAATTTTGCGACCCTGTTCCAGACTAAATGTTAAAAAAGATACCCTGTTCCAGACGATTTTTAACGATTTTTTTCTAACCCAAAAGGCTAAACTAGTAAGCAGCAGTTGTAAAGCTTCTTTCCTACGCGTTTCGATTCGTCTGACTAACATAATCCAGAGTATCAATTAACGATATTTGTGCCAAATTCTGGGAAACTGGTACCCTGTTCCACACCAAAAAAATGTCGTTTGTTATACCCTGTTCCAGACCAAACTGCTTAAAAACCCCGTCCAGCGGCACGTACCTATATAGCGTATATAAGAGAGTGCCCCCCCCCCCCCCCGGGAGCGAAGCCGCGAGAAGAAGCGACCAGCATGGCTGCGTAACTGGCGATTTCGTTGGCGCGCGATGGCAAAATACGCGCGTGCCGAAGCCACGAACGAACTGCCAGCTACGCAGGCTGAAATGTCTGTTTGGAGGACATGGAGAATAGACTTGAAGCATTTACAGTTGTTATAGTACCCTAGGTGAAAAGTTTTTTTTCCTCTGCGCAAACTGATAGAGCGGTGAGTCACGACGGCAAAGCCGGAGTAAAACAAAATCGCTTTTTTTGCTGTCCTTTATCTTCGTCAAGGAAAAAAATATCCTCAGACACCTTGTTATTGTTGTAGTTGTCTACACATAAAGTTCGATCTACGTAGTAGTTTCAGTTAGCATTTCTGTGAAATGTAATTACCTTTTCCAGCCCGCTTTGAATTGAGGTTGATTGTTCACAGCTTCAGTTCAGTTGAAAGACTGTTGATGCAACTGTACTTATGAGTGATTCAAACAGAATCATCACATGGTGGAGTCACTTGTAGAGCGTAGGTTGAAAACAACAGACTCATTTGCTGTGTGTGCATGTGTTGAGGAAAGATAAGACGGAACAAAAACAACAGTGACGTTAGACTATGTGTTGACATAAGATACCAGAATAGCGGTTTCTTTGATAATAAGATAAAATTTTAAAGTTGTACTAGTACAAATGGCTGTTCTGTGACTTATTTGCTGCCATGCGAGGAAGTCTGAAACGACCGAAAAAAGTTCTAATCTGTATAAGTATATAATGCGGGGGGAAAATCGAGTTTTTTACCACAATGCACCTTTTTGCGTGACATTATAGTAGGAAGCAAGATGAGAACTGTTCTTTGATGGATTCTTGTGTAATAATTCGTCGTCTATTTATAATATGTAAATAATTTCGCGGCGTGTAATTGGTCGGGTTATTACACAATTACAGAGATAAAGGCAAATAACTTTGACAGTTTGCAGGGTTTTTTTGGCAGGTTTTTTTCAGTTTCTCAGGT
The DNA here is from genome assembly GCA_029204205.1 of Desmophyllum pertusum. Lineage (NCBI taxonomy): Eukaryota > Metazoa > Cnidaria > Anthozoa > Scleractinia > Caryophylliidae > Desmophyllum > Desmophyllum pertusum. The sequence goes on along the minus strand of MU826876.1, from coordinate 72,714 downwards.
TTCTCACTTTCGTGAAGTCAAATCCCTTTGTTTAGACTGTGATTGAAACGCCTCGTATGTACAGTGGAACCCGGATAAGACGGACACGAAAAATTGTCCGTATTAAGCAACGTCTAATGACTGCAGTAAAAGACCAAGGAAGTGAAACTTTTGTGTTACGCCTGCCACGCAGCACAGTGAGCAGACAGTTGTCAAACATGTCATGTCAAATGAAAATATACAGTGCACAGATAAGCGAGGTTAACTTTGTATGGGGAGCGGAAAAGTGACCGATGTAATGTAAGATAAAATATATGAGCTTTTCGTCGGGACAAACAAAACTGTCCGTAATAAGTGCGAAAGGGGAGGGGATAGCCTGCGTGCAGACGTCTCCTTTTCCTTGCGCGTACTAACTTTCAAGTGCCTCCCGAGTTTGTAGGGGGGTCCTGCCGGGAAAATTTTGATACAGTCGAACCTCTACTAACGGCCACCTCTCCACAACGGCCACATCTCCACAACGGCCACTTTCCTTTGTCCCGGCGGACAGTCCATACATTCACTCTTGTTTTAACCTCTCTACAACGGCCACCTCTCAACAACGGCAACGGCCACTAAAGCGCCACAACGGCCACTTAATCAACGACTGACGAACGGTATATACAAAACCCTATCTTTTTTGGCGTACAATAATAAAAGGTCACGCAACCTCATCTGTACCACGCATCGTCGGGCAATACAGTATCTTATATTGCGGCACGTGTTTAGCCACTGATGGAAGAGTCACACAGTACTAGAAAGTACAAGGCCCCCATTTTTTTCTATTTTCCATTTTTTTTACGCTTTTACAGTACTGTATTTTTATTTCAGTCGTAATCGAGTACAGCTGATAAGGCTCTGTGTTTAAATTGCATTGCGAAATTGAAAACAAAACATGTCTTGTGGCACAGTAAGTCACATTAAAATAGAACCTCGCAGCCACTCACTCAAGCAAACAACCCTTGACAACTTAATTTCACGAAAGAGAAAGTAAACGATGTACAAACTGATGTACTCACTGTACCTTACTAGCTTTGTTTTGTTAACATTCCTGTTCTGAACATTTGGTTTCTGTTTTATTGATACATTTTGATTGTGTTACGTATTCATATGCTATAATAAGCATTTTTTTAAATAAAAATGTTGTCCCCCCCAAAAAAACAAATGGTGTCATATTACACCCTTACCTCTCTACAACGGCCACTTTTCTCATTTCGTGCGTTTTGATATGAAACCAGGCAGCAAAAAGCGAACGTATAAATATAAAAATTTCTTGCACTTTTTAAATTCAAAATGGATTATTGACAAACAAGAAACTTTATGTGACATGTAATTTACAATTTACGGACAAATGTATCTATCGATTGACAGGATTTTGCTGCGGCCTCTATTTCGCTCTTCTGTGACCTCTGGCTCGGTTCGGTCCATTTTATCCAATATTGACACACATGCTGAGCCCTTTTGCAGTTCATTATTGGGGTACCCAGTCTTCTCTCATTTTGATAGAGCCTGGGATTAAAATTTCGTATGAGGGTTTTTAGGTCGAATTTATCGTTAGCGTTAAATTCAGCTTATAGAATCTCAAGATCTGGTCCAAAATTTAATATGTCACCCAGCAAATCTACAAATGGCGGACCTTCGATGTTATCTTCGTTGATTCAGGCTTCATTTCCAGACTACACCAGTTAGCAAATTAGAGCTTTTAATTCACTTATTTTCAGCCATCGGTCCACGGACGCACCTGTCGCATCCCTCGCCCTGCGGGCCTGATTATTTTAGTGTGGTTAGCCAAAGCAAGAGATGTTGCCTTAGGGCTAGGGTTATCAAATGCAATACACCAAAGAAAAAAATAACAAAACCAACAAAGTTGCTGCACTATCCTCAACGGCGACAACTCGGAGAACGAAGTCTTGACCTATATTATCAATTGAGAGGTCTGGTGAGAGTTAACGAAAGCCATTGGTGTGAAAATGTTTATATCTAGTATGTCTAGTATACATGTTATAAAGGGATGATGTGGATTCATGACTGCTGGGTAGAGAAAAATATAACTTACTGATTGAAATCGTGAGAGTCGCTAACCCATTCCGTTTAATCGGCTCATGGGCTTCATGTATGCGCATTCTCTGAGTAAAAAATGCAGTAGCCATGAGCACGCGTCGCGGGCCTATTTTTATATAAGTCATCGAACAGTCTCAGATCTAACATTTTAAGGAACAGTTCATATTTGTTTATTTTTTGCTATATATATTTAACAAATAAAGAAGCCAAAACCATGTATTATACTGTAATAAAACACGACGGGAATTTGAGAACACGAGAGAAATTTAGAAAACACGAGCCGCAGGCGAGTGTTTTCTAAATTTCTCAAGTGTTCTCAAATTCCCGGAGTGTTTTATGACAGTATAATACATGGTTTTGGCTTCTTTATGTGCTTTAAAATATAGATTTAACGCGCGCGAAAACGATAAAACACGGCTTTTCTATGATTTATACTCTGATAAAACATGGTTTTTAACCAATCAGAGCGCGCGCATTTTTCCAGTCTATGTTTTAAATATATATATTCATTGTCCAATTGCACAAAATACACTTTCTTCACGGTCATTTTATTACTTTTACAGTCAATTCAAGTTCTTGGTATAATCGAATTTCGTCTTAAATTTATTTTTCCTTAGTGTCCTAAACAAGTCAAACAAGTTTATACTTTTATTGGTTTTCATTATAAATCACCGACAGCACTAGAATAAGTATCATGCATGTATATGTAAGACTGACAAAAACAGGGCTAATTTACCAGATCCAGAAAGAGAACCGCAGATGAAACCAGTTTTTTTTTATTGTTTTCAGATCAGCTTATTCGCATATAGAACTAGAGAGACAATGGAAAGTGAATTTGTGTCAGTTTCAAGAGCTTTCAAAGGCCATGTTATCGGTAAGGGTGGATATGTGATAAACGATATGATACAGAGGTCTGGAGCAAGGATTATCCCAGCGAGCATACCAGAGGAAGGGTTTACAGTCCGCGGTGATGCAGAGCAGGTAGCATGCGCAAAGACGCTTATTTTACAAAAAGTGGTAAGTTGTAAACAAACAGTGCATTAACAAGTAAAACATATTTACGTCATTGATCAACGCAATATCATCGATCGCATGACATTATCTTGCTATATCGCAACATTACTCCAACCACTATTATTAATACACAGAGAAAGGTAAAAATAATATGTAAGTGACTTGTACGTTTCGGGCCTGAGTGGAAGAAGTCAAAAGGAGCCGTGATTTTAAACGTAGCTAACTATATTTCTTTATAATTAATTAGTTGCACCCGTTTTCTGTGGTGGTGGTTTTGGGGTTCAATACTTTGTGGTTGTGTTTTTTTTACAAAGGTGCTCATATTGTCCATGCAGCTGTAGCTTACTTTGATGGTGTTTTTGTTGAAGATTTTGTGGTATCTGTGGCTCGCGGGGAAGTGCTTAGCGGTGAGGAGTAGAAATGTTTTTCCTACGTTGGTTGCTACATTCTTGCTGAAAGGAGGGTTGAACCAGATTATTTGCCTCTGTCTTTCTACGTGGAGTGGGAGTACTGTGGGTGGAGTACTGGAGCTTTTCATTGTGGCCGCTTTTCTTTAGGGCGTCTTCGTAGTGAGGTTTTGATTTGTTGAACATCTCCTCGTTACTTGAGATTTCGGATATTCGTAGGCCGATGGCTGCAGGTAGTTGTTTGAGGATTGTGGGGGGGTGGTTGGACATTATGTCGATGTACTGTGTTTCATTGTTAGGCTTGCGGTAGGGGTAGTGGGTTCCGTCTGTGAGGTTTAGGGTTACATCCAGGAAGTTCACGATTTTGAGATTGCTTTGGATGGTGATGCTTAGACCGTGGTTCTTGAAGGTTTTTGTGATCTCTTTTCTTGTTCGTTCTGCTTGGGGTCCGGATGTTTGCTTAAACAGTGCTAATCCGTCGTCTCGGTATAGTCCTATGTTGTTTAGTCCGTATTTCTTGGACAGTGTGTCCAGGAGGAAAAGTCCCACGAGTTCACATATTTTCAGCTCCGTCGTAGCTTCCCATTGTTATATCGAACATGTTGTTGTTGTTTTTCTTGACCCAGGCGATGTCATTGTCGAACAGGAGAGATTTTCTGCAGTGCATGATGATGTGGAGGTCTTGGTTTGTGATGTTGATGTATTTCTTGGCGTATTCTATTGCGTTGAGGAGTAGGTTTTCGGATATGGAGGGGTAAAAGTTGTCGATGTCGAATACGGTGAAAGAGTGCTTGCTTTTTTCAGGGATGTTGTTGAACCAGTTAATTGCGGCTGTTGTATTTCTCCATTGGTTTAATGATGTTTGTTGTCTGATGCTGGTATTGATGTTGTCGAGTATTGATTTGCTAACCATTCCTAAATCGCTTTTGGCAGGGTTTGATCAGTCTGCATGTAGGGTTGTTCTCGAAGTTTTTGTTTGTGGTCTTTTAGGGTTATGAAGGCCTGTTGCTTTGCAGTGGTTTCGGTTCTGTCTTCGATCTTGAGTTTTGTCGCTATGGCTTGTGCTTCGAGCTTAGTAGTTTGTGTAGGCGCTTGTATTTGCTTTCTTGTAGGTTGTGGTAATGTTGTTTCTGAGGAGGTTGTCATATCATGCTGAGTCTTGTCGAGCTTGTAGAAGTTTGTTGTTTTGTCGGCGGGGATGAAGGCTTTTGTCGATTTGTTAATGTTGCTTGTGTCCTCGTTTAGTTTGTTTTGGAACTGTTCGTTGACATTTCTAAATTGGACGTTTTTCACCATGTGTAATAGGTCGGCTTCGAACTTGATCATTTCTTCGTTTTGTGGCGGGCATTTTTCTCGCTTTGAATCCGAATTTGTTGTTTGCTGCTTTATCCGTTTCATCTGTGTTGTCTGCTACATCTGTGTTTTGGTCGAAGAAGAAGGCTTTCCATCTCATGCGTTTGATGACGCTTTCCACTTTCTCGATTAGGCGTTTTAGGTAGGTGTCTTTCGGAGGTACAGTACTGTGCAAAAGTAATGCAAACGTATTTCGACGACATTCGTTAATTGTTCTTGCGAAATTTCGGCGAAATTTCGGCGAAATTTCGCCGCGATTTTCGAATCGCTTCAAAACGAAATTCGACGAAATTTCGACGAGATTTCGTTGATGACAACGAAATTTCGTAATCACGAAAATTCGAAGATGCGAAATTTCGCGAATTTTTCGAACTAGCGAAAATTCGCGGACTGCGAAATTTCGCGGATTTTCGAACTAGCGAAAATTCGAGGAAGCGAAATTTCGTGGATTTTCGCAGTTGCAAGCGAAATTTCGAACCATTGAAACTCGAACAAGCGAAAAAACCAAAGTGGAAATTAGTACATGTAATTACAAAGGGAATGAAGGCTGTTTACACGTAAACTGTTTTATCATTTGCCGCGTGCTCACGAATGACAAGCGGCTGGGCTGGACCTTATCGTGTCTTCGCTCGCTCGTTATGTTTTGTCTTTCGCTCGGTAAAAACAAACATTGTTCAGTATCGTGTCTTTGCTCGCTCGTTATGTTTTTGTCTTTCGCTTGATTACAAAAGTGTTTTTAATTTGACTCTTCGGACAATAACGACAAACATTGTTTAATCGTGTCTTTCGCTCGCTCGTTATGGTTTGTCTTTCGCTCGAAAACAAACATTATTTTTTCGTGTCTTTCGCTCGCTCGTTATGTTTTTGTCTTTCGCTTGATTACAAATTAGAGAAGTGTTTTAATTTGACTCTTCGGACAGTAACAACAAACATTGAATTATCGTGTCTTTCTTCGCTCGCTTCGCTTATTGATGGCGAATTCTTACATAAACAGAGTATATACACCTTATAATTATTGGATGGTTTTTAACACATAATACGCGCGGATATTTTGAGAGCAATGAGCAAAATGTCCGCGCGTATTGTATGTTAAACTATCGAATAAGGGATTTATTATTCCACTGACGACCAAATACTAGTAAGTCAAAATGTACACTCTAATAATATCACTGCTTTATTACATCTTATAGTTAACATACAATATTACTTATACCACATGAATGCTAATTTCTGCTAAAATTTGATTTATCTCGGTTTATCAGTGAAATTTGAAACTCAACGGTGCTTTTACTTTTACGTCTATTACACGATTGTATTTTTTATTATTCTGGTGACGCTGGCGTAGCTGATAAGCAAACCTTCTCTCTGTATATTCCTAAGTATTTCAGCTGGATGAAGATCTTGCTTGTAGAGTGACTCGATTCGATTTCGTGTGTAGTTGTTTACCTTTGGCATGATTTGCATCGGAAATGACGATACAGTGTATGGATCTTAATTAAACGTAATTTAAGTGTGGGCGTTTAGTAGGAACAATAGACTTTTCGGACGCAATCATGAAATAACATTTTAATTGTGTTTCTCGCCCACTATTTTAATTAGTGTTTTAAAGGTGATTCTCGGACTGTAACACAAAAAGTGTTTTAACGACTCTTCCGACGGTAAGAACAAACATTGTTTTATCATGTCTTCGCTCGCTTGTTATGTTTTGTCTTTCACTCGATCAAATTAGAGAAGTGTTTTTTAATGTGTGTGACTCTTCGGACGGTAACAACAAACATCGTTTTATCATGTATTCGCTCGCTCGTTATGTTTTGTCTTCCGCTCGATCAAATTAGAGAAGTGTTTTTAATGTGTGTGACTCTTCGGAAGGTAACAACAAACATTGTTTTATCGTGTCTTTCGCTCGATCGAAATACATGTATACGGCAAACGTTTTAAATTGACGCGGGGACAGCAACAACAAACAATTTTATATCATGTCTCTCACTCACTCTTTTGTTTTGTTTTTCGTTCGATCAGAATATATAGAGAAGAGTTTTATAATGTGACTCTTGGACGGTGAAATCAATCTTTTTTTATGTTATTCTTTCGCTCGCTCGTTATTCTTTGTCGTACGCTCTATCAAATTAGAGAAGTGGTATTATATTATATTGTACTTTTGGCGAGCGAAAATTCGAACGAGCGAAATTTCGCTCGAAGTATAGAACGAAATTTCGTTGACTGCCGAAGCGAAATTTCGCACCAAATTTCGCTAGGTCCTGCGAACTTTCGCTCGAAAGTTTCGCAAACCAAAACGAAATTTCGCTAGGTCCCGCGAAATTTCGCTCGAAATTTTTCGCAAGCCAAAGCGAAATTTCGCAGCAGTTAAAACAATAGGCTTCCGAAATTTCGCCGAAAATTCGCCGAAATTTCGTTTGATGCGAAATTTCGTTCATTTTCGTTCATTTTCGCCGAAAAGCCCCGAAAAGCTCCGAAATTCGTCGAATTACGTTTGCATTACTTTTGCACAGTACTGTATAGGTATGTTTTTCATCGAATAGTTGAATCTAACTTGTTCCATCTTCTGGTGATGCGGCTTGATTAAAGTGCTCAACTGGGTTCAGGAGCTGTAATTATTTCCCACATTCTGATTGGCTTTCATTCAAATTATTTTCAGCTACAAAATCTGACTTATGACTATTTGAGATGTACTTGCACAGAATCCTACGTTGACTGTGAAATGTTACTCTACAGGCTGAGATCAACACGGGATCTGGGAACCAGTAGAGATTCCAACCGAATACATTGGATTAATAATTGGAAAGCATAGAGCTAATCTTCGCGAGATATACAATCAGACAGGAGCAGAAGTGACTCGCAAAGGACAGGAACTGTATATAGTCAGTGGAACAGAACAACAAAGGGAACAGGGCGAAATTGAAACATTGGATTAAGAGTGGTTGGTACATAATACATATAGTTTAAATGTTTATTACAGGGGGGGGGTGGGGGGGGGTGGGGGGATAGAGACAGGGCCTGGGACCGAGAACCATGCTCTTCACAACTTGCAAAGCGATTAATTTCGTTTTGGTCAGCGGTGTTTTCTTAAGGCTTCTTTTTCGCGCGCAAAATTCCTTAAAAAAATTAATTAACGTTCCTATAAACTATTTCGAGATTATTCCAACACGTTCAATTTGTCTAATGTGGCCGAACGTTTGCAGGATCTGAATTCGTGAGTTCAAGTCCAGGACAGAAAAAGGAAAATTAACCTTCGCGTGTTGACGTTCTCCATAATACCGTGAATTTGGACATTTGATTTTTTTTGTTTTGCATACGAAGGCAAAGAAATGTAAATAGCAAAACGCACGTGCGTTTTGTTTTGCATGGGACGGCAAAGAAATATGCAAAACACACGTGCAGAATATTGTATTACTAATTAAACCTATTGTTCTGTAACGTTCTTGTTGTCGTCGCAGTCGTGGTTGCATCTTAAAAACGAAAAACTTGAGGAAGAAGTTTATCTGGTTTAAAGGATCACAAAGTCAAAAAAATACAATAATCATTCATACATCAGTACGCACTTCCATCGCCTCATCGGTCGCCATGTTTTTTCGTTTATAGCTTTCCTTCTGACTTTACACAAATTCTACGCACGTGCAGATTATGAATCCGCTGGCTAAAGTTGTGATGATTGCTTTGCAAGTTGTGAGAGCATGGTTTGGATTTGATTTAAGGTGGCTCATCTCAGTTTTGCAAGGGCATACCTTCCCGAATTTGAACGGCTGATACTTCGCTGTCAGAGCACCATCTGACTAGCTACTTCACCACTTTAATAGAAATAGAATGAACTTTCCAAAAAAGTAGTTTTGATTGGCATCGGTGTTACCATAGCAACGCAGCGATGACGTCATGCATTTTACATATGACCATTTTTCTCGACATCTAGACGTAAACTTTTAAAACCACCTTATGTTCCTTGAAGCCTAGATGTAGTTCTTCACGATTAAGAATTTTTAAAAAATTATATGAGAAATATGCCTGAATATAGACAAAAGAGAAATTTCTGAAAGAGATCAGCTGTCAACAAATAATATAGCAAAAAACGATTGTGCGGATGAATGTAAGTGTTTGTATTTTTATTTTTATTTCGTACCCTTAAAATGATTCAATCCACTTGAAAATTCCAGAGAAAGCGCTAATAGATGTTAAACTTTGCATCCAAAAAAATTAAAGAAAATGTATCGACTAGTTTTTAATTACAGCTTCCGTAACAAATATGTTACTACGTTGAGTAAAATGCGAATCTAGCAGGGATTACTTCTGTCTACATGAAATGAAATCGAATGAAAGCAATTTCGAAGAAACTCTGACAGAAAACAGTCCTATGTCACAGGTATAATATGTGGTAAAAACATTACCTCAATCAGTTAAGAAGACATTGGTATCGACGAAATTAAACAAACGTAAGGTGAATATTTCATTTTTGTAATGAAAATATTCAACCGCATTTTATTCCAAAACGCTCTCATATAATTTTTTAAAAATTCTTAATCGTGAAGAACTACATTTAGGCTTCAAGGAACATAAGGTGGTTTTAAAAGTTTACGTCTAGATGTCGAGAAAAATGGTCATATGTAAAATGCATGACGTCGTCGCTGCGTTGCTATGGTAACACCGATGCCAATCAAAACTACTTTTTTGGAAAGTTCATTCTATTTCTATTTAAAAAGTGGTGAAGTAGCTAGTCAGATGGTGCTCTGACAGCGAAGTATCAGCCGTTCACATTAGGGAAGGTATGCCGTTGCAAAACTGAGATGAGCCACCTTAAGGTGGCGCAGGACCCTTGCTCATGAATAAATTCATAAGCTTAATTTCTGGGTGGGTGTAGTCTTCTAAACCTTCAAATCTCCGAATTTTGAAAGTCGATTCCGCTGAAACTTAATAGGGATATTGGCGGATGATGGAACTATATCATGATTGTGGTTTTTTCTGGCAGATCGCGCTGTACGGTGATACTTTAAGCTTCTAAAGTTAGAATTGCGGACATGCAATTTTTGTGTCCAAGCTTTCAACTTGAGAAGCGTTCTAAATTAAATGTTTGTATTACCTATAGGTAGATAATAACCTCTTTTGTGATGTGACAGAAGCAGATTTTGCAATTTCAAGACTGGTTGAAAGTTGTTAGCATCCAAGGGAGTAAAAATGTGAAAATTAGACTTTGAAACGTTCGAATCTTCTTTTTGAAAGGCTTTTTTGAAATTCCGCTTCTGTCACATCACAATACAGTGTACTAAGTTTTCCTTCCTCGAGTATCAATTCCGGAAATTCTATATCCGCGACGAAAGCTTGGACACAAAGTTGTAGTTTTTACCGTCTCCGAAGATCACACGAGTCAATAATATATTCAACAACGACGCCTTTAGAGCTGTGAATCTAATTATGATAATTTGCCGTATTCCAGTGCACGTGCCGTAAAAATAAGTACAATAACGTGGTAATTAACCGCGTACTTTTCAAGGTGAGTGAAGATTTCGAGAGTTTTGTAGTGCACAAGAGAAAGGCAAGGCCTGATACATACCATCGCCAGTTATATAAAAAAAACAAGTGGATAAATTATTTTTCGCAATTTTCAGCATGCAATTTCGCGCCACGCGTGCTGAACGCTGTTGATTTACATTGCAATTTCTGTGCACTGAAATGCTTTAATCGAAACAAACTGAACCACCGTAAATACACGTGTACACCTTTTTACGTTTCAACCAGTGGCGATGGATTACGGTTTGATCATTTTGAATTACCTGTAAAAAATACCGTTTTTCAGTTGAAACAACGAGCTCTCGAAATAGTATTTTTCGAGAGTGAAATGGACAACAAGCTCGTACCTGAATATTTCAATTATTTCAATAATTACTAATACGCCGAAAACAGCATTTATTGAATACATTATTAAAAACGTAAAAAAAAATATCCTCATAAATATTTCGCGTATTGTCGGCTCAGTCGTTATGGTTCGTGCATACTCTTTAAATAAATAAATACATACATAATGAGAGCAAGGGTCCTGCGTCACGTTAAGAGAATGTATGGGAAGTAGCTACCCCCCCCCCTCCCCCCCCCCCCCCACCCCCCCCCTGGTTTATTATGTGACATATATATTCCCCTAGTTTACACGTTCTATATATTACCTATACAAATTATCACCCTTCTAATTTCTGCTACCTCAAGTTTAATTAATATATCAAATTCGAGAGACAATATAATGTTTCATCGGGATATCAAAACACCGCCGAGAAAAGGGTTGGAAATACGACTTGCAGCGGAGTATTTTTGACGAAATTCGAGATGGTTGGATAGCCGATGAGACACTGTGTCAAGTATTTGATATATCTTCTCAATCAAAACAAAAACTAAGGAGTAAACGGAGAAATAAAATGATCGTAAAAAGATATGCTAATTAAGACCGGGTATCCAATCCTCCGACACGGTTATGATTTCATTTGTTTTAACTTGAATTATTTAAAATGATCGTAAAAATGAACTAAATGAGTTTGAGAATTCTGTTTCCAAGCACCTTCGCCAAGTGTTCTTCATTGTAAGACGCAGAGGATTGTAGGATGTTGGGAAAGTATATATATGACATAGAATTATATATTAGACGACTAGGGACGAGTGAAGCGGATTCATTTAACCTGTGGCCCAACCCGCCATTTCCTTTTACGAACCTTCATAATAAATAAGAACCTGGTATAATTAACAGTCACACCTTTCTTTTATTGCAGGCTGGAGGAAGATTCAGGGGTGTAGAAAACGAATTTAAGAACGTTTGTTGCTTTATTGATGAATGGAATCTTCCTAAGAATTGTGAACTGAAGCTAGAGAAAGTGCAACAATATGATCGTAATGTGCTTCCGGGCACGCATGTCCATGGCCAATATCGATTAAGACCGGCTGAGGAGTATGAAACACAGGTCTGAAATCATGACTATCACCTGACATGTTTAAATCTGTCCAAAATATAGTGTCCCTCGATTTGATTCTTGACCATTGTAGATGAAGTTTAGTGTAGATGAAGACAAGTGCCTCTGGATGTTTTAGATCGGTTTGAATTCATATGAAGTTGAAACCGTGGACAGTTGAACGTAGAGAGAGCTGAATGCAATGAAAAAGCTAAATGCAGGGGCTGTTTTCAACATTGTTTGTCCGGACGCCGTATTTCAATACAATGTAGCAAAGATATCTATATATCTAGCCTTCCTTGCAGCCGTCTTGTTTATATTTAATGTATGTACTAATTTTTACCATTTTACTTATTTATAATTTCACGTTCACGTTTTAATGAGCTTCTTTTAGCTCCCGAGTGATACATGTACGTGGTTAAATAAAGTATCTAAAGTATCTATCTAAAAGTCTGCATGTGACATTAAATAACACTTACGCAATAATGAAACGCTGTAAATTTGTTTTTGGCTAGGAATGTTCTAACAATGACTCAAGCTATCTGTTTGATCTCACGCGTGCCGCTCTGGAATCGCTCCACATCAAACGTGAAGCGAGGGAAGGGAACGAGTATTTTGAAGCCGACATGTGGTGTCATTTCGGAACAGCCGTCATCCGGGGACCTAATGAAGGTAACGTTCCAAACGTTAGAATCGCGTTACATTTAGGTGAAATAATACGAACTATATTTTGCAATTTGTCGTATAATAAATTAGAATTAAACGCAGGTAACATGTTTGTACGAAATCGAGTAATGATTAAAAGGTACATTTACAACATACCACATTTTACCTAAAGGAGCTCGAGATTGAAATGCAGTTGGCACAAATCCGGAAAATATATTTAGCGAAGGCGACGAGCCAATTAATTATAAACCGAGTAAAATTCAGCCAAGAAAGGTTTATATCTAAATAATGTAAAGTAAATACCATCACTGAGGGTAAATCACGTACGTGAAGTGATTGAAATCGAATTGTCTACCTCATCGCAGTCATATTACATACCAGACCAGACAGTTCAGATAGCCGAGTTTATCACGTTTTTTTGTTACATTCCACAGAGGAAGCTGACAAGGGAAAATGGAACATCGGCGAGGCAATCGAAAAGTTTCAATCATCGGCGGAAGGAAACTATTGGAAAGTTGCATTTAAAGAAGGGGTGGATATCATCGAGGATATCTTCAAAGGAATTTATTTCGAAAAGACACCTGGGGAATATCTTGAATATATGGCAAGATATGATTTAACGTTTTTTACTCCATGTGGTTATCTAATAAGATGTAAGGTAAGTTGATCTTGGTTGACCTGTAGTTAGAAAGGTGTGAATACCTGCAGCTACATTAAATTACAAAAAAAACAAATGGGTGATTTGCCTGCTGTCCTTTAACATTTAGGTCATTACTGATTGGCAGAACTGTGTCCGTTAATAGCACGTTGGACATGTTTTATCGTCTTGCGCACATTAAGCCTATATCATAAAATATATAAAGAAACCATGGCCATTTATTATACTGATAAAACATTTACTATTATTTGAGAACATTTAGGAAATGTAGAAAACACTCACATGCAAATTGATCTCGTGTTCTCAAATCTCTGTCGTGTTTTATGACAGTATAATACATAGCTTTTACTTCTTTATTTGTTAAATGGAATACCATTCAATTAGACAGTTTAAGAATGATACTAGCGATAGTCAATTGAAAGAAACTGAACATTTTTGTAATCGTTAGTCTGTTCCGCGGCTTCCACGTTAATTTTTTTCGATATGCATGTAAGGTTGTACACACATATATTTACTACTGAAAAAAGAAAATCGAAGTGATACTTTATTACTCTAATTTTGCAGGTCTGGGTAGCAAAGGAGAATGCCAAGAAAAAGTTGGAGGACATTCCAATTCCATTTAGTGACGTCAAGAACATCCTGGACGAGATTCACTTCAAAGATGGACTAACACGTTCCCGCTGTCGAGGATGGCTGGTTTTTCAATCTCGAACATATTTGCAGGCCGACATTTTGTTTCCTGGATGCGAATTTGATTGCAGACTCACCATTCGTGGAAGAGCAGGTAAGGGTGTTGGAGTGATTTATTTAATCATTGTGCCTTTTTGTATCACATCTGTAATGACAAGTTTATTTAGTCCAGGGGTGGGGTGGGGGGAGGGGGAGAGACAGGTCCTGGGACAGAGAACCATTCTCTCGCAACTTGCAAATAAATCAAGTTTGTTTTGGTCCGCGGGACCTTAATTGTTGTTATTTTTTCTCAGTGCGCGAGCGGGCGGTATCCTGCAAATCCTGCAATCTGATTGGTTCCGGGAGCGGGCAGTATTCTCCTATCTCTGACCACGGTCACGGTAACCAAGGTCAAACTCGAAGTTGCGATTTTCGTTTTCGCCGGTACTTTTGTTACCTCAAAAAAAGTAGTTGTATTATCAACATTTCTGTATAAACGTACATGGCGGACTCGGACGATGGTCACAGTGAAAGCGAGATCTATTATCCAGAAGAATTAGATGAAAATGCTGAAGAAAACAAAGAAAACGATGCAGATAGTTTCAACATGACAGACGTACAACATTTCATTGAGGGCCAGCGACCCGAAAACACCGTGAAGAAGACTCATTATGACCTGAATGCATGGAAGAGATACCTAACAAGCCTAAAAGAATAAAGAGAAATTGAACAAATACCTGCCGAACCGCTGAATATCCTCATCTGTCGATTTTTCATGGATGTAAGGAAGAAAGATGGCGGACCATACGAGCCTTCAACACTGACATCGTATCAGAGAAGCCTGCAGAGGTACCTCAATGACAAAGGGTCCAAACTAAATATCCTGAAAGACCAAGAGTTCTCTAAATCAAGAGAGGTCCTTTCGGCGAAGAAGAAACAGCTTGTCGAAGAGAGCGCAAAGGGGAATCGTCCTCGAGCTGCCCGAGAGCTGTGCGAAGAAGAAGATCTGTTGTTTACGTCGGGCGAGTTTGGAGCCCAAAATCCAGAAGCTCTTCAGAGAACCCTGTGGTGTTTGCTTTCCCTGCAGTTTTGATTCCGAGCACGGGATGAGAGTCGTAAACTAAAGTGGGGAGATATTAGTCTCATTACGGACGGAACTATAGGAAATGAAGTTCTTCTTTGGATCGGAGAGAGAGGCTCCAAAACCCGGCATGGCGATGGCTCGAGAGCATTCAATCCAACAGCTCAAGCAACAAATAATGAGCGCTGTCCAGTGAAGTTTCTTCAAGTCCTTCAAGAGCCACAGGCCTGAAGAAATGATGAAACCAGATTCACCCTTTTTCTTAGCCATTAATCACCGACGGAAGGCAGTAAAGCGCCACTCGGGAAAAATGAAATTGGAAAGTTTATGCCAACAGCTGCCAAACGAGCGGGGCTGACAGGAAATGTGACGAACCATTCGGTGCGAAAAACTTGCATATTGCGCCTCATGGATGCAGAATTACCAGTCAACTACGTAGCACAGCTCAGTGGCCACAAGAATTTAAAAAGCCTGGATGCGTACAAGACTGCCTCCACCGCCACAAATGAAGCAAATCCTGGTCCACTTTCTACACGGCCTGCCAGTACCATGGTCGACACTCGAAGAAATTCAGAAGTGATTATGAACAAAACCTCTACGGTCACCTAGTTAGCGTCTGGTCCAACATCTGGCATATTTTCTGGTGCTTCAATTCAACGACTTGAAAAATGTTCATTCACGTTCAACTTCTCAAGCCACGACGATGAAGCGCCAAACAAGAAAAAGAAGCGAAGGACCATGATTGATTCCGACTCTGATTAAGATCAGACCTTCATTCTTTGAATCTTTTGAGATGTTTTTACCGATAGTTCTGAAGAAAAGTTTGATTATTCCTTGTTATAACTGTTTTTTTTTTCTTTTCATTTGTGATTCTTGGACAGTCGAGTTCGAATGCATTCAGCCGCGATTTTGGCTGCCGGTGCGGTGATGCTGTCGACGGTATGATTGACAGATCACGATTCTTGCTCGTGATTTCAAACATTTTAATGGTTTCGCATTCCCTGTTATTTATATTATAAAATTTCAGTTTCGAAAGGAGGATTTTTAATGTTACTATTGTTATTTATATACTTAAGTGTTTTGTAAACACAACAATGGTTTTGTGTATTAAAAACACTAACATTTCAACTTCCACTTCATTATTAAAAACGCAAAAAGCACAAAAAAACTAAAAGTCGGGATTTAGGAAAAAATAAAAAGGTTATTTGCCGGCCTAGGTCGGTCCGTATTGAGAAAAACTGTGCCCTTGGTCTTGAGTACGGGCACAGCTTTTCTCAATACGGACCTCCCGTCGGCAAATGACCTATATATATTCATATTTTTACATTTTTGTGCCGGTACAATACAATGTATGACTTTCTTACTCATATTACCAAATTTCAATCCTTTACGATCATTAACTAGAAGTCTATTTTTTTGTACGTTTTCCCCCAAGATTTCTTGACCTTAATCCGAAGTTTTGGTTGCGAATTAAGAGAAAGTTACGTCAAAGGCTTAACGCTATTATTCCGTTCGTGAGCCTTGGGGTGGGGGAAAGGGGGGAGGGTAGAATCTACCCCCCATGTATCTCCAAAAAAATTTACGCTATAGAAATGAAACTTGTGTGGTCTGTAAGCATCCAAAAATGTTTATTTTAGTGACAGTCACGTGTCAATTATGAACGCCATATCACGCCAACATTACGTCATGACTTACTTCACTTATTTCCTTGTCCCCATGGTCGAGGGGAAATGGCCCAGATAATCTTCTGCGCCACGCCCACCCGGTCACGTGTAACTACTGCCACCTCGCTCCATGACTTAAAACCAAATGCTCCTCTTTCCTTCTCTACGGTTCTGTGCCATGTCTGTATTGGTCTACCACTTCTTCTCTTTCCCGCCGGAGCCAGGTTAATGCTGTCTTAGGGTCATTGGCTGGCGTCCATTCTGAGGAAATGGCCATTAAACTTGCAGCGCTGCCGGTAGATTTGCTCACTGATGGGGCTGATATTAGCCCGGTTGCGGATCTCTTCGTTGGATACTTTCATAAGCATCTTCATACGTCTTATCAAACTCTTATGTAGGAACACATCAAGCTTCGTCTCGTCGACCTCGGTCATGCGCCATATGTTTTCGCACCCACATAGCAAAACAGCTATAGCGTTTGACTTGAAGATCTTCATCTTGGTGTGGAGTTACAGCTGGATGCTCTTCCATATGTTTCTGAGCTGGTTGAAAGCTGCTCTGGCCTTTCCAATCTGACAACTGATGTCTTCTTCTGAACCTCCTTTCTGGGTTACTGTTCCCCCAAGATAAACAAATTTCGACATCTCTTCTAGTTCTCTAGTTATACCCCTCCAATTGGCCGCAGTCGGTTAGATCACCTTCCTTAGGAAGTTTCCGGTACTATCAACCTACGACCCAGTCCTCCGGCAGTTCTTGCTCCCACACCTTACGAATAAGCAGTGTAAGATATCCTCATATGTTTCTAGATCTGCTTTTAAGATCTCGGCAGTCAGGCTATCAACTCCCCCAGCTGTTCCATTCGTCATCTCTTTGAGCGCTACGTATATTTCAGCCTTTTTTGGAGCATTTCAGGGTCAGGGCTCCCATCATCCTCGTCCACCTTTGCTTCTTATTCAGGTGCTGGGAGATTCAGAACTTCAAGAAAATTTTATTTCCATCGTTACTGAATTTCATCTTGTTTAGTCAACAGCACGCCATCTTTGCTCTTTACCATGTCGACTGTCCTTCCTTTCTTGTTTGATAGTTTTCCGGTGGCATCATAAACTGCTTTGAGGTGGCCTTGTTCTGTGGCTTTCTGTGCTTCTTCAGCGATCTTCTCTGCCTAATTATTCTTGTCCTTCTTGAGTTGTTTCTTCACTTCCTTGTCTTTTGCCGATTAATAATTTCTGTGTTTTCTCTCTGATCCTTTTGGACTGGGTGGAATTCATTTTCCTCTTCAATCTTCCTCCTTTCGTCGATTTTAATCCAGCTTTCAGCACCGATCCATGGTATGCTTATCCATGACTGGAACCCCAAAACCTCTTCAGCTGTGTCTTGGTATGCCTTCTTAATATTTTCCCATTCTTTTCCAAATCTTGGTCATCATCACTGTTGTTGGCTTCATCATCTACCAGGCAGCTAGATCTGTTTTCTAAGCTCGATCTTAAATTTCTGTGCCACCTCAGGCACTCTGAGCTTGGCCACATTATACTTCATTGATCTACACAGCCGCAACTTGATATTTGCGAAGACAAGGCGATGGTCTCGCTTTTGACATCAGTCCCCGGAATGCACGAGTGTCCAACACTGATATTCTAAACTTTCCACTGACAGCCACATGATTGATCTGGTTCTTGATGCGGTTTTTTGGTGATACCCATGCTTGTGGTTATCTTTATGGGGAACATTTTTATGTGATTACAATATTGTTGCTTGCGCCATAGGCTTTAGGCAAAGCGCTCCCCATTCTCGGACCTTTCTTTGTGCAGTCCGTGATAACCCACCGCTCCTTCTTTGCCATCTTGCTGGTCTCCGACTTTTGCATTCCAGTCCCCCATCAGGATCGCTAGTCGTGCTTTGGGATCTTATCAATGACTTTTTGCACCTTCACGTAGCAAGAAGTCCTTTGCCTCTTCATCGGCATCATTTGTTGGGCCATACACTTGGACGATTGTGGTTCTGATGTATCGCGAGTTGAACCTTGCTGTGACACTG
>MU826876.1:0-53657 GCA_029204205.1 Desmophyllum pertusum | reverse complement strand
GAAAAAGAGATTTAAAATTTGATGAAAAACATAAAGCACTTTTAAATCAAAGTTATACTTTGTTCGAATATATTGTACAAAACACGGGTAAAAGGAATAAATCTTATATATATTGTTCACTCTCTTTTTCGGCCTACTCTTTTATGAACAATTGTGGTATTAATTATATCTTATTCTATTCTTGGAGTTGAACTCAGATCTTTTATTCAAACCGTAAGGTTGAAGGGTGCAGAGTTTTGCACTCCAATAAGCTTCTCTTGTTAACAAGCGATGATCGAGGCTATTATTGTCACTAAAATTGCAAACTTGTTCGATGATAGCGAAATCAAAATCAGACAAAACATGAGTTTCTTTGTTAAAATGTATCGCGACCTCACAAGTGTTCTTCTTTGTACTCATAGTCGATTTGTGGTTGCGAAATCTGACTTTAAATTCGTTGCTTGTGGATCCTATATATTGAACATTACATTTATTACAAGTGACTAGGTAAATCACGTTCTTAGATTTGCAATGGAGATGTTGTGTGATGGGATAGATTCTGTTGGTGCTAGCGCTAGTGAAGTGATCGGATTCTACTAAAAAATTTACAACAGAGATTGCATTTCCTTTTGCATTTAAAAACAACCTTGAACATCTGTGTTATTGTAATTAGTGCGGCGAGGGCGTGCTAGAATATCTTTAATGTTTTTGGTTCTTCTGAATGATGGAATGATGGGCCCCTTGGGGAATATTTTGGCTAGAGAGGGTGAATTGTTCAACCCTGACAACGTCCGTTTCATCCCGGACAACCTTTCTAAAGGGGAGAGACAGGCCCTATCTGCACTTAGAGATATTGACAGTCAAACCATTAAAATCCAAGACAAGGGTTCCAAATTTGTGATCATCGACACAGATGAATATGACGCCAAAATGAAAGAACAATTACAAAACCCTGTCTATGAATTTATTTCAGAAAAACCGCTGTGAATCGCCTTCCAAACGGGAATAGGTTGGTGATCCAAGGATTATGAGGCGATTAGTTGTACCTATACTCCCTTCCCGTACTCTTAACTTTTTACTGAATTTACTAGGGGAATGGACTGTGAATTGCTGATCGACTTGGGAATAGTGAAGCGATCCTAATTGCAGAATATGTGTAAAGTCTCTTCAGAGCTTGCCACTGATGAAGGCCAAATTACAGCCTCCTTAGTGTGGTTGTTCCAGTGGCCTAGTGGTAAGGCATCTGACCGGTAACCAGGAGACCCGGGTTCAAATCCCGGCTGGGACACATTTTCACTCATAATCTTTGTTGTTGTGTTTCTGTTTCCATTACTCAACTGTCTATGAATTTATTAAGCGGCCGATGCATCATGGGCATCGAGAGCACTTTTTTTTCATGTCGCTAGCCTTAGTCCTCTTCACGGTTGACATGATGTTATCGCATCTCGATCTAAAATTAGCCAGTAGAGAATTTCTCTTCCACATTCTTTCTGTAGTGTCGTGTAAGTGCGTAGATGTATTTAGTTTATTACAGTAATCGCATTGGAAAAAAGCAAAGACAAATGTCCCACAGCAGCGAACAGCAGTGTTGTTGAAAATGTGGCTAAATTTTGATGTGTTACCTTTTCTCGTTATTCGATCCCACGGTTGACATGACGCAATCTCTGGTCATGTAAGTTTGATGCAATAGAGGTATTGTGCTATGAGCATGAAGCAATCCGCATTGGGATTTCTCTTCCTGATCGCAGTTACGATACCCCGTGGTATATGTTTTTGTAAACGTGATTAGTGTCCTTGGATTAGTGGTATTAAGATAAATTAAGGTATGTTTTCAAATGACTATTTGTCATTAGTTGATGGCATTTAGATATATATTTCGGTTTCTACACAGTAAATCTTAAAGTTAACCTATGAAGTCTGGAATAAGCTTATTAATCGTTTGTCGTGAAAGGTTTTAACATTCACACTCTTCCTACAAGAGATGAATAATTCAAATACTTTCTGTCTAGAAATCAAAAATGTGTGCATAAGAAAAGTGATTATTTTTAATACTAATCTGTGAAGCTGAGCATCTTAAAGTTAACCTATGAAGTCAGGAATAAGCTTATTAATCGTCTTTTCCTACAAGAGATGAATAATTCAAATACTTGCGGTGGAGAAATCAAAAATGTGTGCAAAAGAACAGTGATTCTTTTTAATACTAATCTGTGAAGCTGATCATGTATGTGCTGATGCAAAGTTTCAGAATGTAGTTGGATAACAAACAAAAAGTCGTCTTTCTTACTTCAGCAGAAATTAAACTTGATGACTTGAAATGACACAGGGAGCAGAGGAGTCGAATTGCGTTACTGCGTTATTCGATCTTGTTATTGTTTTCTCTTTGTCGTCCCAGCGGGTACTTAATGATCGAATAATGTAGTAACGCAATACACCGCGTATAAAGCCGAATATATCGACTCACAAAGGTCGTCGTATAAAGCATATAAATCGAAACTCGAAAAAGTCCAATTTTGATCCTCTACTGCCTGTGGAAAATATTGAAAATGTTTACATACGGTAGCTTCCTGATCTCAGTCTTTACATATGGATGGAAACAGAATTCAAAAAAGCACCACACACGACATAAACGTTGTTGAATCATAGAAATCAAGATTACTCTTTAATCAGTAGTAGTGGACCAAGTCATCTTGAAAATGGACTGTCTGTGATCTTTCTTGAGCTTGTCACAAAGTTCCCTTTTGTTGTTTAATCGGAAGTGAGCTATCAAAATAATCATTGATAAAAACAACTGTTTTTATCAACTGCCACGTATTTGAGTTGTATTTTAACTAATCAATCATTTTTTGTTCAATTTATTAAGCGGCCGATGCCCTATATGGGCATCGAGCCGCTTCAAGAAATGGACGGCTTTTTTTCATGTCCCTAGCCCTACCTCATTAAACGAACGATAAAACTCGTCCCAAAAACATAACAGTTTTTCTTACACAATTCCACAGCATATATGTCATTCACAATTTATTTTCACGTTGAGCGAAAACACATCTGTGCCCTTGTTGATTATGAATGCAATTGACATTAGCTAAAGTTGTCTACACAGTAAACTTGACCTAAGCTCAAACTTACGCTAGCCAAAATATTGCATCACCCAGTCACGTTTTTCGTGACGCAGGTTCGAAGTTGACTCTTAGATTTGGCGGGAGAACCTCAGAGTAAACTGACCGAGGGGTTGGAGGGGTGCATTGTTCTTTCTCCCCTCAAGGTGAAATTGGCCCGGGGGGGTTCTCCCAAAAAATTTGGGTGGGGGTGTGCCGCTGGGCTATAACAACCCTAATTTTGCGAACCTGTTCCAGACTAAGGGCCTGTTTACATGGAGGGAGGGTGACCCGGGTTCCCGGGTCACCTCCCTCCATGTAAACAGGCCCTAAATGTTGAAAAAAGATACCCTATTCCGGACGATTCTTAACGATTTTCTTTCTAACCCAAAAGGCTAAACTACTAAGCAGCACTGCGAGTTGTAGTTGTAAAGCTTTTTTAAACACTCCTACGCGTTTCTTTTCGTCTGACTACTTCATCTACCCTATGCCAGAGTATCAATTACCGATCTGTCATGCCAACTCCTGGGAAACTGATACCCTGATACCCAAAAATGCCTTTTGGTATACCCTGTTCCAGACCAAAATGCTAAAACACCATAACCGCTGTCCAGCTGCACGTTCCTATATAGGCGAAAATAAGGGAGTGCCCCCCCCCCCCGGGAAATCGGCCGCTTGTAATCCCTTCAGGGGTTCTTGTTTCAGAAGATGTGGTGGAATTCTACCCTTCAATATCTGAAGCACTCCTCAACCGTGCTCTCGATTTCGCATCCCAATACGTGAGCATTTCAGCCGATGACCCCCAAACAATTGTACATGCTAAGCACTCACTTCTATTCAACAACGGTGTCCCATGGGAAAAGAAAACTTCGACCTCGCTTTTTGACGTCACCATGGGAAGCTATCACGGAGCAGAGACATGTGAATTAGTCGGTTGTTATCTCCTCTCACAGCTGAAACAAATACCTGATATCGACATCGGACTTTACCGAGACGACGGACTAGCGATACTCAAACAAACCCCAAAGAGATAGAGAGAGTAAAGAAAGAAATATGCAAAATATTTGCCAAGAATGATCTGAAAATCACCATCGAAGCGAACAAGAAAATTGTCAATTTCCTTGACGTAACACTCGACTTGAACACTGAAAAATTCAAGCCTTATTCCAAACCAGCAAACACCCCAATTTACGTGCATTGCAAATCAAACCACCCGCCAAACATAATCAGAAACATTCCAGAATCAATAAACAGAAGACTATCTGATATTTCATCTGACGAAGATGTATTCAATGAAGCAGCACCCCCGTACCAAGAAGCGTTACGCAAGAGCGGTTACACACACAAACTTGAGTTCAAACCTTCGACGCAAAGAACACCAACACAAAAACACAACCGACATAGAAATATAATATGGTTCAACCCACCGTTCAACAGAAACGTCAAAACTAACGTAGGAAGAGCGTTCATCAGTCTAATCGACAAATGTTTCCCAACTGGCCACAAATTGAAGAAAATATTCAACAGAAATACACTTAAATAAGTTACAGCTGTATGCCAAATGTGAAACAAATAATAGACGGACATAACAAAGCCATCCTAAAGAAATCCGCACAACCACAAGAAGAAGGAATTGCAAAAACGTGCAACTGCCGAAAGAAAGATCAGTGGCCATTAGAAGGAGAGTGCTTGTCAAAAGAAATTGTTTTACCAAGCTAAGGTCACGACCAAAGACACGACTGAGACATACGTAGGATTGACAGCAACAGAGTTCAAAACCAGATGGAGAAATCACCAGATGTCATTCAAGCATGAGAAACGCAAGAATGCCACTGAGCTTAGCAAGCACCTGTGGCAGCTAAAGGATAAACAGGAAGACTTTACAATCACGTGGAGAATCCTTGCCAAAGCCAACCTTACACAAATCTCACCAAGCGATGCAATTTATGCAATACAGAGAAACACTTTATAATAACTAAACCACACATGGCAACCTTAAACAAGCGCAATGAACTCATATCAACATGCAGACACCGACGAAAGTACATTCTAATGTATAAATTAATTAAAACAGATTACGCAGCCAATTAAGCGCGCGCATGTATTTTAAACGGTTTATTTTAACGGTTTATTTGATGATTTTGAAATGTAACGGTTTATTTTAACGGTTCATCTTACGCGATCATATATTGTTGTAGACCTCTACTGATGTTTCAGTGTATATGGAAATTAACTGATGAGTGGACCAACTTTCCGTTGGTCTATGAAACAGATTTGTATTAAAACCCATATGTGCTCAAAAATTGAGTAGTCAATCTACTGATTTAATCCGCTCCTTCACTGTAGAGCACTATCTTGGATTCACCGGTGAAAATCACCTGAATTATATATATATATATATATATAAAGGTTTAAAAAAGGCTAAGGACGGACAACTTCTGACGATAAAAATTATTAAATTTTTTTCTTCATTAAATTTTTACTTTTTATCGTCAGAAGTTGTCCGTCCTTAGCCTTTTTTAAACCTTTTTACTTCATTCACATGCCGAGGTTTGGACTGCGAATCCTTACAGGATCCTCCTGGCGAAGTAACATCTCTGTTGGCTCGAGTGGCACCGTCAAACTTCTATATATATATATATATATATATATATATATATATATATTTGTGTGAAGATTGGCTTTCCAACAATGATGCCACTTGGAAGAAGGATCCAATGGATACTACACGCTTGCACTCAAATATTTTTAGTATGTGTGGAGTGGAGCAAACAGCGAACTTCTTACCATGTCAAAACTTTAATGCAAACGTTTCGCCCGTTCGGGCTTCTTCAGTACATATAACGGATTAAAAATACTTGGATTTAATCCGTTATATGTACTGAAGAAGCCCGAACGGGCGAAACGTTTGCATTAAAGTTTTGACATGGTAAGAAGATCGCTGTTTGCTCCACTCCACACATACTATATATATATATATATATATATATATATATATATATATATATATATATATATATATATATATATATATATATATATATATATACGAATTTAAAGTCAGATTTCGCAACCACAAATCGGCTATGAGTACAAAGAAAAACACTTGTGAGGTCGCGATACATTTTAACAAAGAAACTCATGTTTTGTCTGATTTTGATTTCGCTATCATTGAACAAGTTTTCAATTTCAGTGACAATAATAGCCTCGATCATCGCTTGTTAACAAGAGAAGCTTATTGGAGTGCACAACTTTGCACCCTTCAACCTTACGGTTTGAATAAAAGATCTGAGTTCAACTCCAAGAATAGAATAAGATATAATTAATACCACAAATTGCCGTTTAGTTTTTTCGAATACTTTTGTTTCTACTGACCCACAGGTGTTCTTCTTACGTAATCATGGTTAAATTCAAAGAATATAATTGTATAATCGTTCAAGGGCTTTATCAAGGAATTTGTTACAAGGCTGAGAGTATAGCCGCATACAATACCGGAGTTCAGGGGCTTAATTTTAGGATTTTGTTATCAATCATTCAAAGGCTTTTTATTCGGATCCTGTTACCCTGGAGTAATATTGTACACTAGAAAACGCTTTAGTTCAAGGACTTTGAGTTAAGAATTTGTTACGAACTATATTGTTTATTTATTTCCATTGTAATTTTCCTTGTAATTGCGTAATACTCTAGTGGTCCGGTACCTTTTAATTAGCACTTTCTCTAGGCCATTCATTTTTATTCACCAGTAATTAATAATTTTATTGTTTGTAATTTTTAATATTTGTTTGAATTGTATTCTCGCTTATATAAGACCCAATTTTTAAAAACATTTTTATTCCAAGTATTTTTAATCCGTTATATGTACTGAAGAAGCCCGAACGGGCGAAACGTTTGCATTAAAGTTTTGACATGGTAAGAAGTTCGCTGTTTGCTCCACTCCACACATACTAAAAATATTTGAGTGCAAGCGTGTAGTATCCATTGGATCCTTCTTCCAAGTGGCATCATTGTTGGAAAGCCAATATTCACACAAATATATATATATATATATATATATATATATATATAAACGTAAACTTGTGAGAAGTCTCTCAAACAATGCTCATCTTCTTGTCTTCAACTGGAGGATCACTTGAGCGATCATGGAAACTTGAATGCGGTTGTAAGTAAATGCTTGAACTGTAAAGGTCAAATCTCCAACTCCAGTTTAGATGTTTAGCTTTTAATTCTCAACGTTTCGGCCGTCGCGGCCTTCTTCAGGAGCGAAACGGCCGAAACGTTGAGAATTAAAAGCTAAACATCTAAACTGGAGTTGGAGATTTGACCTTTACAGTTCAAGCATTTATATATATATATATATATATATATATATATATATATATATATATATATATAATATATATATATATAATATATATATATATATATATATATATATATATATATATATATATATTTGTGTGAAGATTGGCTTTCCAACAATGATGCCACTTGGAAGAAGGATCCAATGGATACTACACGCTTGCACTCAAATATTTTAGTATGTGTGGAGTGGAGCAAACAGCGAACTTCTTACCATGTCAAAACTTTAATGCAGACGTTTCGCCCGTTCGGGCTTCTTCTTCAGTACATATAACAGGATTAAAAATACTTGGAATAAAAATGTTTTTAAAAATTGGGTCTTATATAAGCGAGAATACAATTCAAACAAATATTAAAAATTACAAACAATAAAATTCTTAATTACTGGTGAATAAAAATGAATGGCCTAGAGAAAGTTCTAATTAAAATGTACCGGACCACTAGAGTATTACGTAATTACAAGGAAAATACAATGGAAATAAATAAACAATATAGTTCGTAACAAATTCCTAACTCAAAGTCCTTGAACTAAAGCGTTTTCTAGTGTACAATATTACTCCAGGGTAACAGGATCCAAATAAAAAGCCTTTGAATGATTAATAACAAAATCCTAAAATTAAGCCCCTGAACTCTGGTATTGTATGCGGCTATACTCTCAGCCTTGTAACAAATTCCTTGATTAAGAGTCATTGTCTGAGAAAGTGTTTCCAGGTGTTGGAAATGGGGTCAACCGATTTTGATGAAACTTGGTAAAGAAGTTGGCCTTGATGAGATATTCCAAAAGCTACTTTGGGGTGCCTCCGAATCATTGAAAATCCTGTTTTTGAAGGGGCAAGTTTGGATTAGTATAAAACCAAACCAACAAAACCTATTGACTAATTAATTGTATGGTGTGTTTCTACTATAAATACTCTTTCAGTTCATATGTGCGGATTCGGCACAAAAGGTTCTGGCAGTGTGGGGTCTGGGACGAGTTTTGGCCAAATTTTGAAGAGAAAACCACTACCCAAAATTGCCAAATTTTAGAAGTTCATATTTTTTAACTGCCCAATTGGCTAAAATTGATACTTGTGTCAGGAGTTACCCTAATGTAAGTAGAATGAAAATCAATTGAGAAATATTTGGCCCATTTATTTTTTAGGTGCTTTAAATACCCATTTTGCAGCACACCCTCACGAAATTTGCATATTGTCAAAAGCCAAAATTTAACACCCATACTAGCTTTATTTATATTTAAACACTTCAGTTTGCTTTAGTGAGGCCTAATTTATTTATAAAATATTTGAAAAGCAGTAATTGTGTGAGTAAACACTACTTTATACTTTTAAATTGCCTTAGAAATAATAAATCAGTGCTCACAAAACCAACTTTTGTTTCACTTAAAACAAAAATATGCATTCAATACAGCAACTTAGAACACAAATAACTAATAGGATGGTGTGTTAGTTATGTACTGACACTTTTTCCAAATATAGCCATGCTTACTTGAACTTACCTAAGACCTTGGCTTGGCCCTTGGCTTGAAGGAAACTGATGTCTTTATGGTAAATGTAATACAAATAAATAGCCATATTCCAAAATCAAGCGAGTAAAACCATCCTATGGCCAAATCATATTACCTGGCGATCAGTTTATTCTGTATTTGTTTACAGATGAGTCCATGATAGTCCAATATAATGAAGAATGCTTTCTGAAGCCGTTGACCTGTTTGGCAGTTTTGTCTCCTATCGAGCTTTTCGGGACTACTCGTCATTGGATGTAAATAATTAAACACAGTTAGAAGTCCATATGATATGCAGATTTTCTCCAGGGGTAAAACAGATGTCCTTACATCGGATTTAATACCATACATATGTAGAAGACAAAAAAGTCTAAGCTTTATATCCTTGCCCTTTTAGATCCTTTTAATACGTGTATGTTTATCTGCCATTTTGGATGTGGTCGCAAGAGAACTGGGTCGAGAGTAGTCTCAGTCTAAAACAATATGCACGCAATTTATTTATTTTTATAGGAGCATATCACCCTCCTATATTTTAAATCTTTATTATCAACTAAACAGAAATACAATAAAAATTAATTGTATATTCCTTTGACGTGTTGGCATATAAGTTTTGCTTTAATTTTGATGCATTGACTTAAACACCTACATTTCGTGACTCTTTTTTGGGGTTACATTTCATTAGACCGGTCTCGGAACAATTACATAAAGCAACGTTTTTATCTCCAGTCCTCCAAATCAGTGGCATTGTATTTCTGTTTAGTTGATAATAAAGATTTAAAATATAGGAGGGTGATATGCTCCTATAAAAATAAATAAATTGCGTGCATATTGTTTTAGACTGAGACTACTCTCGACCCAGTTCTCTTGCGACCACATCCAAAATGGCAGATAAACATACACGTATTAAAAGGATCTAAAAGGGCAAGGATATAAAGCTTAGACTTTTTTGTCTTCTACATATGTATGGTATTAAATCCGATGTAAGGACATCTGTTTTACCCCTGGAGAAAATCTGCATATCATATGGACTTCTAACTGTGTTTAATTATTTACATCCAATGACGAGTAGTCCCGAAAAGCTCGATAGGAGACAAAACTGCCAAACAGGTCAACGGCTTCAGAAAGCATTCTTCATTATATTGGACTATCATGGACTCATCTGTAAACAAATACAGAATAAACTGATCGCCAGGTAATATGATTTGGCCATAGGATGGTTTTACTCGCTTGATTTTGGAATATGGCTATTTATTTGTATTACATTTACCATAAAGACATCAGTTTCCTTCAAGCCAAGGGCCAAGCCAAGGGCTTAGGTAAGTTCAAGTAAGCATGGCTATATTTGGAAAAAGTGTCAGTACATAACTAACACACCATCTTATTAGTTATTTGTGTTCTAAGTTGCTGTATTGAATGCATATTTTTGTTTTAAGTGAAACAAAAGTTGGTTTTGTGAGCACTGATTTATTATTTCTAAGGCAATTTAAAAGTATAAAGTAGTGTTTACTCACACAATTACTGCTTTTCAAATATTTTATAAATAAATTAGGCCTCACTAAAGCAAACTGAAGTGTTTAAATATAAATAAAGCTAGTATGGGTGTTAAATTTTGGCTTTTGACAATATGCAAATTTCGTGAGGGTGTGCTGCAAAATGGGTCTTTAAAGCACCTAAAAAATAAATGGGCCAAATATTTCTCAATTGATTTTCATTCTACTTACATTAGGGTAACTCCTGACACAAGTATCAATTTTAGCCAATTGGGCAGTTAAAAAATATGAACTTCTAAAATTTGGCAATTTTGGGTAGTGGTTTTCTCTTCAAAATTTGGCCAAAACTCGTCCCAGACCCCACACTGCCAGAACCTTTTGTGCCGAATCCGCACATATGAACTGAAAGAGTATTTATAGTAGAAACACACCATACAATTAATTAGTCAATAGGTTTTGTTGGTTTGGTTTTATACTAATCCAAACTTGCCCCTTCAAAAAACAGGATTTTCAATGATTCGGAGGCGCCAAATGGGACCCCCCCTGAAACTTTTTAAATAAAAAGTCAAAAAACAAAACCAAAGTGGCTTTTGGAATATCTCATCAAGGCCAACTTCTTTACCAAGTTTCATCAAAATCGGTTGACCCCATTTCCAACACCTGGAACACTTTCTCAGACAATGACTCTTAAGCCCTTGAACGATTATATAATTATATCTCCATTTTTGGGTCGAGTATTTCGATTTCGAACTCAAACAAGGCGTTTGTTTATTGAAGGATGAAATAAATAATGAAATGTAAGACGGGCATAGACGGCTTCTCGACCTCGATTACTGCTGGAACTTAGATTTTTCGAACCCTCGATTTCTCGAAAACCCCGATAACTCGAACCAAAAGTCGTTTCTACGGAGCCCTGTTAGTGCCATATTGATGATGTATTCTTTTTTCTTTTGGCGGACACTTTCTTACCTTTGGCGCGACTTTTTCTCTCTGGCGCGACTTTTTTTTTTTCTGGCGCGACTTTTTTTCTCTGGCGCGACTTTTTTTTTCTGGCGCGACTTTTTCTCTCTGGCGCTCATTTGTAGACCGCTACTAGATTTATTGCGGGCTCAAGTTCGAAAATACAATAAAGAAAGGCTGACTGTACGGTTGGGATAAATGTGAATATATTTTCCAATATTTCGTCAGGCACGGCCTGACTTCTTCAATGAACTAACTCCAAGAAAAAAACGTTACAATTCTAAACACCAAAAGACAAAATAATATAAGATTACAAGTAAAAAACGTTACAATTCAAATAACTGAGAAACAAAAGAATACAAGATTACAGGCAAAAAAAGTCGCGCCAGAAAAAAAAAGTCGCGCCAGAGAAAAAAAGTCGCGCCAGAAAAAAAAAAGTCGCGCCAGAGAGAAAAAGTCGCGCCAAAGGTAAGAAAGTGTTCGCCAAAAGAAAAAAAGAATACATCATCAATATGGCACTAACAGGGCTCCGTACGTTTCCCTTGGACTTGTTTCACTGTAATTTTACCCCCGATATTTCGAACTTCCTGATTTTTCAAACGAATTTTCGTTTCGCGTGGAGAGTTCCACTGTATGTCCCACTGTATATATTATGCGCAATATATGCGCAAGCGTTATGCACTAGTCAGCGGATTTACAAAATGTTTAACAGGAAGCGAAGGAGCGAAGGAGTGAAATTAGCCTCCCACAGCTACAACTCGGAAATGGCTTTGAGCCATTTTCCGAGTTAAAAAAGAACCCCGGGCGGATTCGAACCATCGCCGCTGGTCCCAGCCAATGGGCATTATTATTAAAAACACCTATACGTATAATAAAAATATCAGGTCCACGGATGAGGCCTCTTCCAAAATGACACCATATGTCGGCCTTTGGATCTTCGTCAGTCACCCGTTGATGTTTAATTGTACGAAGCGTTTCCAAAGCATCATTCGTTATTTGTAACTGATGGTTTGAGTCATGACTGGAACTGAAAAATTCCTGACCATGAAAAACACAATGAAAATCGGTTGATCATTACAATGTGTGCAATCTTTAATTATACATGGAGACAACCTACAGTTGTAGCTGAGAAAACGAACGAACGAACGATCCCTCACATCTACTGTAAGATATATCAAGTGATGGAATCGAACCTTGGGGAAAAAAGATGATCTAAATGTAACGCAGTACGGAACTGTAATGATGACTGAAATGAAGAGGGATTTTAAAAAAGCCCAAGGCTCCTGATAAACAGCGGCAGAAAAACTTTGACTTGAAATATTATTGTCACATTTCGAGCTTTATTCGCTTTGATATTTGATATTTGATGTTTAATATTTGATATTTGAAGAAAATTCGTACTTTTTAATCTAACATTCTTCAGAGATCAACCCAACGTAAGTTATTTAAATGAAATTATGAATATGATAAATGCTTGTACGATTTTAATTCACATGCACGTCGCGGTGCATTATAAGACTAAAATCGTTCTACGTTTTATGATACGCACTCGCAACCAAAAGTATTGCGGACCCATGCATGAAGCAATTTCTATGTATCAATAAAAAGCCCCGCCCAGTTCCAAAACTAAATGTCTTCATTTAGTTATGAATGATTTCGAGCAATCAAAACATAAACATCATGAATCGACTAATGTAACAGTACTCGAGTAAGAATATATTGGACAGTGACACTACACATTATTTTTACTCTGAATCAATCTGTGTTCCCTACCATACCTGGCAATAAACATATTTTCAAACTAGTAAGAAAGTAGACAAGAAAAATATTTAATTTACATAACATTTGTAGTTTAGTTTCACACGCCTGAAATTGCATCAGCTTATCTTATTAACATTGTTATGCTCTTACTTTTCTTTTATTCATAACCTAACAGCGTAATTGTAATAGTATATATACATAATAGCACAATGGTGCTATATTCGCACCTGTCCCCGTTAAAAGCACAAGTTAATATGTAATGTATCGTTAGTAAGAAATGTAAGTAGTGTATTGTAAGGTATTGTGCAAGTTAAGTTTCTGAACTAGTGCTGTCTAGTGTATTGTAAGTAAGTTATGTATCGTAAGTAATGTATTAAAAGTAAATAAATGAGAAATTTAAAAAAAAGGAGAAAAAAAAAAGTACTCGAGTAAATTGTTATTAAAATAAAAACTACAGAACAAACTTACATACCTGTAGTTCATACTCTTCAGCGGGTATCAGACGATATTGCACATTCGATCCCGGAACCACATTGCGCTCTTGCACTTTCTCTAGCTTCAGTTCACAATTTTTGGGAAGATTCCATCCATCAATGAAGCGACAAACTTTGTTAAATTCGTTTTCTACACCCCTGAGTCTTGCTCCAGCCTAAAAAGAATGTCGAATATTGTTATTTTTGTTACTGAAGAAGATATACTGTAGCCTCTGTAACGGGTAAAATAAGTATTTCCGGCCCAAAGACAGCTCCAGGATTGAAGACAATGGCCACATCACATTCAGTGGGCCGGTTTCTGAACTGTTTCAAATTCAATATAGAGCTCACGTAGTAAACATTTTTTTACATAAAAACAGGCCACAAAATTTGAGCGTCCAAGAAAATAAACCACCATCAGATGAACAAATATGCGCCAGTCTGTCATCAGTATCGACATAATAACATTAGTTATGCCTTGATATGTTGTTTGATTTTCTTTTCTTCTGGATCTATAACAGATTATGCCATATTCCCATATGGTTAGACACCAATAATGCTGCAACTCCTCTCTTGGTAATTTTTTTTTTATAATCAAAGAGAAGACATGTCAGCACTTGTCTTTAGTAGTAGATATGATTAAGCTGATTTTAATATCGTCGACGACACCTTCATTTCGCCGAGTTGGTTAAAAACGACTCGTATCCAATACACGAGGGGAATAATTCATTTTATCGATATCTCAAGGATCTCATAACAGCTTGCCGTTGATTCTGTCTACTTCTTCTTTAATTATTAAATACATCCATTGGTATAAAAAAACATCAGGATAATAAAAAAACTACAAACGGCAGATACAACAAGATTGTTTTGGTATTATTAACTGGGATTCCAAATAAATACGTATCGATGCATATATACATTAAATTATATACTCACGATTATAAATCCGATTAAAACTTTTGCTTGTTGTCTTTGTTGCTTAGTTCCACTGGTTATATGCACTTCCCCATCTTTTTAGCACCTGTCTGTGTGCTAATATTTCGGAGATTATCACCTCCTTTACCTATTACTCTACCCTTGTAAATAGCTGGAATTTGTACTAGTTCACCAAAGGGAGCTCGAGGTGCATCATTTTCCCGGCTCAGTATTTCTTGCTGTGGAGAATTTACACTGTCAAGTTGCGTCTGTACACCTATTTCAATTAACGTTGTCGGATACAAATGTTTTTAAAAGCCCGCAAAGCCCGCAAGACAAGACCGAAAGGTAGCATGGTTAAAAGTAGAAAACTGCTGCACGCACCGAATACTAATGAGAAGTAACATGAAACACATTATTTCTAACGTTTCTTTTTTGTTTTAAACCTGTAGAAGTAAGCTACTTTGGCCAAACTTAATTTTAGCAGAATCAGCTAGTGAAAAAACATGGAAAAACAAATTATGTAATTCGGGGCAAACCAAATACATCACGTCCGAAAATAAAAACTTGTAGTGTATACAATGAAAGCTACAACCAACTATAATAATCATTATTTGAATTTTTTTTTATTTTTTGCTGCGGACGTATTTCAAGGGATTTAAAAATCCACCAATCGCAATTCATGCACTGACGTACACTTTTGAATTCGAGAAGGGTACAATTATAAAACGTTGGGTTGTGATTGGTGGATTAGGATAAGTTGAACTTGCATTCCCTTGTTTCCCCGTTTCTTTAAACTGGCAAGTGAATTATTTCTACAGACGAAGGAGTATCATTGAAAAATCATATCAGGATCAGTATTTTAAAATAGGCTATCACGTTCGCACAGGAATTATTTTTTTAAAAGAGTACTATTCCCGTATAAGGTCGAATGTGTGGCAGAAGGCTATTGCAAATTTATCACGAAACAACTTTGTTTCTTATTATCAAGTTACTTTTGTTTTTCTCGGTACTTTACTTCGCAACTTACCACTTTTTCTAAAATTAGTTTCTTAGCGTATGCTCTTTGGTCGACATCACCGCTGATTGTAAAGCCTTCCTCGTCTCTCACCGAACTGATGATCTTTGTCCCTGATTTCTTCATAATGTCTTTTACGAACTGTCCGTCCCTTCCAATCACATGACGTTTCAAATCTCTTGGCACTTCTACAAATTCACTATCTATTTCCTCTTTATTTTGTTTCTTGAGCGGGCCGTAAGCTGATCTGCAAATAATATAACAATGTTTTTAACTCCGTTTTGTTCCTGTGGATATCGACCTCACGTTTACTTACCGTACTACATAGTCCACCTTCAAGACATAAATAACTAGTTAATTTGAATCACCGCCCGTTATAATTCGTCCACACTTTTTTATGGCCCGTTGGTGCTCGCATTTAAACGCGATTCAACCGTATGGTCAATCTCGTTCCCAGAGTCCTAGTTACCCTTGTCCAGCCGTGGAGCGGCCAACAAGGACCACTGGGGGGAAGCGATCTGCCATGACAGGATTCTCGGGCTTCCGGCTCTACTGCGTATGTGTTCGAATCCATGTTTCAACTAACCGCGGACGCAAAGATTATTGCACTTCCGATCTTACTGCGCAGGTCAGGCGGATCACTCTATCCCAGAGGTCCTTGTTGGCCGCTCCACCGCTGGACAAGTGTAACGAGGACTCTGGGATTTTTAACCCACGGAATCTAAACGTTTTTATTCTATGAGCGCGCGTTGGATATGGGGTGTGTGTGTGTGTGTGTGTGGGGGGGGGGGGGGGGGGGGGGGATTGGGGGTTGGGGGTTGGACGATAGAAGCTGGCCTTATAAATGGACTTGGCCGTACGGGCATCCGAGTGTGCGCAGTAGCACTCAGTAGCACTCAAATAGTTGTAGTAGGCTTGCCATGAAGCCAGATGTGTTAATGGCTTGATTGACCTAGGATTCGCACTACTGTTGGTCTGTTGCCCGGCACCGCTATTCCTTCAAAGAAAAGTGCCGGCTTTATTGTAGTGATTTTACTCCCGATATTTCGAACTCCCGATTTGTCGAACCAATTTTCGTTCGCCTAGGAGGTTCTATAAATCGAGATCCCACTTTGTGGCTCCAAAAAAAGCCAAATTGTTAACAAATATTAAACCAGATTAAAACTTAAGTTACGCTGTCAAACTCGATGCTCCAAACTCGGCTGTTCAGAGAAAATATAAACTTGTAATGTTTATATTATCACACATTTCCTTCTTAACTCTCTTCCACTGGTTATTGTCAACCGCTTAATCTATATTAATAGACCGTACCGAGAAGGACAGTACTAGTTTGTAAATTATGTTGGCCCAACATATAAAGACTATAAACTACCACGTATGACAGGATGCATGTCAGTTGCGAATCAATTTCATTTTCCCCTGATTCGTTGTCGGACAAAATCGTAGGATAACCGAACGAGTCAAGGGCAGTGTATATTCATTAGAATCGAAGCAAACCCAGAAGAATTGGCGATCGCTGAACACGGGTTCTGGCTCGACATGATAATCTAATGAGGATCGACAACTTCAAACTCGAGCGCACTCAAGCTTTCATTGAACTTTCCGGGAATATTTAAATAAGAAAGGCAACAAATAGCAGGTTCAGGGTTTAGGGTTAGTTGTTAGATTGCAGTTGTGGGCCTTCAGGAATATATAAAACATGTTTTAACCTGCATTTAAGATTCAATGATTCTTACCGCTCTCTCGAGCCATTCGATCTCCGTCTATCCAAGTCGCGGCTTGCCACGAAGCCAGATGTGTTAATGGTATTAGCTCTATACTTTTATAATGCAATGTAGAATAATTCATTCAAATAACAAACGATTCAGAGTAAAATATCTGGGAACACTCGACACAACAACATAACCGGAAATACTTCCGGGAAGTATATTGTCACCAGTTCCCTCTCCGTCGCCAATGATGTCGTAACAGTGGAAACCCCCCAATTCCTTCGGATTTGTTTTACTGTGATTTTACTCCCGATATTTCGAACTCCCGAGGTTCTAGAAATCGAGATCCTACTTTGTGGCTACAAAAAAAATGCCAAAATGTAAAATATTAAACCTGTAAAACCTGTATCTGAGCAGACTCCCAGCTGTGTCCCCTTAATTCAAGTTCTCAAAGAGTACGGGTACGTGACTGTTTAATGACGTTGCATACTTTCGGGATACTCCCGGAAGCTCTAACGATGCGTTTATGTTCATTTCTTTTATTGAAAGTGGCAAATTGATAAAGTATTATATATACACAGATTACACCATGTTCACGACTTCTGTTCAAAATAGGCAAACGAGTTATATACAAAGAAAACCGAATGAGGCATGTACAGTGTCTTATTATATCTCTTATATAGTACGCGCGCTGTGATTGGTCAATTTTACGGGCCGTATTCTACGGTACGGCCCGCGAAATTTGAGAGTGCTACTGATCATGACGCCATCTTTGCAAGTTACTTTCGATTAATTTCAAATTCTGCATAATAATGTCTCAAGAAGACGATTTTGAAACCTGCAATCCGGATGAAAGAGCTTTAGAGCGAAGCGAAGAGGATCTTCCAAACTTCAAACGCGATTTATCAGTCGGGAACTTTTAGAAGCCGAAAACGTCCAAGATGTGCGAGCCGGCCGGACTCGATTCAGGAACTTGACAGTTTTATCTCTGCCGAAAAGTCCGCAAACTGACTGTGAAGAAGACGAATTCTGAATGGAAATGGTTTGAAAAGGTCTGTTAAGAGCAGACGAATGGAACATTTAACGTGGAAAACGTAAGTCTTACCTGTTGATGTTTTTGACAAGCTTCTCGGCAAATTTTTCACCAAGTTATTATGCGACTTCTGCAGCGAACACTTCTCAGGACTACACAACAAAGCGCCACAAAATGGACGGCAGTAACTGAGAAGACTTTTGTCCCGTAGTTTCGTTACAATTTTAGTGTTCTCTCGTCCAGTATTTGTAAGAAACACTCGTATCTTCACTCAGTTTGACGAACACGCTGTAAGTTGATTGCGATGCTTTCTTCTCAATCGGTGAATCAAATTTATTGTCCTTGTCTGTTTAACGAACTTCAAGAAGTAGTTTAAAAGTAAACTCGAACTGTACCTAGTTTTCATGCTTTTACAGAAAATAACTAGGTAGAAATTGTTTGAAGACGTTTGAAGTTTGGATTCAAATCGTGTTTACAACTCGTCGAACTCGAACAATCGACTCGTCCTTTGCCTGTGATGCGTGTCAGTCAAATGAAACCCCTTTCCTCGCGGTTGACTTGAAATGTTTTCCTTTTTCCAAAGGAAGAGATATAATAAATATCTTACTAACCTCGTCTTCTCGTTCCGTACTGTAAGTTACGGATCCTCGTTTTTCCCCCTTCGATTTATGGCCCGCGCGCTTCGCGCTTGGGCCATAAATCGAAGGGGAAAAAACTCGGTCCGTAACTTACCGTACGGACCTCGAACTCGGTTAGTAAGAGGTATTTATTTTAAACGTGAGCGAGCAGGGATCTTATATACGCATCCCTTGAGTTCTAACTCGAACTCGAAGTCATAGAAACCAAATTTAACGACCTTCAAACGGCTGTCGATTTCCTCTCGACAAAATATGACACACTTCTGTCACCGACAAGTACAGAATTCGAACGAGAAGCTCCTGGCCTTGACTTCGACCTCAAAGAACCTGAAGAAGGATATCCAAGATGTGCAGAAAACAGCAGGGAAAGCAGCAAACGACTATGAAGAGCTAGCTCAATATCTACGCCGAGATTGCCTCGAGATAGCCGGAATTCAGCCCACGAGAGATCTCTCGTGCAATCACATTGTCAAATCCATCGGTGAAGCTTTGGACGTTGAAATCACCGACAGCGATATCTCGACCTGTCACCCAGTTCCTTCCTATAACAAGGATGCATCGCCAAAAATAATTGTGAAATTCACTAGAAGAGATGTGCGAAATACATTTTATGGCAACAGAAAGAAATTGAAAGGAAAGAAGGTAAAGAATCTACCAAGTCTCAACCTCGGAAACAACAACAACTATATTTACATATCCGAATCTCTAACTCCTTCGAAGAAGAAACTCTTTGGACGTGCTAACAAGCTAAAGAAACGGCTAAAGTGGAAATTCATCTGGACGAATAATGGGAGAATCTACCTCAAGGAGTCTGATAATACTAACACACGTTATCGATTCAGAAGAAAATATGAATGAACTTGAACTTCAATACCATTCATCGAACAATGCTTCTGCTCACAATTAATACCAAGGGCTTCATACATATAACCTGTCATTGGTTAAGCATTTCATCTTCTGCATACATTGACTCCCAAGTAAACCAAAGAAAAAGAAAGGAACCCTTATTCTGTATAGAAGAGGTATTTCTAATTATTAAGATAACAATTACTCTTATTATAAATTTTAAAGAAATATTATTCATAATTTACTCTACGGTGCTTTCGAATTGCCTTTTCATGACTTGAATCATAGAGATTTCTTGAAAGCTACGGGTGCATGGGTTCATCATGCTCCTAGTTCTTTGCTGGAATCTCTGGATCTGTTTAGAGATGTTATTGAGAGTCCAGAAAAAGATACTGATCTAGACGAAAACACACTAGGGAATTACATCGAATCCAAATATTGTAATATAAAACAAACTGGCACATACCTTCAAAAGATTAATAAGCAGAAAGGCTTCTCAATT
The DNA here is from genome assembly GCA_029204205.1 of Desmophyllum pertusum. Taxonomy (NCBI): domain Eukaryota; kingdom Metazoa; phylum Cnidaria; class Anthozoa; order Scleractinia; family Caryophylliidae; genus Desmophyllum; species Desmophyllum pertusum. The sequence goes on along the minus strand of MU826876.1, from coordinate 33,378 downwards.
CTACACACATTAATTTAATGTAAATAGACTAAGATAGTTTTTATAGATTTTATAGATATAGTTATTATATATATGACTTGTAAAGTAATGTAATTTTTATAGTATTTTGTATTGTAATGTAATGTAATTTTTATAGTATTTTGTGATATTTAAGTTTAGGTGTCCCCGATTAGTGGGCCTTTTGGCACGCTAGAAGACTTCGACACATTAATAAAGTTGTTATTATTATTATTATTACTGCAATACCCGTAGTCTTCCTAAGAATCTGACCCTATTAAACGACATATTATTAACCATGAAAGAAACACCTAGTGTTATAGCTATATCTGAAACGAAACTTAAGGAAAACAACACTTGTAATATCTCCATCCCAGGATATTTATTCTTAGGTACAAATTCTAAAACTATAGCAGGTGGTGTTGGATTATATGTCACTACTGATTTAGAATTTAACGGAAGGCAAGACCTCGAAATGGTTTCTGAGGGACTTGAATCTTGTTGGATTGAGTTAATTAGGAAGAAACAGAAAAATATTATTATTGGATGTATTTATAGGCACCCATCAAATAATCGTGATCACTTCCACGAAACTTTAAAACAAAACTTCGAAAATCTTAACACCCAAGCTTATGAGATCTATATTTTGGGAGATATGAATATTAATTTTCTTATGTATAACAATGATAAACAAACATCTGACTACCTAGATATGTTGCTAAATTTGGGACTTATGCCAATTACCACAAAAGCAACTAGAATAACCGATCACTCAGCTACCCTAATTGATCATATATATACAAACTCACCTCAAAAAATTATTAAATCAGGAATTTCCCTTGTTGACATATCCGATCACCTTCCTATATTCTGCACCATAGCAACGACACTTCCAGAAGCAAATGTACACCAATATTACAGGGATTTTTCAGCTTTTAAAAATGAATTATTTATAAATGACTTGAATAATATAGATTTTACAAATCTTGTCAACTCAGACGTCAACGTAAGCATGAGTAAAATAGTCAACACACTACAAATAATCTCTGATAAACATGCTCCAATTAAAACGGTCTCAAATGCTAAGAAAAGGAGATTAAAGAAACCATGGATAACAAACTGCATTCTCACCTCAATTAAGAATAAGCAAAAACTTTTTAAATCTCACTTTCTTAGCAAAGATCCTAAAAAAATTAGGCAATATAAAATATATAATAATAAATTGAATAAGATCAAAGAAGCAGCAAAAAATGTGTACTTCACTTCCCAATTTAACATCAACAAAGAAAATATTAAAGTGACTTGGAAATTGATTGGCATGTTAATTAATAGGAAAAAACCTTCTCAAACTCCAATAACTAAACTTCTCTATAACAATAAATGTTATATAGATAAGGCAAGCATATGTCATCAATTAAATACTCACTACATAAATGTTGGCCCTAGCTTATCCTCACAGCTTCCTCAATATGACACCACGAATCCGATCAAATATATACACAACTCATTCCAAAACAGTTTCATGTTCCGTGGAATTTGCTTACACGAGGTTCACGATTCAATAATGGGGCTAAAATTGAATAAATCAACAATAGGAATCCCCAAAGATGTATTAAGTTAGCATGTGATTATATCAGTGAAGCTTTAACAATAGTGTTTAACCATTCATTAGTCCAAGGCATTGTGCCTGATATGCTAAAAATCGCGTTAGAACAAACATAGGTAAACATGCTATCCCCTTTATGACAATTGATTACTGGCAACAACTTCCAGGCTCCTTAAAAAGACTTAATACTTTCTCCTTCTCTATAAAAATTAAACATTACCTACTGACAGAACAGTATAAGTAAATGACTACTGTAATCTTATTATATGACCCCTACTTCTATGTACTTCTTGTTTGTTCTCCTTGTTTTTTTTTTGTTTTTGTTTTCTCTTCTCTGTTTTTTTATTTTTTTTTTTAAGTAATGTATAGAACAGCTACATAATCGTATTTAACATAAACAGGCTAGAGGTTAACTAGAAAACCTTCCAGTTCATTTAACCTCTAGGCATTTACTATAATTAGCTAATTACTCAAATACTATTACGAACTACTATTAAAATAATTTATCCAAAAAAAAAATGTAACCTAATTTTTTATAAATGCAAAATAAAAATTGTTGTTGTTGTTGTTGTTGTTGTTGTTGGATTCCCCAAGTCATAGCTTAAAAGCACCATTATTTGGACAAAAAATAGTTTACACTGAGTTGGAGGATACATGTGAGGACATCAGTGCCTTTCTGATGCTGTCTTTGCCGTGCAAATCAGCTGTAGGTGCTGAGCTTTTCTGTTTCAGCTGAGCAAGTCTCTCCTTCACTTTCCTCTCTTCCTTATACACTTTCAGATACGCCCACTTCCTTACGCGGAAGTACAAATCAACAAAAAGCTTTAGAAGGAGATCGCTGTCTTCAGTAGGAAGAGAAGAATAAGGCCAGGTTGGTTTTAAAAGTGAAGAATTGTCGATCAGTTGGTCAAGTAGTTCACTGTCAGACTTTCGAGTGCTGCTTCGAATACTTGCCAGGTTAAGAAAAGGACGGATGCTAACTTCAAGATAACAAAAGAAATTAAAAGTTGCACGATTAACTTGAGCAAGGCCACCTCTGGTCAAAGACAGCGTCATCAAGTTGGGGTATGTCATGGCCGGTAACTGCTTTCTAACACCAGGTATCATTTGGTTTAAAACCTTGACAGTGGTCTCGAACCTTCGGCATTTCAATTTATCTTTGGACGCATCACAGTATCGCGTAACCTGTCCCTGATCTTCCTACAAACATATCCAGCTATGTAAGCAACTATGTCGTTCTCAATTGGGGCGAGGGATGGTTTGCTCGTTGTTTCACCGATGTATCTTTCTCTAATCTGCAGGGCAGTGGTCACGGATTCAACTCGATGTCGGGAGATGTCTTCGAAAACGGTGCTGATCATCTTTGAAGTAAAGTTTATCGGTAGGATTTAAACCGATAATGCTGAGTTCAGTCCACTTTGATTCAAGTTCCTCAGCTTGTCGAAATTCGTTTAGCTGCTGGGCAACAAACTGGTGCCTACTTGTTGAGCTTAAGAGGTGATCTCTCTCAAAAGTCATTGTCCATAAGTTTTTGGCGGCATATTTGAAGAACTCGGTCGCGACCTCGTTTGAATCCCCTTTCTCAAGTTCGGCAACAAGGATATCGGCCTGACATTTGAAGTTAGCAAATCGTGGTCCCCTCAATTTGACAATGTCACATGAAGTTGAAGAGATTTCTCGAAGACACTTCAAAATTGCTGGTACACAGTCAGAAACAAAGTAGTCATCAAAGCCCAAGTCTGCAAGAATCTTCCTGGCTTTCATCTGATGTTCTGACATTTTTTGACTTTTTTTGTGTGTGTTTTCATTAGCACCAGTGCAGCTTCCTTCGTGTCTTCTTAACCAGCCTATAGTATTGTAAACCTTTTTGCATTTGTGACACTTCAATGCTTTAATGCTTTCCTCTTCAGAATCGCCAGAACTGTTTGCATCCTCTTCGACCGGGTCTTCGACCTCTTTGGCTATGCTTTCTTCCATGGAGAACAAGCTATCGAGGTCAACATCGTCCCACTCCTCAAACAAATCAGCTATATCCATCTTTTTATACATCCATCTTTTATTTCTTCGTCTGAGGTTTTTATAGCTTAAAGCTTTAGCTTGAGGCCTGAGACTTTAGCAGTCGCCGTTTCGCGCTCCTCTCACCGGCCGCGGCCGGTGAGAGGAGCGCGAAACGGCGACTTCGCTTCTATATTGTGACGTCACGAATTTCCACTAGGTTGCGTCGCTCGCGTCAGCTAGTTTCCAATCCAGTCTTTTTACGATCCACGATTGTACTGCTCTCGTCCAATCAGAAACGAGTAATTTTGTTGAGTGTACTATAAGTACGTCATACTATTTCTCATCTATTTTATAATAGGATTTTTCTGTAAATCACCTTACGGTGACGTTGGTTTCCCTCAGGGGGGATAGAGACAGGGACTGGGACCGAGAAACCATGTTCTCACAACTTGTAAAGCGATCAATTTTGTTTTGGTCGGCGGTGTTTTCATAAGCTTCTTTTCACGCGCGAAATTAAAGGGGCACTGTCACGGATTCGCATGCGCGAAAACTGCTCACTTCCTGTCGACCATAAATTATTTGGCCGCCATTCCATAATGACGGTTAGTGAAAATATTTGCATGTATTTTGTTTCTAATCACGATTTTGTAAAACAGATAAAGTCGTAATATTACTGTAACAGCGTGCGCTGTTCGCATACGTATTTCCGAAACATGATTTGCATACAAAATATTTTTGCAACGGCCGTAACGCAACGCACTTTCGACAGCCAAGCTTAGATTTATCCATTCGTACATAAGTTTTCAACGGATAACCGTTGCCGTTTGAACGGCTCAATATTTTTTCTCAACGGATAACCTGGCTTAGCTTCGAACGGGTGAAGATTTTTTTCTGAACGGGTAGCAGCAGCCGTTGGAACGGCTGAATATTTTTTTCGAACGGCGCGACACATTTGTTGTTGAGGAGACGAGTGATCGAAACAGATGTGACCTCAGCTGTGACCTCTCACGCGAAAACGTACAACACGGCTTTCCGTTCGAAAGGCTAAAAGCCGTTCACTACCCGAACGGTTAGCAAGCCGAACGGCTGCTACTAACCGTTCGAAAAAAAAATGTTCGAACTGCTGCCGGTATCGTATCACTGTATCCTTCGTAACCTGCAACGAATTTCGCTTCAAGCCATGTTTTGAAACTGTTATCTTCAAGATAAATGCGTTTATGGGGTTTTGTCCACTCTCTCTTGGCTCTTGTCGGGGTATTGAATATTCTTTTTCGCCCTGAATTGCTACGCTTTCCACCGTGTCCGCCGCCACCACTAGTCGACGCCATTTTGGATTTGGCAACTCAAACTTGAAAAAGTTGGCCCAACCTTTTCAAGTTCGACTCGCGAGACTGGCGCATGCGTCCTTGTGACAGTGCCCCTTTAAATAAACTATTTCGCGATTATTCCAACACGTTCAATTTGTCCAATGTGGCCGAATTGTCAGGAACTGAATTCGTGAATTATAGTCCAGATAGAGAAAGGAAAATAACCATCGCGTGTTCACGTTCTCGTTATACCGTGAATTTGGACATTTGACGTTTTTGTTTTGCATAGGACGGCAAAGAAATGTAAATTCATAACGCACGTGCGTTTTTTTTTTGATAGGAAGCACGTTTTGTTATGCACAGGACGGCAAATAAATATGCAAAACACACGAGCAGAATATTGTACTACTAATTAAACCTGTTGTTTTTTGACGTTCTCGTTGCCGTCGCCGTGGTTGCATCTTGAAAACGAAAAACTCGAGGAAGAAATTTATCTGGTTTAATGGATCACAAAGTGAAAAAATACAATAATCATTCATACATCCGTACGCACTTCCATTGCCTCGTCGGCAGCCATGTTTTTTTTTTACTTTACACAACTTCTACGCACGCGCAGATAATGAATCAGCTGGCTAAAGTTGTGATGATTGCTTTGCAAGTTGCGAGAGCATGGTTTGGATTTGATTTAAGAGAATGTATGGGAAGTAGCTATCCCCCCCTGGTTTTCCTAATAAAATATTACTATCATTAACCTTTATTAGATCGATAAAAGTTTTTTTTTTCTAAAACGATGTTCATTTGTCGGCATCTTTTTTTTACACGAGAGATGCAATTAATTAGAACGAGCATGCATTGCATTACATTACGTCACAGTTTCATTGCATATTGACCCCAGATAATCTGATAGTGACACCTTCTGCAACCGTGCATTCTATTTTATTTATTTTTGACCAAGGACCAATTCTAGGAAACTGACTCTTGGTGGGTAAAGAAAAACATCACATGCGACGTACCCACCAACGAAACGTCTTCAATGGTACGGCGCGCATCAATAACAACTTATTGTGGGGTGAATAAAAATGTCACCAGAATAAACTGCACTTTGCACTACATAATCGTTAAATATATTTTATAATACTCTCTCACTCAACCACTCATCCCCATAACACCGGCATGTATGTACGATTCATTTAAAGAAAGGACGTGCTAGAGAGAAATGGATTTTAAATTCTAGGCAGAAGGTATATCATGTCACCCTCTTGCATATCAATGGGCTATTTCCGAGTTTTACATTTGCCTCTGTTTATTTATTTATTTATTTATTTCCCAATACGGCCACCCCTCAATGATGAGGATTTTTGGCCGTGTGGTCAGCAGCTAGGTTTTAAAAAGCTCAGAAATTTGAATTTCCAGAGGCAACACATGTTCTAGGAGCCCAGAGAGTTCCATTGATTTACAGTTCAAGGATAAAAATATAGTCTGTGACTCGGTTTTACAGCTTATGTTTCAAGGCGAGTCCTGGTGCAAAAAAACTTTTATATGAAATTAGTATTTTCCGATATGTTCATTTCCATGCAAACCAATCATTTTCATTTGAAAAGTTTAGCACCAAGCCTCGTTTTGAAACAGAGGCAAAAGTTAACTCGGAAATGACCTTTTTAATCCAGTGATAATCTGAGACATCGTTTTCTTCTGGCTCCGTTTTCGAAATGCTCCGTTTTTACCAAAAACGCATCTGTCGTTTTTGCAGCGTTTTCCCCGTCCAAACTAATGCGTTTTCGTTTGGAAACGCATCGCTCTAAAACGCTACAATAGACATCTGCGCATGCGACAAATAGACGAATGACGTCAGCGTTTTCGAAAGCCTCCGTTTTCGCTGTCCACACTGATGCGTTTTCGATCGGCTCCGTTTTCGAATGACGTCAGTGTTTTCAAAAGCCTCCGTTTTCGCCGTCCAAACTGATGCGTTTTCGTTTGGCTCTGTTTTCGAAACGCTCCGTTTTCAAATGTCTCCACTCTGGACAGCGTTTTCAAATGTATGCGATTTCGATGAAAACGCTCAGCGTTGTAGTGTGCACGATGGGCGAAAACGCATCCAAAAGTATGCGTTTTCAAACGAAAACGCATCAGTGTGGACGGGGCCTAAATCTTTTAAGAGGCCCTGACTGGAAATATGGAGAATCGCTGGCCAGGCTGGGAAAATCAAAAATCCTGATAATTGGCCTGAATGACACTTATGGGGAACTATCTTCGAAAATAATACTTAAAGTTTCTGGAAATTTATACTTTTCGAGAAAATCGAGAAAAACGAAAATACGGGTTTTGGCTCATTAATTATGCAAAAATCACACTGAAAATTGGCCAAGTTCAATACACTTGTATTCAAACATTTCGCATTATCAGAAAATAAAATTGATTTTGCATAACAACATACCTCTTCTACTTTCTAGCAATTGGAAATGTTTTGTTTCTGGAGCGACTAGGAAGGTTGCAGGGTTCTTTAAAGTAACGACATTTCCAGCACTTTATGAGAAGGGAAAAATTGCTTAATTTCAAAGGTAAAAAACGCATCTTGGTATGTCCGATATGAAATCCAAATTACCATCGTGATACAGTTTGGCCTTAGTACTTTCATAATATGAAATAAAAAATCTGGGCAATCAAGTCACACGCTGGCAAAATCGAAAGCTGGTGACGCTCTAAACCGTCAAATTAGCATAATGCAAATTTCTAAACTGAAGTATTCGGATTGACTAGTGTGTGAAAGTTCCATTTTGACGCTGTGATGTGAAGGAAACATACAAGAAATAATTTAAAAGATGATATTAATCAGCCTTTACTTCCGCTGATGGTCTTTGGTTACACTTTGATCATATAAACCTGAAGGAACAGATTGTCAAACCCTTGTTTTGGCTGACTTTACTTACCTGCGATTGCGTGACCGGAGTCACATCAATATAGTTTTGACACATGCCGCGTTACTGAAATGTTTGAAAAATAAGAAATGGGGCAACATAGCCCGCTTAATGCAATGCATATGTTATTGAAATGTTTAGTTGTTTGCCATGATATCTAATCGTGAAGGGCAACTTTTTTTGCCATTTCAAAATAAATACCGTATTTCCTTGATTAATCGCCCTGAGCCTTCCCTCGAATTTGCGCCATCTTGCATGGTGTCATGAAATCTGAAATAACAGCCAACCCCTCAGGTCCACTCCAATTTTAAAACAATACCACAGAATGGATCAAAACTTGGCTGAGCGAGGTGGGGGAGTTGTACTTCTCGGGTGCCCGGGCGTGATGTAGGCTACATGTTTAGAATATAATCTTCAAAAAAGAAGCCAATTAAGATAAGTACCAATTCAAGTCCAGACAAGTTGTTCCAAAAAGAGCTGTTTTATCTAGACAGTTGGATGCCAGACATTTGCTCCACTCTCTCTTGGTGTCTGAGTTATCCATTCCACACCGAAGCGAAACAAAAACACAACCCAGGATTATCAATATAATAATAGTGTGAAAAACATCTTGCATTTGCAACATATATATAAGGTCGATTGAAAGAGAGACACTAATTGATAGTCACACCCCTGGAGGCACACTGTAAATATGCTGCACTGATCTCTATCTAGAATCAAATCTAGAAGGCGGCGGAATGATCACTGCTATTAATACTAGCAACCACTTCCTTGGTAGCGCCACGTGATGCTACACCGTGCTTATTCGATATAATATTGGCCGGGAGAGTAGCATGGTTGAACAAGTTCTTACGCTATACAAAATGAATTGCGTCAAGCACAAGAAATCCCTACAGGTAGCTTCATTTTTCTCCCGGATATCTGAGCGAAGTAAACAAGTATAACGTATTAAACAACAACAACAAATGTTGCCAAGAGAACCTCCATAAAAGCAATTAAAATGGAGACTATCAAGGCTGCTTCAAACAGTAGTTGGATTTGTCTAACTGCGTACAATGCAATTTCGAAAATTGGTATAGTCTGGTGTATTTAAACCCCTTTTTTACGAGTAATGAATGTAACATCCCTTGCATCTCTGTTGTGGAAGATATCCGGGGAAGATCTAGTAGAAATCTACTCTTGCAGTATACAATATCATCTATTACTGGCAGATTGTTTTGACAGCAGACTGCAACTAATCCCCTCGTAATCTGACTCATCCTCAGTCGTCTCCCTTGTTAGTCGACGCGCGTGACAAGCTCCCCTTGCCACGCGCGTTTCCTCATTATTGTCATGCGCGGCTCTAAACAAGAGAGACAACTGGGGACGAGTCAGCCCTGTATTACATGAACCAAGCAAAAACTCACAAAAATTACCATGCCTTTTTTTCATTTCCCTCCAAAATACACAGTAACATAAAAGATTAACGAAAATACTGTACAATATCCATGGAGTAACTTTGAGCACAATGTACAAATTGGCAAGTATACGCGCGAGCCTCCTGCGTGGCCGGTGCAGAAAGGGGAGGGCGGAGGGAGCGCAGCGCACAGCGTGTGGACAAAAGGGAAAGGAGCTCCGTTTCCCTCCTTCCCCTCGCGCTCCGGGCATTGTGCGAATCCCAAATACCTCCTCTCCCTCCCCTTTCTGCGCGGGCTAAGCAGGCTATATTCACTATATTCACACTCGCCCTAGAGTCTTTGCTTTAAGATTGCGCGCGTACGCCAGTCGCCAAACAACTCTTCACGGACTGTATGCCAGTCTAGCAAAATCGTGAACAGTATTACTTTTTGATCTAAAAAAATCCCCCAAAATATCAAAATCGTACATTCCATACCCATAAGAAATCCTTTGCTATCCCCGCCAAACACCCCTACCGGCTAAGTAAAACGAACGTTTACGTTTGTGATATTGCATATATATCTAGCTTGATTTATGAAAAGGTACCTTGATTCTCAATTTCTGGATTTTGGTTTTTGCCGTTCAAAAACTCTCCAATGTTGGTGATATAAAAACATAATGTCAACTTTTGTTTTTCTTTCTCCTTCTTCTTCCTTTTCTTCTATCTTTCTGGTCGGTGATTTACAGGCGAATCGGACTTATCCTTGTCATCTTTGAGCAGACTTTTTGTGAAACAAAGTGTTGAGATATTTTCATTGAGTACGTTTTGTTAAATTTGGGTAGATATAAGACTGAGTAAACATCAGACTCGTTCCTTATGTTAGACTGAAAAGATGGACCTGGTTCAGCTGTTTAGAATACCGTAAATATCCGATATAGCACCCAGTGGTGGTACGGGTAAGTGGTGCTCAATTAATTTTTTGAACTCAAGGGAGACAGCTCGCTTATTTCTGTTTTGACCTAAACATCTTTTAGTAAGAAAGAAAATGAAAAACAACAGGAACTGTCAGTAAGAAAGTCTATGGCCAATAGCTGGCCACTTAACTTTCAGGACAGGAGCGCTTATTGGTCTAGGCATTCATGCGCAATATGGACGGTTATTGGAATATGGGTGTTTATTACACGACATGGCATTTTAGAGTGCGAATACGCACAAAGACGAGAGCAGATATGAGACCGTATTACACGGGTCTCAGTCCCCCTGACCGCGCGCTACGGAAAACACTGTTGAAAGCCTATATTTTAGGAAATATATTATGTCGTATAATAAACAATTTATTCAGCGGAAAGTTGTATAATACGGCCGGGCATTTTTACTCGTCAGTGTTTATTTTTTCTCGCCTAAAGGCTCGAAAAAATAAAAACTGACTCGTAAAAATACCCAGCCGTATTACACAACTTTCCGCTGAATAACCTCTATTTATTGTTAAATAAATAAACGGATTCAACAGGGGAGGGAGCATATGAGAAAGATGGTCCTTAATATTGAAAGGAGGGCGCTAAATCTCAAGTCATTACTTTACAAGGAAATTTCTGGATTCTCAGTTTTTAAGCGAAAAATAACTGTGCTTTATTTACCCGCCTAATTGTCGTCACAGTAAAATTCTCTTGTGGTCGAAAAAAATTCAAATGGTGTGTCAACAAAATGTATTGCAATGGACAAATATGGGCTGCTAGCCTGAAAATTAAAGTCACTGACATACAGAGTTCAAAGTCAATAAAATTCACAGAGTTCACAGACTAAACTTCTTTTTTACTTTCACTACGCTGTGACATACTTAAGAGGCTGTCTCTGTAAGAACCACAAATTCGTTTTGGCTCAAGAAATAGAATTCGCTCAAAATCCCTCCACTAATTTCTTATGATAAGTAAGTAACAAATATGCAATTGAATTGGAGAAAAAATGTTTTGTTAAGAAAATTTGGATGAAAACGTGTCACACCCCCTGGTGGCCTCGGGCCCGGTTGGGAGATCCGTGAAAATTGGTAGAGTTGAACGCTTCGCCCTGTTTATAATATTTCAGTTTAATTTTTGAAATTCAAATATTCGTAAACAAGAGGCCTTAATCTTTAAAAGCGGATGAATTGCATTGGATATCATTTATTATCAATAAAGAAACAAGGATTCAAACTATGCACACTTTTGACATTAATCACCATGTAAGATTTTCCTCAACTTCATATAGCAAAATATCAAAAGTGGCTCGTACTCACAAGTTAAGCTGCATATGATCAGAAAGCTCCATCCTTTTGCTCCAAGAATATGTAAAAATATTTGGCCGCTCTTTACTCTTTCGTTTGTTGACGAGGGGTAAAACATCTGCTACTCAGCGGATATGGCCATGTTGTCATCGTACAAGTTGCGAACCAACTTCAGTACCAAAAACACGATACTTTTGTTATGTCACTCTTGGATTCAACTCATCAGTCAAGGAAGAGATCCATTAGCTAACCAGCATCATTTGAGGGGAATTTATCCCATCGAGCACGTCCATTGAAGCAGCGAACTGACTGTTATCTCTTACCCATGGATCACTGTCCGCCATGTTTTTTTTTAACAACCGCTGACCAGTTTTGTCATCCGCTCAGATTTTGTGTACGAGAACATAATTTGTTCCGGTTTATACTGTGTATAAACTAAACTGGTGTCGTATCTAAACTAAACTGGTGTCATATATTTCATTAAGCATCAAACTCGTTCAAGATTCGCATGTAACTTATTAATGACGTGGGCTTGTCTCAATCCCTTATTTTTATTGTAAAGTTGATTTTGTGGGCAAATAAGGCGCAAATAATCGTTTTGTGTCGTGTTTGTTTACATGGCCACAAAATCATTAGCTTCTTTCAAGATTACTTTGTGTGAGTAAAAAACATTCAGAATTCAGTTTGTCTCTAAACGTGTCGAAAAACGCCTTACTTGAAGGGAGTTATCATGTCCCTTCCCTCATGGCTCCATTGGAGGTACTTACTGCCATTACCGAGGCAACATATGAAATTTGGTTCACCATTTAAAATAACCTTTCCGCCATTTTATTGACAGGATACTATATACCTCCCTAAACGAAAGTAGACTTCTAGGCTTGCATAAGCACGATCCTTTGGGGTGCCAAGAGAAAAACTATTGTTCTGTCCGCTGTAAGAGTACTATAGTCTTGACCAGTATATTTAGGCTGGTTTGCGGTGTAGCTCCCACCTAAGAAAACGTACTTCCTGCTAACACCCATAACCTTTATATAAAGCCGCGATGATCAAGACCGAATCTAGTTTAATCCCACGGGGAAATACGTGGTTAGAAAACCTACAACTTATGAAGATACAATATCCGCTTACAATCACTCCACTGGATCAAGTTTCGTTTCTAGTAACATGAAAATTGGCAGTCTATACACTTTGTGTATATTCACTAACCACCATGATGATCTTAACACGTTCATTGATAAAAAGAAATCCTTATGAAGAAGGTTTTTAACAATAAAAACTGGTTTGACAAGCTCCGAATTCTGGATACAGGATTTATGCACAGTCTCTTTGCGCTGCAACGAAAAATAAAGAGAAAAGGAGGAACTGCTCGCAGGGTATAGTTCAAGAAACGGATGTGATCGACTGTACATAGTTCTGTAGGACTGCCTTGTTGGTAGGTATACATGACATCAGTAAACGAGTTGGAATCTCTATTTCTCCGCTCTGCGGCTGTGCAAAGAAACTGCAGGAACACTCGCAAATCATTGACGTTAGTTTATCGACAAGTTGATATTTTTCTGTCTTTTGACTTGAAATAAATTTCAAAATGACTGCAAATTGACTCCAGCTTGTCAACATTAATGGAGCTGATCTTGTGGCTCTGATGCAGTTCACAGAGGTTGCAAGCGTAATAGTAAATTGGATGCTGTACCAATTTCCTCTTCCTCCATATCGTCAATGTTGTGCAATACCACTCTATTCGACCTGCTGGTTTGTTTTCTCTTTAGAGCAGAGAGTCTGGAAAAGTATGACTGGATCTGCCCTCTTCAGTGAAAGCCACTCATCTCTTGATTAGGATCAGCTTTATGCCTTGACTCTTCATCCGCATCAAATCTTGTTTTGTTGGGAGTACCTTACTCATTGGAAGGGAGGGAGTGGCTGTGGGAGTGGCTGTGGATGAAAAAAAATTATTTGGGCCTGGGAAGGTTCTCGGGAAGAAGAGTAGAAAACCTTAATCCCCAGTCACGACGCAATTGATCATAGAAGGTTTCCTGGCATATTTCACCACAATCAAGATGACACTGTAGCCCGTCAAACCTTTGAAACCTTTGAGTGCAGCCTTCCTGTGGAAATGGAAACAATTCTGAAGTTTTGGTTGTTCGTTTGCTCTTCAGACTTCTGTTATTTAAGAAAATGTTATCATTAATTTCCATAGATGTAGGACGCTGCGGTGCACGGATGAGATTGTTATAATTTAGTAAGTTAATACGCTTTCTGAACACAGATTCCTTCCCGTAGAAACTCAAAGTTGTCCGGTACATGCTGAAAGGTGGTACATGATTGTTGTCACATCGATAGTCATATGGCTCTCTTTCACCTCACAAACAGAAACGGTGACACCTTCATGCAGTTGGCCGGGTCTCTCCAGAAGTGCTTCCCTCCTGACCTGTGCGGATTGAATGTCATGACTCTCGTCACAGTATTTCCTCACTGATGGTTTCATGGGACAAATGATACGGTCACAAATGCCTTTTCCATCATGGAAAAGGCATTTGTGTCTCAATCCCTTATTTTTATTGTAAAGTTGATTTTGTGGGCAAATAAAGAGTGGCCACAAAAGCATTAGCTTCTGCGAGTAAAAACATTCAGAGTTCAGTTAGTCTCAAAACGTGTCGAAAAACGTCCTTCCCCTCATGGCTCCATTGGAGGTACTTACTGCCATCACTGAGCAACATATGAAATTCGGTTGTATCACAGGTGACCAAAGCGTACTATAAGAGTTTGTATGGATTTGAAATTTAATTGAAAATATCTTCTTTTCCTTTGAAAAGCTTCAATAAAGTTTGAAACCTACTGCCCTATTACACAAAGAAAATTGACAATGTAATTTGATAAAATGCAAAGGGTAAATTCTGAACGTGATTTGTGTGTGCAGCTCCACATTCCAGTCCTCTGATTCGTCGTTTTCTTGCAATTCCTGCAAATATGTTTGTGGTGCAGTCGCCAAAATTGCCTTTCACAGTACAGATATTCCTTCAATTCAGTTGAACGCTCTACTTTTGATTATGAATGACGGATTTTTTAAATGGAGATTCAACTTTGGTCATATTTTCGCGAAATGTTATACACTTTGAGTCCATTTCCTGTGAAATTGCGAAAATTAATCTTCGCGAAATATAGCTCTGTCATTTTCGCGAAATTAAGTACACGCGGAAATTAGTAAGAATAAGGTAGATAATGTGGCAGTAGATGGGGTGGCAGTCTTCGATACCATTGAGAGAGTAGTTGATGCGAGCTGGAAAAAACTGCATGGAGCTGATCCAGAATGGGCAGTAAATGTCAAAGAGAACCTGAATGACAGCAAGAAGTACCTGAAAGCAAATTATAAAGTGCATTGCAATGAAGATGGTTGTCCATGTGCAGATCACTGTAGGTTATTCGCCCTTAGTGACTCGAGCATTGAAGCATTTGAATTGAACACGAATGTAGCCATCAGCACAACCTCCAGTTTGACATCAGTGTGAGAATCTGAAATTGGTCATAAAGGAAATTGAAATTTCTTTGCACAATGAAAAAGGCACTGCACGTTTCTACAGCACAGAAAAGCAAGAAGATCTTCCCCGACTTTTTGCAAGCAAAGAAACATATATTCTAAAAAATGGGAGGCTGACAACCTATGTACACCTGTTCGATTCTTGTACGCAAGACTTCCATCTTAGAAAATTAAACCTCCTGCTAACACTCAAGGCCCATAACCCTTTCATCCACAGTGTACGTTCACCTACTGAGATCAGACGAAGCGGCGTGTTACCACAACAACTTGTTGTTAGCAAGTATACATGACATAAGTAAACGAGTTGGAATTGTTGTTACAAGTTACGACTTTTCAGAGCCACAGCCCACGTCATTAATAAGTTACATGCGAATCTTGAACGAGTTTGATGCTTTTAAGCATTAAAATGAAATATATGACACCAGTTTAGTTTAGATACGACACCAGTTTAGTTTATAGTCTTTATACACAGTATAAACCGGAACAAATTATGTTCTCGTGCACAAAATCTGAGCAGATGACCAAACTGGTCAGCGGTTGTTGAAAAAACAACATGGCGGACAGTGATCCATGGGTAAGAGATAACGGTCGGTTCGCTGCTTCAATGGACGTGCTCGATGGGATAAATTCCCCTCAAATGATGTTGGTTAGCTGATGGATCTCTTTCTTGACTGATGAGTTGAATCCAAGAGTGACAAAGCAAAATTATCGTGTTTTTGGTACTGAAGTTGGTTCGCAACTTGTACGATGACAACATGGCCATATCCGCTGAGTAGCAGATGTTTTACCCCTCGTCAACAAACGAAAGAGTAGAGAGCGGCCAAATATTTTTACATATTCTTGGAGCAGAAGGATGGAGCTTTCTGATCATATGCAGTTTAACTTGTGAGTACGAGCCACTTTTGATATTTTGCTACATGAAGTTGAGGAAAATCTTACATGGTGATTAATGTCCAGAATGTGCAAAGTTTGAATCCTTGTTTCTTTATTAATAATAAATGATATCCAATGCAATTCATCCGCTTTTAAAGATTAAGGCCTCTTGTTTTCGAATATTTGAATTTCAAAAATTAAACTGAAATATTATAAACAGGGCGAAGCGTTCAACTCTACCAATTTTCACGGATCTCCCAACCGGGCCCGAGGCCACCAGGGGGTGTGACACGTTTTCATTCAAATTTTCTTAAGAAAACATTTTTTCTCCAATTCAATTGCATATTTGTTACTTACTTATCATAAGAAATTAGTGGAGGGATTTTGAGCGAATTCTATTTCTTGAGCCAATATGAATTTGTGGTTCTTACAGAGACAGCCTCTTAAAACTTGTAACAGCTAATTTCGCTGAACGACACACCCAGGGGGTACTGGGTTACGCTAAAACAATTAGACGGCTCGCTCTCGGTTTCTAGTCGCCTTTGATAGTTGGCTCGGGGCTTCGCCCCTCACTATCAGCCGTTAAAAACCTCGAGCTTACCGTCTAATCACTAGACTAGGAGGTGCGAATAAAGCTAAATGTTTAGACCCCAAGTCCAGTTTGACCCCAAAAAAAGTCCAATGGCACTGCATTTAACCGAAAAAGTCCTTTTTTTTCTCCGCATAAAAAAAAAAAGTAAAAAAAAAACATCAAGATAGTTCGAGATAGTCTTGCGTCCACCTTTAATTTATACGGAATAAACGTCTCCTTATCATTTGCCGGTAGTTTTAGGTTGTAAATGAAATTGTTACAGTTGATTGACATTCTATTGAGAACGCTAGGGTACACCTTTTATCAATCTAAAAAAGTCCCTACCAAAATTGTTCTACCCAAAAAAATCCGGCGGAAAATTTCGAACCCCCAATATGCCTTCGCACCACCCCGTCACTAATATACTTGGGGTACACCCAACCTAGCTCTGGCGGATGATTACATATATATGCGCACCCATACGGCTGGGTATTTTTCTCCATGACAATTTCATCCAATTTAGCAGCCCTAATTTATTATCTGTAAACAGGGAATGAGAAAACCCTGGTCAGGTAAGTTGCAGACAATATTCACGTGACTCCGGTCACGCAATTGTCAGCCAACGTATCGACGATTTGACATTTATTTACATTACGATTACATAATTGGCCGCGGTTCAGTTTCATATTAAACCTACAAACAGCGAAGGTTGATTAATATCATCTTTTAAATTATTGCTTGTGTTTCCTTCACATCACAGCGTCAAAATGGAACCTTCACACACCAGATCAATCCGAATAATTCAGTTTAGAAATTTGCATTATGCTAATTTGACGGTTTAGAGCGTCGCAAACTTTCGCTTTGCCAGCGCGTGCCTTGATTGCCCAGATTTTTTATTTCATATTATGAAAGTACTAAGACCAAACTGTGTCATGATGGTAATTTGGATTTCATATCGGACATACCAAGATGCGTTTTTTACCTTTGAAATTAAGCAATTTTTCCCTTCTCATAAAGTGCTGGAAATGTCGTTACTTTAAAGAACCCTGCAACCTTCCTAGTCGCTCCAGAAACAAAACATTTCCAATTGCTAGAAAGTAGAAGAGGTATGTTGTTATGCAAAATCAATTTTATTTTCTGATAATGCGAAATGTTTGAATACAAGTGTATTGAACTTGGCCAATTTTCAGTGTGATTTTTGCATAATTAATGAGCCAAAACCCGTATTTTCGTTTTTCTCGATTTTCTCGAAAAGTATAAATTTCCAGAAACTTTAAGTATTATTTTCGAAGATAGTTCCCCATAAGTGTCATTCAGGCCAATTATCAGGATTTTTGATTTTCCCAGCCTGGCCAGCGATTCTCCATATTTCCAGTCTGGGCCTCTTAAGTCTGTGGCCTCATAAACAACTGCCACCACATATTCTTGTCAGTTTGATTCATACAGGGGTTGCAATGGGCCTTTTCATAGTAGATCGGCCATTACAGGTAACCCACATTCATTTAACAAATCATAAAGATCTCCAACAGTTATGTTATACCGATTTGCAGCATAGCTCAAAATAGCATCGGCTGGGTTCAGAATTCGTTTGTCAAGGAAACAAATCTCTTCTTGAGTCATTCCCAGTTTCTCGGCAACCAGCTTCCAGTCTTCTTTGCCTATAAAATAAATAAAAAAAACATAGTATTAATAATTTAATCTATTTTATAGCGCTATTTACATATGCTAATCAACAACGCTTTACAATAACTAATCGTAAGACTAATCAAAAGGCGCTTTCGGCCATCTCGTGTAACAAAGTGTTGCTATTTATGGTCAAATTAATTTGTTTTTATACTTTGAAATTAGAAGTAAGTAATTTGTTTTTGTTAAATAATGTTTTTTTCTTATACATAGTTGATTTTAGCAGCATTAAAATACATTACTTAAACTTGTCACAGCAATGTAATGGACTGTTCATTTAGAGACAACGGACTGTGTACTTACAGGAGTTTGCTTTACTAAAATAGACTAAAATAGCTTGAAGTATACAGTATAAATAAGCGCGTAGCGCGACAGTGAGCGCGAAGCGCGAGACCAAAAAAAAGACTAAACCTACGGTGTTCGAGGAGTATCACTAGAAAATTTATCACTTTTGATTTATTTTGTGCCATTTTTGATTTATTAAGTGTCGATTTTTGATTTCTCGAGTGATATTTTGATTTCCAAAATTTTGCGGTTTGATTTATTTTGTGCCATTTTTGATTTCTCGCGTTATATTTTGATTTCCAAAATGTTGCGCTTTGATTTATTTTGTGCGAATTTTGATTTATTTTGTGTGACTTTTGATTTCTCGCGTTATATTTTGATTTCCAAAATGTTGTGGTTTGATTTATTTTGTGCGATTTTTTATTTCTCGAATGAGGTTTTTATTTCTTTTTTTTATATTTTCTCTTAAGATTCGATAACAGTCGTACAAAAGAGCGAAATAAGAGCCGCGGAGATTTAGCGAACGCAAGGGGGTGAGGGGTGGGTAAAGAGAAAATATCGCTTTCGCGCGCTCGCTTAGCTATAAAACAAAAGAAAACGGCTATGGATAGACTAAGACATATCATTTTTATTCGTAAATCCCATATGACGTTCCTTATTACGTCTGGTAAGGGAATAATTACGCAACTGATAAGCAAACTGTCAAATGAAGCCTTCGATTTGTTGACAAGTTCTACTGCTTCCATCACCGAGCCGGAATCTTGGATAGTTCTATAAATTGATACACTCCGTATAACGCTTGTCCACCGAACTAAAATATATTTCTCTAAAATAATATAGTCTCTATTAAAATAGTGTTTTTTTTTGTACAACCGAGGTCAAGTTCTAAGTCAGCGACCTACTATGTCACTATGCAAACACTCAAAGAGATTAAAATTCAACAACCAATAGCCTTTCATTTCTCAATCTTGTGCAAATTACTCAATTACCGATGTCTTAAGTCAGCTCATGATAGGGGAAAGATAGAGAGAAGAGGACACAACCAGAAAAACCTGTTCGCATGTACACCATGATTACAGAACGTAAGTTAATTTATTGTATGTAGGAAAATCAGATATGTGTGTCTTAAACAGGGTCATGTTCAGGGTTTGAGTGGCCCGGCCGCACCTCACTACCAGAGCGTCTGTCGATTACCCTCCCTCCCACCCTTGAAGGGGGTGGGGGGGGGGGGGGTTTAGGGCATCAATTAATTGAAATAACTGGTTTGCAGTGGCGGACATGTGTGGGCTTGCATTTATTACACTTCACTGTTCATGAATCAACGAACAATTGCAAAATTGTATTCCACAAATGTCTCAAAACAATCACAGATTTAAGTTAACGCATTTATTATGTCTGACACTGAAGCAATTTTTGGAATGTGATTTGAACCTCTGATTTGCTACTTTTTTTGAAATTACATTTGAACAGGAGCAATAATCACTGAGCTATTGTAATTTTCCGAATACTCTGCTCTTTTTCTAGTAAGAAATGAAGCGTACTGAGTTGTTTTTTTTTGCTGGAATCGAAACCGAAAATAAATTTTGAAAAGGTCTGCAAAGGTCATAAAGTAATCAGGATTTGGCTTTTGATAAATATCGTCACAAATATCTCGGTACCTTCGGTAAACAATGATTGTGATCATCGCTCAAGGGTGCGAGTCTAATTTTGTCCAATGACGACAAAGCATTCAAAGAGGACCGTAATGTTTGTCAAATAACTATAAGGCATTCATTGTTTAATTTATCTGGAGCAGAACTACCCAGATCTTGCCAGAAGACCTCAGGACATGCATCCATTCAAGTGATTCAGTCTTTTATGCATAGTTGATTTGTGGTTCAAAAGCCGTGTGTACCACACCTTTGAAACTGTGAATGCCAGAGTAGGACTTGAAAATCGCTAGCCCTTTCTTTCTTCTCCAAGTTCAATCTTGTAGACGGAATTTTTTCAAAAAGAAAAACCAAGCAAGCACATTATTTTTTACTGTTTAACAGATAATCCCAAGAGCGAGCCATCTGCTGTCTGGTGAAAATCTGTAGCAATATATTTGAAATTCATTCTCGGAGCGACTTTGCGAAAAACAGTTTTACAGATAGGCCGTACATGTCCGTGCTAGTTCGCAAATTTGAAAGGACAGCAAGGTGCTATCTGATGAAAATCTGTAACGAAATAGGTCCAGTTCGCACTCGGAGCAACGATTGCGAAAAACAGCTCCTAAGTTTTTACTGTTGAAACGAATTTTATCAATGTTTTTTCAAGAAAAGAAGAGGTGAGCCCCTCAAACATGCAATGAATGACGCATAATTAACAGTTGTCTTTGATGTATTTCAGTTCCAGACTGACAACGAGGCAAAATTGACCCTAGCGGCATCACTCCCGTTGGTTTGTTAAGATTAGTATAAAAATCAACCTTCTTCTAAACTGTATTTTGTTTTACTTTCTACACTGTATGCAACTAGCGATTTTAAAAGTTGCAAGTTCGCTCTGAATAATGAAAATTACAAACAAAACATCTAAGTTCATTCTTGGAAAGACTTTTGCAAAATAACAACATATAATTTTTTTACCGATTGACAGACAGACCCAACAGGCCTGTTTTTCTTCAGGTTCATTCTCGGAAGGACATTTGTGAACAAACAGTACATAAGTTTTACGGTAAGTGTTTCAGGAGATAGTTCCAATGCAACAGGTCTGCTTTTGTTTTCTAATTTGAAAGAAAAGGAATCTGCTATCTCAAAAATCGAGGTTAACAATACATAGCTCATTCTCGAAGCGCTTTAAAAAAGAGGCCAATTTTTTTTACTCTCTAAACTGTATGCAACTAACGATTAAGATGCAAATTCACTCTGAATTTTGCTCGGTTAACTTGAAAGAGATTTTTTTCGAAATAAAAAAACAGATTTGTACTGATTCACAGATAGTCCCAAGAGCTCTGTTTCAGTTACCGCCCTACGGCACCGCGGAAACACGTTTTTGTGACGTCACAGTAACTGGTCAGTGGTCATTGCCATCAGGCGACCATGCTTCGAGTGAGTTTGAGTGTCGCTTTGAGTTCGAAGAAGGGATCTGCTTTTTTGCGTGGTTTTAAGGCGGAACATATCCTTGATACTTCTCGTTTTTTGTGAGTTTGACCCCCTCAAATGGGTCTTTGATACCCAAACCTTGACCGTAACCAATAGCGGTACAGGAGTGTGGAGTTGTGTACTGCTGACGATGCGTTGCGTTGATTGAGTCGCCCTCGAATTATCAAAAACTACGATGGGATCCAGGAAAACTTGAAAAGCAGAAGATGGTTACTGTATGTAGCTTCTGCAAGGAGTTTGAAGACTGGTTGGATTTAAAGTGTAATTTACATCATGCGATAGAGGTAAGTTGGAAGACATTTTTGTGTTTGTGAAATTCACGCTCGCCGTGCCGACATCAGTGGCGCTTGTTCATTTTATAGAAAATAATACGCTCGCAAAGACTCTCGCGTCAAATAAACTTTGATAATAAATTTTGCCTTTAAAGATTGACTTGTTTGCCGTTTCAATCACCTCTCTGCGCCTTTATATAACCGGTAAAATCATTTTTTTGTGTGTGCCTGCCGCCCGCCGCGAGGCTGAAGAAGTCAATAAATTATGGTAATTACGATCGCCGTCAAAACAAAACATTTGCTCATTCCATTCACAGTTAGTCAACAAGTTATCATAAAAAGATAGAAGGACGCTTGTTTATATTGGCGATGTTTTCGAAGCGAGCAAGAATCGAAAATATCGTGATTCATAAAATTTCGCCGCTGCCTTTTGACGGCTGGATAAAAAAAATATTAAAGAACGCTCGATGATACATGTCATTGACAATTTTTCCTTGTAAGCTCGGTTCATAAAGTCTCTTTTGTTAACAAGCGGTTTAAAATCTCGATTACATGTAGGTGATAAGTTTATCACAAAAGATTCAAGACCGCTTGTTTATAACCACAATAATTTTGAACATTTCTTTTTTTTGCAATTGTCCAAAACTTGGATGCTAAAAAACAGGCAAGCTATGGAACAATCTTCCTAACACTATTAGACAATCCGAAAATCTTTCATCCCTTAAAAAACAACTGCAAAAAATAACCATCTCGCTTACTACTGATTGTAATTGCCATATTGGGCTATTGCATAAAATTTTTTTACCCACCCTGTTGAGGACCAAAGGAATTCTTCAGGGGCTATGGTGTAAATGTAAGGAATTCTTCAGGGGCAATGGTGCAAATTTAAGGAATTCTTCCGGGGAACCAGGGAGAAAATCAAAGAAATTCTTTAGGGGGGTCACAGGTACAATGGTTGAGAAGCTGGAATTCTTCAGGGTGACCCATATTTAGCAAGGAATTCTTTAGGGGAACTCAGAGTTTTAGGAATTCTTGAGGGGTGATGAACGATTGATAGTCCTCAACAGGGGGGGTGCGGATATTAAAATGCAATAGCCCATTTGCAATTCGTAACATTGTACAGTTTTCTGTACATCTTTCTATATTTACTTATTGTCATCTTCTTATACATTACTTCCTAATACTTAATTTCATCTATTTTTAATATATATAAATACATAGTTCCTATTTTTAATACTTACTTGTAATGCACATTTACATTTAAACGAGCTCCCGTGCTCAATTTTGTGATATGTGGATAAATAAAGCTACTTACTACTTTGGGCCTGTTTACATGGAGGGAGGGTGACCTGGGTCACCCTCCTAGCTGGACTACCCTGGGAGGGCCAACTTTTCATACATTTCTTTACAAAGCACACTGGAGTGTTTACATGACAGACAGGGTCACCCGCCTACCCGGGTCACCCTGTCTGCTTGCCAGGGTGACCCGGGTAGGCGGGCTATCTTTTCTGCATGCAAATGGTCAACCAGGGTCACCCTCCTAGGCGGGCTATCTCTGTTGACTTGAAAACCCGCGATAATGGCAGAACAAGCAATAAAAACAGCAAACTCGCCGCTATAGCCTTTCTTCTTGCTGCTATGTTTGTTATGTGGTGCTTTTAAGCGTAAATAAATCGCACCGTTGGAATAAAAAAAAATCCGCCAAAACATGAGCCCGCCAAAAAAAGATAGCTCGCCTATATGATAGCCCGCCCTAATAGCCCGCCCATGTAAAGGCGGGCCATGTAAACAGGCCCTTACTTAGGCAAGAGTTCAGGGAGGCAGCAATCTACTTCTCATTGAAAACTGATAGTTTATTTTAGCTTTTTTCTTTAATTGCACAGGGTATTGAAACCCATATTATAATTACTAAAAATGAAAATTATTCATAAGACTTAGCAGCCATATTATAAAGATGAATTCTATTTTTCTTCTTTGTAGATGACATTACATTGACCTACAATGTAGTTTCCCAGGCCATCTAGTGGGATCCAGATACAAGACCAAATGACTATTATTTTTATTATTTATAATAATTTTAATAAAAATACAAATCTATTTGTTTGTACAAGTACATGTATTAGAGTGTTATAGATATTGCATTTCTAAGTTTTGTTTGTCCCGACGACACATATTTTCTCTTATATCAGCCCGCTTAATAAGGACAAACGGATAATACAGACACTTTCCCATTTCCCTTTGGTGTTTCGTATTAACCGGGTTCCACTGTATCTTATTTGTAGCTCACATAATGTCACTCTTGAAAAGACACCGAAAAAACGTGTCTACAATGCCTCCAAAAACAAACGCATGCCCTGCTAAAAACCCTCTCCAATAAAGGGAGAAAAGGCGGGGTGTGGGTGGGGTTGGTTTTGAGTCAGGTTCGGTTCAGGGTACACAATATGTGTAGGACAATCAGAATCAGCACAAGTCATTTCTGCTTCACACCCCTGCACCTGTGAATGGACAAAATTAAAAATATTTTTGAAAACCTGTTTTCTACTGTTGTAGTTTTGGTTATCAGAACGTTGACTAAATACCATTGATAATTCTTGTCCATCTTGGTGTCCAGAAGTATTAGCCTCTATCTCTTTAGGGACTGTGCAATAATTACCAGGGGGGGGGGGGGGGGGGGGGCATAAAGTAAAATCACTGGCAGGGATAGGGGGGCTCAAGTAAAATCAGTCACTCATGAGGAGGGGAGCCCTTAAAATTGTATTTCAAGTACATATTACAGTAGCTTACAACAGTGGCAGATCCAGACCTGGTTATAAGGTGGGGCCCAAAGTATTTTCACCCACAAAGGGGGACCCGGGCCCTCCCCTAGATCTGCCACTGGTTCCCACTGAAAGGCTTGATGTCCTGTTAGCTGTGACTGAACTGCAAATTCAAATTCAATCCGTTGCAATATGATAGTATGTTATTATTCTCTATAAGGTTGCAAAAGTCCCTAAACAAGCTGTTAACAGTTACGGTATCCCATAAACCCTTGTTCATAGGCCCTCATAACACATGGCTATGTTGAACATTGCTACGGAGATGATGTTTGTTCCAGACGCAGATGTCCAAGAAGTAAATGTAGTAGGAGCTCTTCTTTCTGTTATAAGATCTTAATCACCTGATCACAGGTGCGTGTAGAGAAAATGCAGGTTACTTTTATGGTCTTGTATACTGTGTGTGTACTGTGAGGAGCATTCATAATTTCTGACTGATGAGAGAGGGGGGGGGGGGGGCAATAACTAAATTCACTTTTTTAGGAGGGGGTATTACCTAATATGTTCCTACATGAAGCCATTTTCACCCCCACCCCTGATAATTATTGCACAGTCCCTTACAAACCTGTTGGATGTTAACACTAGATTTATTAGGACACCTATGGCAGGCAATTTCATTTTTTTTGTCACATGAAAATGGTTTCAAGCCACAATTTTCACACTTTGAGGGCAGTAAGACACTACAACAATTCATAATTCTGTAAGGAAAAAGAGACTCGTTGGGAAAGTAAAATAACTGTTGTACAGAAATACACAATAAATGCATAAGCTAATGTCAAAAATTTTACGCCGGCTTTCCTTCAGTGCAGTATCATAAAGGTAAGTGTAGGGACATTTTATAAAACGGTCAAGAATGTAGGGACATTTTATAAAACGTGGCTGAGTTCTCCTTGCGACATTCGCAAGCAAATTCTTCTTCGAGTCGAGGCAGTTTTTTTAAACTTATTTGGGCTTCAGTGTTGCACCAGCGTGTCCAAGGTTTATATGAAGCACAGCTACGGCCAACTTGATCCAGAATTTGGTAATATCGAGTGGGGATAGGATGGCCGTGCATCTTTGGCGTGTGGCCCCCCAAGTGGACGGACACGAGCGTGTTCTGTCGTCCTCCCGACGAATTTGGGCAAAAATGCCGTTGACAGACCGATTCATACGGTCTCAAGCCCACCAGCTCTCTACATACATGAGAAGTGGTCCGTCCTCAGAAACACCACCGTACAGCCATAACTAAAAGCCGCCTGGTTTTAGCTCCTTTTGCCAAAACAAAATGTGTACATGTATTTGTTTCGCTACAGCAAGTTGACTCCCCCCGTGTTAAACCACAACAATTTCACATTAGTGCTGCAAGGTCAGTTTGGCTCTGGCACAATATATTAATGGGGAATGAGCGACAACAAAACGAAATAATTAGCCGAGTTTTGAAAGGCTAAGTTATTTTCCCGTGTACACTCTAAGTTTTTAGTTTTTTTTTCGCTGCCTGGACAGAGACTCACGGCGAAAACAAGTTTAGAAGTACCGTGTTTTGTATTTTTGTTAAGGTGTACCGCTGAACCAGCAAAATAACTGTATCGTCCGGCTTTCTAAAAACGGCTATTTACCGCGGTTTAGTCCCCGCCCCTCCATGATGTATCTTAAAAGAAAAGCCTCATACTGCTCTCTGGTGAAAATTCTGTAGCAAAAAACATTTGAAGTTCGTTATACGGAGCGGAACTTTTGCGTAAAAAAAAAGATAGCACATCAGCTTTTTAACAGTTTTACAGATAGCGCCCGACCAGACGTTAACCGTGCTCTAGTTCCCTCAAATTTGAAAGGGGAACAGCAATGTTGACTATCTGATGAAAATCTGTTAAAAAAAATTGATTTACTTTACTACACTGTATTGCAACCTAGCGTATTAAGTCTGCTAGTTCGCTCTGAATAATGAAAATTACAAAGACAAAACATTTAAGTTCATTCTTGGAAATACTTTTTCGAAAAAACAACAGATAGTATTTTACAGTATTGACAGACAGACCCAACAGGCCTGTTTTGCTCGGTTAATTTGAAAGAGAGCAATGTGCTATCCGATGAATCTAACAAGACACTTCAAGTTTATTTCGGAACGACTTTTGACGAAAAAACAGCACATAGTTTTAATATTTTTAGAGATAGCTCCAAAGCGATTACGGTGCAAGTTCACTCTGAATTTTGCTCGGTTAATTTGAAAGATATTTTTCTCGAGAAAAAAAGGCACATAAATTTGTACTGTTTAACAGCTGAGACTGGACTTATTCGAAAAAATATTAACAGATAAGTTTTTAATGATTCGGACAGACTGATGTCCAACAAGTCTGTTTGAATTTACTCCGTTTGACTCAGAGCCTATTCAACTAGACGTGAATCTTCTTTCCCTAATTCGTTTTTACTTCGTTGTGCGTTAATGGGTTTTTTCCTTTACTGTGTTGATCTGCCTTGTCTTTAGCTCTACAACATTACACACAAATTTGATTACCCCAACCTGCATCCCATCTAGAACGCATTCTTCACTCAATTCATGATACAGAAATTGGACATAAACACCCGGGCACTGATCAACTATTAGGTTCAAATACAGACTTTACCTTGTTCCTATTAATAATATCCTAACCCTTCATTTGATCCGCAGTCACCTGACACTGGAACTTCATATTCTACAATGGAAACTGAGAACAAAGATCTACTACTGCTAGCCAAGAAAAGAGAGTCTTACAAGGATGAAGTTGTGGGTTATATCCCAATGTATCTCCTGTCAAGAAAGGAACTTACATCGACTTCCAAATTCAACCTAATGAAAAACATTGTGACACGAGTATGTTTTTCTCGTCCAAAACTAAAACATTTTGGAAACTATAGTGAAAGTAGCAGACCAGTAAACTGAAAAAAATTCGCGTGAATACCAGTTCAAATACTGAAGACCTTCTCATTCCAAAATATGTGTCTATCGAATAATTTACTGACATAGAATTCCAGAAAACAATAATGCCAACAACCATTGACAAGTCCGTTTGTGTTAGTCAATTAGTCATTGTAACAGAAACAATCGCTCAGAAGGTAAAACATACACCTTTGAGAACATCAGAGTCAACAAAGATAAATTTACTACTGACATATTTCAAAAACAAATTGAAACTACCCTGTCTGGAACTCTAAGTGAGATGCACATCCCATGTAACTCTGAATATTTATATTATCATTACCTTGTTTTTGCGCCTTATTTAACAGAGTTTGTGACCATCTTTGCGTTTTCTAATCACTCGTTGAATCAAATAATAAAATACAAAAAAATTTATCCTGCCTCGCATTTCCTTGATTAAAATTACTACCAGCCCACTGAATTATTGGGTTTGAGTTTGTTTTGCCCCATTGCTTGTTACAATTGTCTCATTAATGTCATTAACATATGGTTGGCAGGAGATCTCAGCAAGTTTTCTCACTTCTTTCTAATTATTACTAGATTCTTAACCTAATAAATAACTTGGTCTGACCTAACAGTCGTGAATAATCGAACTAGAACTAATTGCCTTAAAAGATCAGAAAGCAAAAACACAGTATACGCACATACGTAGCATGTATACAAGAACAGATGAATCCAAATATTTGTTATATCAAAACGATCAATTTAGATGACAGATATGGTCCTTAATTAGCTAACAAAAATGTTGAAGACAGAGTGACCGAAACACCGTAATCCAAAATCTCGTGTAACCCATGGTTACACGAGATAAAAAGTAACGAGAACATAATCAAAATACATCGCTTCTAAAACGGGCCGTTGAAATTTGCTGACAGGCGGCTGTAATTTGTGAAACTAAATAAATCAAAAAGGCGCTTTCGGCCATCTCCGTGTAACAAAGTGTTGCTATTTATGGTCAAATTAATTTGTTTTTATACTTTGAAATTAGAAGTAAGTAATTTGTTTTGTTAAATAATGTTTTTTTTCTTATACATAGTTGTTTTTAGCAGCATTAAAATACATTACTTAAACTTGTCACAGTAATGTAATGGACTGTCATTTAGAGACAAACGGACTGTGTACTTAGAGGAGTTTGCTTTACTCCCTCAAATTAAACTGGAAACTGGGTTCAAGGAGATCGGCGGTGTGAGAAGAAAAGTGCAGACTAAATAATATTGTGATGGATAATAGAACAACAATTGAAGACTGCAGCCTGTCCAAAACATTGCTTTCTTACAACAGTAAATAACCGAAAAACTGCTTACATTAAAAGTTAAGATTATACACAACTATATGGAGTTCATAAAATAAGCACCCATAACGGATGAAAAGAAATATGGAAGGTAATCTTAGTGACACTAATAGCTGGATGGCAAGGCTTGCCATCCAGCATACAAATACTTTAACTGAATTCTTCGAACTTTCAAACCACTATAAAATATCACGCTTACACATCAGCGGTCTCAAAATGGTCAACCTTACTAATTTCATCATGCTCTTTCCATTTCTGGCAACCATTTTGTACTACACCTATTTTTATGATTACATGGTCACGTGACCGTATTATGCAAAGGGTTATTAACTTCCTGTCACGCAAAAATTATCATGAGAAATGTGTGTTATAAGCTGAATGATGTAAACTTTTCTTGGTAATTCCGCTGACCAGCGCATAATGCCTAGAAAATCACAACACTAAACAACATTGCGGGCGCAATATTTGGTAGTTATTGAGGGTAGGGTGGGTCGGGGTAGTAGCCCGATCTCACAGGAAAACAAAATGGCGGTTTGTTTCCGATTTCTCCAGATTTCTCTAACTTGTCACGTCTTACACATTTAATGATAGACCTTTCAGGAGTTCCGATGCCAACAAACGCATAAATTCTGCAAAGCTCGGTTTGAGAAATGCTTCTTTCACGAATTTACATCATATTTATTATCGAAGTACATCGACAAATTATTTGGAGATGAATGAAGGGGTCAGTATACAACTTCATTGGCAATTTCGACATTTATGATCAACAGGTATATTTCTCATACAAATCCCTATAATTTAGCTGTTACGCAACGGTTACCGTGACGCTCAAATTACAACACTTACACAGCGCTGATATGAGCAGAGGTCAGATAACATATTGTCTAGGCTGTAGTATACAGTCAATAAGCGCGAAGCGCGAGACCAAAAAAAGACTAAATAGCCTGTAGTATACAGTATAAATAAGCGCGAAGCGCGACAGCGAGCGCGAAGCGCGAGAACCAAAAAAAAGACTAAACCACCTCTG
This sequence comes from Desmophyllum pertusum, assembly GCA_029204205.1. Lineage (NCBI taxonomy): Eukaryota > Metazoa > Cnidaria > Anthozoa > Scleractinia > Caryophylliidae > Desmophyllum > Desmophyllum pertusum. The sequence continues at coordinate 3,519 of MU826876.1, read as the reverse complement.
TTTTACACAAATTGAGCTTGGGGTACCTGTGATTTCGTTAAAAACGAACGGCGTTCAGTTGCATTGCACGGTCCTTCAATTTCTGGCGTTCGAAATCGTTCTCCGTCACATATTATATATTATAAAAATCTGAAACATGACCACACAAACATCTAATAACAACAGTAAGACAAACCTTGTCTGTTAAGACCTTTTATTTTCTCTTAAAATTCGATAACAGTCGTACAGACGAGCGAAATAAGAGCCGCGGGGGATTTGACGAACGCGAACGCAAGGGGGTGGGGGGTGGGTAAAGAGAAAATATCGCTTTCGCGTGCTCGCTTAACTATAAAACAAAAGAAAACGGCTATGGATAGACTAAGACATATCATTTTTAAGCGGCCGATGCATCATGGGCATCGAGCCCGCTTCAAGAAATGCACTTTTTTTTTCATGTCGCTAGCCTTAGTCCTCTTCACGGTTGACATGATGTTATCGCATCTCGGTCTAAAATTAGCCAGTAGAGAATTTCTCTTCCACATTCTTTCTGTAGTGTCGTGTAAGTGCGTAGATGTATTTAGTTTATTACAGTAATCGAATGGAAAAAGCAAGACAAATGTCCCATAGCAGTGAACAGTAGTGTTGTTGCTAAATGTGCTAAATTTTGTTGTGTGACCTTTTCTCGTTATTCGATCCCACGGTTGACATGACGCAATCTCTGGTCATGTAAAGATGATGCAATAGAGGTATTGTGCTATGAGCATGAAGCAATCCGCATTGGGATTTCTCTTCCTGATCGCAGTTACGATACCTCGTGGTATATGTTTTTGTAAACGTGATTAGTGTCCTTGGATTAGTGGTATTAAGATAAATTAAGGTATGTTTTCAAATGACTGTTTGTCATTAGTTGATGGCATTTAGATATATATTTCAGTTTCTACACAGTAATCTTAAAGTTAACCTATGAAGTCTGGAATAAGCTTATTAATCGTTTGTCGTGAAAGGTTTTAACATTCCCACTTTTCCTACAAGAGATGAATAATTCAAATACTTTCTGTCCTAGAAATCAAAAATGTGTGCATAAGAAAAGTGATTATTTTTGATACTAATCTGTGAAGCTGAGCATCTTAAAGTTAACCTATGAAGTCAGGAATAAGCTTATTAATCGCCTTTTCCTACAAGAGATGAATAATTCAAATACTTGCGGTGGAGAAATCAAAAATGTGTGCATAAGAACAGTGATTCTTTTTAAAGTGCTACTACGATCAAAATTAAGCATTTTCTTTCTCGTTTTTTTTTAGACAATTTCATTATTTGGGTAATGATAAATACAACACGCTAGAAATCTGACCAGAAAGTACAAAACACGGCAGAGAACCAGCCCGCGAAAATCTCGTAAAATCGCGTAAAATCCATCCGCCATTGAATCAGTTCGCAAACGTCGCGGCCCGCGATTTGTGCCATTAGCGGTCTGTTCGTGACGTCATCCAATCAAGGTGCCTTCGAGCGAAGTGTTGCAGTCGTATGGAAGAAAAACAACAGCGCCGATATGGTGAACGTATTCCCGTTGTCTTTCGCCGTAAATGACCCAGAATTTAATTGAAATAAGAAGTATGTCGACCCTTTTTCTGAGCTTTACTATGCACTAAAAAAGAAAAGAGCAGCGCGCTAGTGGAAACCATGACGAGAAGCACACGGACCAAAGGCAGAAGATCAAAGATACGAATCATTCGCTCTATTAATTTCAGATGCAAGATATGCCGCGAACAACCCGGCAATTTTTTAGAACACTAGTGGGAACTCCAGGCAGTGTCCAGGGTTATGGCCTAGAAGTACGTGTAATGTAGGTTTTTGGCTATAAAGTCCTCGCTAAATTAGTCTGACTGTTGGTTTTTTGGCTCGGAGCACTTGTTCATTAACGTGATCGATCAACAATCAACCAGTCCAGTGCCATGCATATGGCTGTCCGTTAATCAACAGACTGAACTTGTCATGTACTGTTACTGTCTAACCCATCCCCGCCACGTTACTTGTCCCTGTGTTGTACAGTTCGCAGAAAATACATTTATACTGATCCAGACCAAAAAATCATATGCCTTTGAACCAGATTACATATGAAATATCAGTGCATAAACAACAATATTGTGTTTCAAAAGCACAGATGATTGTGTTTCAGCTCATAAGGGAAATAAAATAATATATGCAAACCAAGTAACTTCATGGACTGTGGTCTGCAGTGAAAACTTGATACATGAGGCACTGGAAAACTGTAGAAATTTATTTACCCATGCAGTTTTTAAATGTATGGAGCATAATTTCATTGTAAAATACATTCTTGCCCAATGATTTTTTTTTATGACTTTTACGTGTTGGAACTTAGCCCCCCCCCCCCAGTCCTCCCTTGCCTACCCTCTAGCTGTTCTCCAGGAGTAGGTGAATTGTTGGGGCAACACTGACTGTAAAAATAATATTATTCTTTCTCGAATAATAGCGCGAGAGGCGTGATTATTATTGTTTTTTTCTCAAAAGAATATCCATGCCCAAATTCAACATATTTATGTGCATATTCCCAAACCTGAATCTTACAAAAGTGGAAAAATAAATATTGTTTTACTTGAAAAAATTGAGTGTTAGTCATACACTTACTATTCATAACAATGTAGTCATAAAACAATTGTTTAGCACACTAGATAATACCTGATAGTTATTGATCAGGTTTAACACTGTCTTTTGTGACCCTCACATGATTGTGAGAGGTAGTGTCCGCTCAGAAACCCTTAAGGCCTAAATCAGTTCTTCGCTAAGCCGAAGTGCCTTGGGGCTCTAATGGTGAACCCTAGTAATATATACCGAGTTATGTTGTTTTCTCCATAGAAAATGTACATGAACCTAATTTCAGACTTCTCGATAGCCTCTTGCTTGCTGAGTTAAAGCGATTTTAGTTTTCCATTGTTTTTAGGCCTCCCACTGCCTGGGAAAATGAATCCCCTTCCCCCTAGCCCCACCAAGATGCATGCCTCTTGAAGTACAGGAATTGAGGAGAAGGAAGCCAAATTGAGCCTATGTGTCCTAATATGAACTGCTGAAGGTAAATTAGAATGACGTATAATTGGGAGAGGGGCAGGGAGCGGGGGGTGTTGGGAAAGGGTGAGGAAGACAAAACTACATGTAGTATAGAGCCTTGTTTTAATCAAGGCAATGTCTGTATTTACAGGGTTTTCTGCATATTTTTGTAAACAAAATTTGAGGTAAAATATTTTCCATACTTTTTTCCAAACTCATGTTTTCATTTTACAGACTCGGCAGATTGAGGTCTCAGTTCAGGATGTCCGTACTTCACAATGAGCCATATCGAATTTGAATTTTAGCGCCGACCCATATTATTCATATTTCAGACCGATTGAATGGGGGATTCAGACGCCGAGATTAATTTCAGCCAAAACTTAATTTTTAGGGGGAAATTGCTGTTTATATTGAAAATACTCACTTATAATAATTCGAGATGTTTGTTCTAATCGGCGTGGGTGGGTGCGTCGTGGG
>MU826875.1:414699-466054 GCA_029204205.1 Desmophyllum pertusum | reverse complement strand
ACATAAACGACGACACTAGTATAAAAGATTAAGGCACACTGGACTTTCACCATCCCAATAGTAGCTCGCGCCGAGTCATAATTCGGAGTAACTGCGCACTAAAGAGATCCCGCACCGATGACCAACTGGCGCTATTAAAAGATTAGTAGCAAAAAGGACTAGAATATAAATACCACAATAGCCACAAACAAGACACGAATAAGACTACAAACGCCCAACCCGTAACGCCATGCATGAGCAAACAGGGAAGTCTCTTCGACTTGAACTGGATTTTCAGAATGAGCTCCGGGACAGCCTTTATTATGTTCACGGGAATAGAGATTAGAGAGTACTAGATAGGTCTAGAGGAGGCGTTCCGCGTGCCTGTTTCTTTTTTGACAGCTCCTCGAAGTACACCCAAAGGGAAGCTATGTCGACAGGGAATGTTACGTACAGCTACAGCTTGTGACCAAAATTAAGGGAGTCATGTCCTTGATTTTAAAGCCTGTTAATAATTAACACAGAATTTGCTGTTTCACTGCGGCTAACTCATATTTCATGTATTTTCTTCATAACTGTTTATAAAACAAAAATTATGACTACTAATTAAAACATAAACCTAAAAATGAGAAAAAAACTGATTTTTACACCGCTTGCGAGGTAATCAATTTCACACATTCCCGTTAAGAAAATGGAAATGTCGATTTCAGAATCTGTTTCTCTGATAAAAACGACTTAACAACTTCTTCTATGGAATTTTAAATGGATTTGAAACAGTTCTCAAAAAGTGTTCTTTTTTCGGAGCATTTTAGCCAGTTGTACTACCTTAACCAACCCGTTAACCAACCCGTTAACCAACCAGTTAACCAACCATTTAACCACCCGTTAACCAACCCGTTAACCAACCACTTAACCAACCAGTTAACCAACCAGTTAACCAACCAGTTAACCAACCAGTTAACCAACCCGTTAACCAACCTGTTCACCAACCAGTCAACCAACCAGGTAACCAACCCGTTAACCAACCACTTAACCAACCGCCTTAACCAACCGTTAACCAACCAGGAACCATTCCGTTAACGAACCCGTTAACCAACCAGTTAACAAGCCCTTTAACCAACCAGTCAACCAGCCCGTTAACCACCAGTTAAACAACACGTTAACCAGTACCAGTTAATCAACCAGTCAACCAACCCGTTAACCAACCTGTTAACAAACCGTTAACCAACTAGTCAACCAGTTAACCAACCAGTCAACCAACCAGTTAACCAACCCTTTAAACAACTAGTCAACCAGTTAACCAACCCATCAACCAATCCGTTAACCAACCTGTTAACAAACAGTTAACCAACCCGTTAACCAACCACTTAACCAACCAATTAACCAACCAGTTAACCAACCAGTTAAATAACCACTAAACCAACCCTTTAACAAACTAGTCAACCAGTTAACCAACCAGTCAAGCAATCAGTTAACCAACCCGTATAACCAACCCGTTAACCAACCCGTTAACCAACCAGTCAACCAACCCGTTAACCAACCAGTTAACCAACACGTTAACCAACCATTTAACCAACCCGTTAACCAACCTTTTAACCAACCAGTTAACCAACCAGTCAACCAACCCTTTAACCAACCTGTTAACCAACACGTTAACCAACCATTTAACCAACCCGTTAACCAACCTTTTTAACCAACCCGTTAACCAACCAGGCAACCAACCAGTCAACCAATCCAGTTAACCAACCAGGCAACCAAACCGTTAACCAACCCGTTAACCAACCCGTTAACCAACCAGTCAACCACCCGTTAACCAACCAGTCAACCAACCCGTTAACCAACCAGTTAACCAACCCGTTAACCAACCAGTTAACCAACCCGTTAACCAACCAGTTAACCAACCAGTTAACCAACCAGTTAACCAACCCGTTAACCAACCCGTTAACCAACCCGTTAACCAACCAGTTAACCAACCCGTTAACCAACCAGTTAACCAACCCGTTAACCAACCAGTTAACCAACCCGTTAACCAACCAGTTAACCAACCCGTTAACCAACCATTAACCAATCCGTTAACCAACCCGTTAACCAACCAGTCAACCAACCCGTTAACCAACCAGTTAACCAACCCGTTAACCAACCAGTCAACCAACCCGTTAACCAACAGTTAACCAACCCGTTAACCAACCCGTTAACCAACCCGTTAACCAACCAGTCAACCAACCCGGTAACCAACCTGTTAACCAACCGTTAACAAACCAGTCAACCAACCCGTTAACCAACCTGTTAACCAACAGTTAACCAACCAGTCAACCAACCCGTTAACCAACCCGTTAACCAACCTGTTAACCAACACGTTAACCAACCGTCAACCAACCCGTCAACCAACCCGTTAACAAACCAGTTAACCAACCCGTTAACCAACCAGGTAACAACCCGTTAACCAACCAGTTAACCAACCATTTAACCAACCCGTTAACCAACCCGTTAACCAACCAGTCAACCAACCCGTTAACCAACCTGTTAACCAACCAGTTAACCAACCAGTCAACCAACCAGTTAACCAACCCTTTAAGCAACTAGTCAACCAGTTAACCAACCAGTCAACCAATCAGTTAACCAACCTGTTAACAAACAGTTAACCAACTAGTCAACCAGTTAACCAACCAGTCATCCAACCAGTTAACCAACCAGTCAACCAACCAGTTAACCAACCCTTTAAGCAACTAGTCAACCAGTTAACCAACCAGTCAACCAATCAGTTAACCAACCCGTTAACCAACCCGTTAACCAACCCGTTAACCAACCAGTCAACCAACCCGTTAATCAACCTGTCAGCGAACCCGTTAACCAACCCGTTAACCAACCAATTAACCAACCAGTTAACCAACCAGTCAACCAACCAGTCAACCTACCCGTTAACCAACCAGGCAACCAACCCGTTAACCAACCAGTCAACCAATCCGTTAACCAACCAGGCAACCAACCAACCAGTAAACCAACCCGTTAACCAACCGGTAAACCAACCCGTTAACCAACCAGTCAACCAACCCGTTAACCAACCCGTTAACCAACCAGTCAACCAACCCGTTAACCAACCAGGCAACCAACCCGTTAACCAACTCGTCAACGAACGAATCAACGAACGTGTTAACCAACCAGTCAACCAACCCGTTAACCAACCCGTTAACCAACCAGTCAACCAACCCGTGACCAACCCGTTAACCAACCAGTCAACCAACCCGTTAACCAACCAGTCAACCAACCCGTTAACCAACCAGTCAACCAACCCGTTAAACAACCAGTCAACCAACCCGTTAAACAACCAGTCAACCAACCCGTTAACCAACCAGTTAACCAACTCGTTAATCAACCAGTCAACCAACCCGTTAACCAACCCGTTAACCAACCAGTCAACCAACCCGTTAAGCAACCAGTCAACCAGTTAACCAACCCGTTAACCAACCAGTTAACCAACCAGTTAATCAACCAGTTAACCAACCAGTAAACCAACCCGTTAACCAATCCGTTAACCAACCCGTTAACCAACCAGGCAACCAACCCGGTAACCAACCTGTTAACAAACAGTTAACCAACTAGTCAACCAGTTAACCAACCAGTCAACCAACCAGTTAACCAACCAGGCAACCAACCCGTTAACCAACCCGTTAACCAACCCGTTAACCAACCAGTTACCCACCCGTTAAACAACCAGTCAACCAACCCGTTAACCAACCAGTTAACCAACCCGTTAACCAACCAGTTAACCAACCCGTTAACCAACCAGTTAACCAACCAGTTAACCAACCAGTTAACCAACCAGTCAACCAACCCGTTAACCAACCCATTAACCAACCAGGCAACCAATCCGTTAACCAACCGTTAACCAACCAGTTAACCAACCCGTTAACCAACCAGTCAACCAACCCGTTAACCAACCAGTTAACCAACCCGTTAACCAACCAAGCAACCAACCAACCAGTAAACCAACCCGTTAACCAACCCGTTAACCAACCAGTCAACCAACCCGGTAACCAACCTGTTAACCAACCACTTAACAAACCAGTCAACCAACCCGTTAACCAACCTGTTAACCAACCAGTTAACCAACCAGTCAACCAACCCGTTAACCAACCCGTTAACCAACCTGTTAACCAACACGTTAACCAACCAGTCAACCAACCCGTCAACCAACCCGTTAACAAACCAGTTAACCAACCCGTTAACCAACCCGTTAACCAACCAGTCAACCAACCCGTTAACCCACCTGTTAACCAACCAGTTAACCAACCAGGCAACCAACCCGTTAACCAACCCGTTAACCAACCCGTTAACCAACCAGTTACCCAACCCGTTAACCAACAAGTCAATCAACCCGTTAACCAACCAGTTAACCAACCCGTTAACCAACCAGTTAACCAACCCGTTAACCAACAGTTAACCAACCAGTTAACCAACCAGTTAACCAACCCGTTCACCAACCCGTTAACCAACCAGTCAACCAACCCGTTAACCAACCCGTTAACCAACCAGTTAACCAACCCGTTAACCAACCAGTTAGCCATCCGTTAACCAACCAGTTAACCAACCAGTTAACCAACCATTAACCAACCCGTTAACCAACCCGTTAACCAACCAGTCAACCAACCAGTTAACCAACCTGTTAACCAACCAGTTAACCAACCAGTCAACCAACCCGTTAACCAACCCGTTAACCAACCCGTTAACCAACCAGTTAACCAACCGTTAACCAACCCGTTAACCAACCAGTCAACCAACCCGTTAAGCAACCAGTCAACCAGTTAACCAACCCGTTAACCAACCAGTTAACCAACCAGTTAACCAACCAGTTAACCAACCAGTTAACCAACCAGTAAGCCAACCCGTTAACCAATCCGTTAACCAACCCGTTAACCAACCAGGCAACCAACCAACCAGTAAACCAACCCGTTAACCAACCCGTTAACCAACCAGTCAACCATCCCGGTAACCAACCTGTTAACAAACAGTTAACCAACTAGTCAACCAGTTAACCAACCAGTCAACCAACCAGTTAACCAACCAGGCAACCAACCCGTTAACCAACCCGTTAACCAACCCGTTAACCAACCAGTTACCCACCCGTTAAACAACCAGTCAACCAACCCGTTAACCAACCAGTTAACCAACCCGTTAACCAACCAGTTAACCAACCCGTTAACCAACCAGTTAACCAACCAGTTAACCAACCAGTTAACCAACCAGTCAACCAACCCGTTAACCAACCCATTAACCAACCAGGCAACCAATCCGTTAACCAACCCGTTAACCAACCAGTTAACCAACCCGTTAACCAACCAGTCAACCAACCCGTTAACCAACCAGTTAACCAACCCGTTAACCAACCAAGCAACCAACCAACCAGTAAACCAACCCGTTAACCAACCCGTTAACCAACCAGTCAACCAACCCGTTAACCAACCTGTTAACCAACCAGTTAACCAACCAGTCAACCAACCCGTTAACCAACCCGTTAACCAACCTGTTAACCAACACGTTAACCAACCAGTCAACCAACCCGTCAACCAACCCGTTAACAAACCAGTTAACCAACCCGTTAACCAACCCGTTAACCAACCAGTCAACCAACCCGTTAACCAACCTGTTAACCAACCAGTTAACCAACCAGTCAACCAACCCGTTAACCAACCCGTTAACCAACCTGTTAACCAACACGTTAACCAACCAGTCAACCAACCCGTCAACCAACCCGTTAACAAACCAGTTAACCAACCCGTTAACCAACCCGTTAACCAACCAGTTACCCACCCGTTAACCAACAAGTCAATCAACCCGTTAACCAACCAGTTAACCAACCCGTTAACCAACAGTTAACCAACCAGTTAACCAACCAGTTAACCAACCCGTTCACCAACCCGTTAACCAACCAGTCAACCAACCCGTTAACCAACCCGTTAACCAACCAGTTAACCAACCCGTTAACCAACCAGTTAGCCATCCCGTTAACCAACCAGTTAACCAACCAGTTAACCAACCATTTAACCAACCCGTTAACCAACCGTTAACCAACCAGTCAACCAACCAGTTAACCAACCTGTTAACCAACCAGTTAACCAACCAGTCAACCAACCCGTTAACCAACCCGTTAACCAACCCGTTAACCAACCAGTTAACCAACCCGTTAACCAACCAGTCAACCAACCCGTTAACCAACCCGTTAACCAATCCGTTAACCAACCATTTAACCAACCCGTTAACCAACCCGTTAACCAACCAGGCAATCAACCCGCCAACCAATCCGTTAACCAACCAGGCAACCAATCCGTTAACCAACCCGTTAACCAACCCGTTAACCAACCCGTTAACCAACCAGTTAGCCAATCCGTTAACCAACCAGTTAACCAACCAGTCAACCAACCCGTTAACCCACCTGTTAACCAACCAGTTAACCAACCCGTCAACCAACCCGTTAACCAACCCGTTAACCAACCCGTTAACCAACCAGTTAACCAACCCGTTAACCAACCAGTCAACCAACCGTTAACCAACCCGTTAACCAACCAGGCAAGCAATCCGTTAACCAACCCGTTAACCAACCAGTTAACCAACCCGTTAACCAACCAGTCAACCAACCCGTTAACCAACCAGTTAACCAACCCGTTAACCAACCAGGCAACCAACCAACCAGTAAACCAACCCGTTAACCAACCCGTTAACCAACCAGTCAACCAACCCGGTAACCAACCTGTTAACCAACTACTTAACCAACCAGTCAACCAACCCGTTAACCAACCTGTTAACCAACCAGTTAACCAACCAGTCAACCAACCCGTTAACCAACCCGTTAACCAACCCGTTAACCAACCTGTTAACCAACACGTTAACCAACCAGTCAACCAACCCGTCAACCAACCCGTTAACCAACCAGTTAACCAACCCGTTAACCAACTCGTTAACCAACCAGTCAACCAACCCGTTAACCCACCTGATAACCAACCGTTAACCAACCCGTTAACCAACCAGTCAACCAACCCGTTAACCAACCAGGCAACCAACCCGTTAACCAACTCGTCAACGAACGAATCAACGAACGTGTTAACCAACCAGTCAACCAACCCGTTAACCAACCCGTTAACCAACCAGTCAACCAACCCGTGACCAACCCGTTAACCAACCAGTCAACCAACCCGTTAACCAACCAGTCAACCAACCCGTTAACCAACCAGTCAACCAACCCGTTAAACAACCAGTCAACCAACCCGTTAAACAACCAGTCAACCAACCCGTTAACCAACCAGTTAACCAACTCGTTAATCAACCAGTCAACCAACCCGTTAACCAACCCGTTAACCAACCAGTCAACCAACCCGTTAAGCAACCAGTCAACCAGTTAACCAACCCGTTAACCAACCAGTTAACCAACCAGTTAACCAACCAGTTAACCAACCAGTAAGCCAACCCGTTAACCAATCCGTTAACCAACCCGTTAACCAACCAGGCAACCAACCAACCAGTAAACCAACCCGTTAACCAACCCGTTAACCAACCAGTCAACCATCCCGGTAACCAACCTGTTAACAAACAGTTAACCAACTAGTCAACCAGTTAACCAACCAGTCAACCAACCAGTTAACCAACCAGGCAACCAACCCGTTAACCAACCCGTTAACCAACCCGTTAACCAACCAGTTACCCACCCGTTAAACAACCAGTCAACCAACCCGTTAACCAACCAGTTAACCAACCCGTTAACCAACCAGTTAACCAACCCGTTAACCAACCAGTTAACCAACCAGTTAACCAACCAGTTAACCAACCAGTCAACCAACCCGTTAACCAACCCATTAACCAACCAGGCAACCAATCCGTTAACCAACCCGTTAACCAACCAGTTAACCAACCCGTTAACCAACCAGTCAACCAACCCGTTAACCAACCAGTTAACCAACCCGTTAGCCAACCAAGCAACCAACCAACCAGTAAACCAACCCGTTAACCAACCCGTTAACCAACCAGTCAACCAACCCGTTAACCAACCTGTTAACCAACCAGTTAACCAACCAGTCAACCAACCCGTTAACCAACCCGTTAACCAACCTGTTAACCAACACGTTAACCAACCAGTCAACCAACCCGTCAACCAACCCGTTAACAAACCAGTTAACCAACCCGTTAACCAACCCGTTAACCAACCAGTCAACCAACCCGTTAACCAACCTGTTAACCAACCAGTTAACCAACCAGTCAACCAACCCGTTAACCAACCCGTTAACCAACCTGTTAACCAACACGTTAACCAACCAGTCAACCAACCCGTCAACCAACCCGTTAACAAACCAGTTAACCAACCCGTTAACCAACCCGTTAACCAACCAGTTACCACCCGTTAACCAACAAGTCAATCAACCCGTTAACCAACCAGTTAACCAACCCGTTAACCAACAGTTAACCAACCAGTTAACCAACCCGTTCACCAACCCGTTAACCAACCAGTCAACCAACCCGTTAACCAACCCGTTAACCAACCAGTTAACCAACCCGTTAACCAACCAGTTAGCCATCCCGTTAACCAACCAGTTAACCAACCAGTTAACCAACCATTTAACCAACCCGTTAACCAACCCGTTAACCAACCAGTCAACCAACCAGTTAACCAACCTGTTAACCAACCAGTTAACCAACCAGTCAACCAACCCGTTAACCATCCCGTTAACCAACCCGTTAACCAACCAGTTAACCAACCCGTTAACCAACCAGTCAACCAACCCGTTAACCAACCCGTTAACCAATCCGTTAACCAACCATTTAACCAACCCGTTAACCAACCCGTTAACCAACCAGGCAATCAACCCGCCAACCAATCCGTTAACCAACCAGGCAACCAATCCGTTAACCAACCCGTTAACCAACCCGTTAACCAACCCGTTAACCAACCAGTTAGCCAATCCGTTAACCAACCAGTTTAACCAACCAGTCAACCAACCCGTTAACCCACCTGTTAACCAACCAGTTAACCAACCCGTCAACCAACCCGTTAACCAACCCGTTAACCAACCAGTTAACCAACCAGTTAACCAACCAGTCAACCAACCCGTTAACCCACCTGTTAACCAACCAGTTAACCAACCAGTCAACCAACCATTAACCAACCCGTTAACCAACCCGTTAACCAACCAGTTAACCAACCCGTTAACCAACCAGTCAACCAACCCGTTAACCAACCCGTTAACCAACCAGGCAAGCAATCCGTTAACCAACCCGTTAACCAACCAGTTAACCAACCCGTTAACCAACCAGTCAACCAACCCGTTAACCAACCAGTTAACCAACCCGTTAACCAACCAGGCAACCAACCAACCAGTAAACCAACCCGTTAACCAACCCGTTAACCAACCAGTCAACCAACCCGGTAACCAACCTGTTAACCAACTACTTAACCAACCAGTCAACCAACCCGTTAACCAACCTGTTAACCAACCAGTTAACCAACCAGTCAACCAACCCGTTAACCAACCCGTTAACCAACCCGTTAACCAACCTGTTAACCAACACGTTAACCAACCAGTCAACCAACCCGTCAACCAACCCGTTAACCAACCAGTTAACCAACCCGTTAACCAACTCGTTAACCAACCAGTCAACCAACCCGTTAACCCACCTGATAACCAACCAGTTAACCAACCAGTCAACCAACCCGTTAACCAACCCGTTAACCAACCCGTTAACCAACCAGTTAACCAACCCGTTAACCAACCAGTCAACCAACCCGTTAACCAACCCGTTAACCAACCAGGCAACCAATCCGTTAACCAACCGTTAACCAACCAGTTAACCAACCCGTTAACCAACAAGTCAACCAACCCGTTAACCAACCCGTTAACCAACCCGTTAACCAACCAGGCAACCAATCCGTGAACCAACCCGTTAACCAACCAGTTAACCAACCCGTTAACCAACCAGTCAACCAACCCGTTAACCAACCAGCTAACCAACCCGTTAACCAACCAGGCAACCAACCAACCAGTAAACCAATCCGTTAACCAACCCGTTAACCAACCAGTCAACCAACCCGGTAACCAACCTGTTAACCAACCACTTAACCAACCAGTCAACCAACCCGTTAACCAACCTGTTAACCAACCAGTTAACCAACCAGTCAACCAACCCGTTAACCAACCCGTTAACCAACCTGTTAACCAACAGGTTAACCAACCAGTCAACCAACCCGTCAACCAACCCGTTAACCAACCAGTTAACCAACCCGTTAACCAACCAGTCAACCAACCCGTTAACCAACCCGTTAACCAACCAGTTAGCCAACCCGTTAACCAACCAGTTAACCAACATTTAACCAACCCGTTAACCAACCCGTTAACCAACCAGTCAACCAACCCGTTAACCCACCTGTTAACCAACCAGTTAACCAACCAGTCAACCAACCCGTTAACCAACCCGTTCACCAACCCGTTAACCAACCAGGTAACCAACCCGTTAACCAACCATTTAACCAACCCGTTAACCAACCCGTTAACCAACCAGGCAACCATTCCGTTAACGAACCCGTTAACCAACCAGTTAACCAACCCGTTAACCAACCAGTCAACCAACCCGTTAACCAACCAGTTAACCAACCCGTTAACCAACCCGTTAACCAACCAGTCAACCAACCCGGTAACCAACCTGTTAACAAACAGTTAACCAACTAGTCAAACAGTTAACCAACCAGTCAACCAACCAGTTAACCAACCCTTTAAGCAACTAGTCAACCAGTTAACCAACCAGTCAACCAATCAGTTAACCAACCTGTTAACAAACAGTTAACCAACTAGTCAACCAGTTAACCAACCAGTCAACCAACCAGTTAACCAACCAGTCAACCAACCAGTTAACCAACCCTTTAAGCAACTAGTCAACCAGTTAACCAACCAGTCAACCAATCAGTTAACCAACCCGTTAACCAACCCGTTAACCAACCCGTTAACCAACCAGTCAACCAACCCGTTAATCAACCAGTCAGCGAACCCGTTAACCAACCCGTTAACCAACCAATTAACCAACCAGTTAACCAACCAGTCAACCAACCAGTCAACCTACCGTTAACCAACCAGGCAACCAACCCGTTAACCAACCAGTCAACCAATCCGTTAACCAACCAGGCAACCAACCAACCAGTAAACCAACCCGTTAACCAACCGGTAAACCAACCCGTTAACCAACAGGTCAACCAACCCGTTAACCAACCCGTTAACCAACCAGTCAACCAACCCGTTAACCAACCAGGCAAACAACCCGTTAACCAACTCGTCAACGAACGAATCAACGAACGTGTTAACCAACCAGTCAACCAACCCGTTAACTAACCCGTTAACCAACCAGTCAACCAACCCGTGACCAACCCGTTAACCAACCAGTCAACCAACCCGTTAACCAACCAGTCAACCAACCCGTTAACCAACCAGTCAACCAACCCGTTAAACAACCAGTCAACCAACCCGTTAAACAACCAGTCAACCAACCCGTTAACCAACCAGTTAACCAACTCGTTAATCAACCAGTCAACCAACCCGTTAACCAACCCGTTAACCAACCAGTTAACCAACCAGTCAACCAACCCGTTAACCCACCTGTTAACCAACCAGTTAACCAACCAGTCAACCAACCCGTTAACCAACCCGTTAACCAACCCGTTAACCAACCAGTTAACCAACCATTTAACCAACCAGTCAACCAACCCGTTAACCAACCCGTTAACCAACCAGGCAACCAATCCGTTAACCAACCCGTTAACCAACTAGTTAACCAACCCGTTAACCAACCAGTCAACCAACCCGTTAACCAACCAGTTAACCAACCCGTTAACCAACCAGGCAACCAACCAACCAGTAAACCAACCCGTTAACCAACCAGGCAACCAACCAACCAGTAAACCAACCCGTTAACCAACCGGTAAACCAACCAGTTAACCAACCAGTCAACCAACCCGTTAACCAACCCGTTAACCAACCTGTTAACCAACAGGTTAACCAACCAGTCAACCAACCCGTCAACCAACCCGTTAACCAACCAGTTAACCAACCCGTTAACCAACCAGTCAACCAACCCGTTAACCAACCCGTTAACCAACCAGTTAGCCAACCCGTTAACCAACCAGTTAACCAACCATTTAACCAACCCGTTAACCAACCCGTTAACCAACCAGTCAACCAACCCGTTAACCCACCTGTTAACCAACCAGTTAACCAACCCGTCAACCAACCCGTTAACCAACCCGTTAACCAACCAGTTAACCAACCAGTTAACCAACCAGTCAACCAACCCGTTAACCCACCTGTTAACCAACCAGTTAACCAACCAGTCAACCAACCCGTTAACCAACCCGTTAACCAACCCGTTAACCAACCAGTTAACCAACCCGTTAACCAACCAGTCAACCAACCCGTTAACCAACCCGTTAACCAACCCGTTAACCAACCAGGCAACCAATCCGTTAACCAACCCGTTAACCAACCAGTTAACCAACCCGTTAACCAACCAGTCAACCAACCCGTTAACCAACCAGTTAACCAACCCGTTAACCAACCAGTCAACCAACCGTTAACCAACCAGTTAACCAACCCGTTAACCAACCAGGCAACCAACCAACCAGTAAACCAACCCGTTAACCAACCCGTTAACCAACCAGTCAACCAACCCGGTAACCAACCTGTTAACCAACTACTTAACCAACCAGTCAACCAACCCGTTAACCAACCTGTTAACCAACCAGTTAACCAACCAGTCAACCAACCCGTTAACCAACCCGTTAACCAACCCGTTAACCAACCTGTTAACCAACCCGTTAACCAACCAGTCAACCAACCCGTTAACCAACCCGTTAACCAACCAGTTAACCAACCCGTTAACCAACTCGTTAACCAACCAGTCAACCAACCCGTTAACCCACCTGATAACCAACCAGTTAACCAACCAGTCAACCAACCCGTTAACCAACCCGTTAACCAACCCGTTAACCAACCAGTTAACCAACCCGTTAACCAACCAGTCAACCAACCCGTTAACCAACCCGTTAACCAACCAGGCAACCAATCCGTTAACCAACCCGTTAACCAACCAGTTAACCAACCCGTTAACCAACAAGTCAACCAACCCGTTAACCAACCCGTTAACCAACCAGTTAACCAACCCGTTAACCAACCAGTCAACCAACCCGTTAACCAACCAGCTAACCAACCCGTTAACCAACCAGGCAACCAACCAACCAGTAAACCAATCCGTTAACCAACCCGTTAACCAACCAGTCAACCAACCCGGTAACCAACCTGTTAACCAACCACTTAACCAACCAGTCAACCAACCCGTTAACCAACCTGTTAACCAACCAGTTAACCAACCAGTCAACCAACCCGTTAACCAACCCGTTAACCAACCTGTTAACCAACAGGTTAACCAACCAGTCAACCAACCCGTCAACCAACCCGTTAACCAACCAGTTAACCAACCCGTTAACCAACCAGTCAACCAACCCGTTAACCAACCCGTTAACCCACCTGTTAACCAACCAGTTAACCAACCAGTCAACCAACCCGTTAACCAACCCGTTCACCAACCCGTTAACCAACCAGTTAACCAACCCGTTAACCAACCATTTAACCAACCCGTTAACCAACCCGTTAACCAACCAGGCAACCATTCCGTTAACGAACCCGTTAACCAACCAGTTAACCAACCCGTTAACCAACCAGTCAACCAACCCGTTAACCAACCAGTTAACCAACCCGTTAACCAACCCGTTAACCAACCAGTCAACCAACCCGGTAACCAACCTGTTAACAAACAGTTAACCAACTAGTCAACCAGTTAACCAACCAGTCAACCAACCAGTTAACCAACCCTTTAAGCAACTAGTCAACCAGTTAACCAACCAGTCAACCAATCAGTTAACCAACCTGTTAACAAACAGTTAACCAACTAGTCAACCAGTTAACCAACCAGTCAACCAACCAGTTAACCAACCAGTCAACCAACCAGTTAACCAACCCTTTAAGCAACTAGTCAACCAGTTAACCAACCAGTCAACCAATCAGTTAACCAACCCGTTAACCAACCCGTTAACCAACCCGTTAACCAACCAGTCAACCAACCCGTTAATCAACCAGTCAGCGAACCCGTTAACCAACCCGTTAACCAACCAATTAACCAACCAGTTAACCAACCAGTCAACCAACCAGTCAACCTACCGTTAACCAACCAGGCAACCAACCCGTTAACCAACCAGTCAACCAATCCGTTAACCAACCAGGCAACCAACCAACCAGTAAACCAACCCGTTAACCAACCGGTAAACCAACCCGTTAACCAACAGGTCAACCAACCCGTTAACCAACCCGTTAACCAACCAGTCAACCAACCCGTTAACCAACCAGGCAACCAACCCGTTAACCAACTCGTCAACGAACGAATCAACGAACGTGTTAACCAACCAGTCAACCAACCCGTTAACTAACCCGTTAACCAACCAGTCAACCAACCGTGACCAACCCGTTAACCAACCAGTCAACCAACCCGTTAACCAACCAGTCAACCAACCCGTTAACCAACCAGTCAACCAACCCGTTAAACAACCAGTCAACCAACCCGTTAAACAACCAGTCAACCAACCCGTTAACCAACCAGTTAACCAACTCGTTAATCAACCAGTCAACCAACCCGTTAACCAACCCGTTAACCAACCAGTTAACCAACCAGTCAACCAACCCGTTAAGCAACCAGTCAACCAGTTAACCAACCCGTTAACCAACCCGTTAACCAACCAGTTAACCAACAGTTAACCAACCAGTTAACCAACCAGTTAACCAACCAGTAAGCCAACCCGTTAACCAATCCGTTAACCAACCCGTTAACCCAAACCGTTAACCAACCAGTTAACCAACCAGTTAACCAACCAGTCAACCAACCAGTTAACCAACAGTAAACCAACCAGTTAACCAACCAGGCAACTGGTCCGTTAACTGGTCCGTTAACTGGTCCGTTAACTGGTCCGTTAACTGGTCCGTTAACTGGTCCGTTAACTGGTCCGTTAACTGGTCCGTTAACTGGTCTGATAACCAGTCCGTTAACCTGTCGGTTAACTGGTCGGTTAACTGGTCCGTAACGGGTCCGTTAACTGCTTGGTTAATTGCTTGGTTAACTTGTCGGTTAACTGGTCGGTTAACTGGTCCACTGTTCAGTTAACTGGTCGCTAACTTGTCGGTTAACTGGTCGGTTAACTGGTCGGTTAACTGGTCGGTTAACGGGTCGGTTAACTGGTCGTTAACTGGTCCGTTAACCGATCCGTGAATTGGTCCGGTCCCTGGAAGTGAATTTCGCGGCTTGTCTTCACAAATAATTACAGTCGAACCCCTCAGTTTTAAGCGGCCCGTTATAAAAGTACCGAAACTTCATTGCTGTATTGTCAATATGTAGTGAATGAATGAATGAATGAACTCTATTAAAGTGGCAATAAACATATGACCAGCATCAATAAACATATAGCAGTCCCGATGAGAGTTCTCCTCGTAGCCGCCAAAACAGAATGAAGAAAACAGCATCACCGCGAAAACCAAAAAGACACCTTATCGAATTAATTATTTTTACTGATATCTCGCGTTAATTCAATGATTTTTATTATTTTTTTCACTAAAATCTGCATCAATACCTAACAAAAAATTCGATCACTTCCGTAATCAGTAACAAGAGGTAACTAGATAAAAAATGTCTAGCGTGCACGGTTTTAGTTATTGGGAAAAATATTCAAAATGGAAAAAAAATCGGGTCGACCGTCCACTGCGCCATTCTCAATTTTTTAGCGGGATCATCTGCTGTCCACTCTGGGGATCATTTGCGGTCGGAGATCATTTGCGGTACAATTTGGGATCATTTGGGTCGGGGATCATTTGCGGAGCTGTACAGTACTTGTGATAGACCGTGATAAAATAATTCGGACTCCTTTTTGCGATCGTCCGAGTTTGTGAATCACAGACGGAATTGTTTGTTTTTGCGGATTTAGTCAGAGACAGCATTTAAAATCTTAGATATCTCAATCAATATAAAACAATAATCGCATAGCTCAGAGAATTCTCGCACTCTGATTGGCTATCGATGCGAGATATTCAACGTGGAATTGCATGCCTGAGAAGTGGAATTGCATGAAGTGAGTTGAAGCGAGGCCCATTATATTGTGTTTGTTTACTTTCGGCATCGCAAATTAAAATATAAAAATGCGGTTTTCGTTATGGTTTCAATGTCAACTTCAATGTCAGAAAGCCAAAAGCAAACATGAGGTTTTTTCCAATGTGAGATTCAAGATTTTAGTCAGCTTCAACTCAAACTCAACTCTCTCGAGCGCAATCATCGATCGATGCTTGCAAGTACAGAAACCTGAAGAGAGGAAACTGGCTAAAACGACGGGAGAAACAGTAGTACAGTAAAGTAAAGAGTAAAACGTTTCAATGACTTCATAGTGTCATGGTCGTTAAAACCACATGCGACTACAAAATAATAAGCTTTTATTCCGCGCGAACAATTTTCCAAAACTTTTAAAAACGTAGTCAAAACGTCCGCTAGAAAAAAAAAATACGCCAAATTTTTCCGGTAATAGAACAGCTTTCTATTTTGTTGAAGTGACATTGTCGATAGCTTGACCGTAATAAAATTATCTTACTTTAGAACCCACTTGAAAACAGCAATCAGAATACCGCCGTTACCGCGTGGTGAATTTTCGGTAAACTCGCTAAAAGCACATTTGATGACAATTTTTTCAGTTCCGTTTGTAGCAAAATAGTCAAAATTTGCGGCTAAAAGAATAGTTGTTTACATTCTTTAACTAATACTTTCGAAATAGTTCTCTTGTGCTAACGGAAGCTACAAAAACAACCGCTCGAAGATCAACAAGTGTTTACACAGCACTGAGTACAAAATAATTTGCATTCGAAAACAAGTCAACGTGGTCTAAAAACCTTCTCTCCAAACCAGGGATGGACTAAGCCATTGACATTTAAAACGTAGAATATTGAACGCTAATAAAGCTTAAGTTCTTTCAAGGTATAAAAAGCATATGTTTACTTACAGCATAATTCTTTGATGTCTTTTCCAAAGCTTTTCTTCCCGGCCGGGTTTTCTTTTGATTCATTTCAGTATGCCGCGGCCGAAGTAAAAGTGTTCATCATTCTAGATCTGTCTTCAGTAAGCTTATGTAGTTTTTGCTACTTGCCGGAGTTCTTATAATTACTGACAAACCCGTAAAGGTCTACAAATAACGTTTCCCCAATTAAAATAGAACAACCTCCACCACGCGGATAAAATATAACGTTTGTGACAGAATCTTTAGCTTGATTCTTATTCGTTCGCTTGCTCCTGACAGTCCTGACAGTTGACGTTGAATGGCTTTCTCGAGCGCTGTTGTATTAAAGTTTTAAAAATAATTCCTTTTCCTTTTAGAAAAGGCTATGCCGATTCAAGAAAACTGATTAATTGCCTGACTCGTGAATTCCACGTTAAATTTCACGCGAAAAACCGTTTCTATATAATTTAATGTAAAGGTGCCTCTTACCTTCGCAAACTGTGTATGATACCAAGAAACTCAATAAAATCACTGTGAATACTTGCTTCCTCTTCATTTTTGCATTGCGTTATCACACTCGGATAATACAAGGCATTTCCGCAAGAGAATAAACAATTCATCACGTCACAAACACACAATAATGACCTCTTGAAAGGTTAGCTCGCGCGCGTTACAGCTCGCGCGCGGTAACGCGCGCGATCGCTTATTGCTGGCGAGCCTTAGCGAGGCCGCACACTTTTCTGGGCAGTCCTTTGTGTGTTGAACGTGTCATGTGACTTATTAATTATTAACGGATGTCAGGATGTCAGAATGGGCGCATGCGTAGATTATCGACTGACGTCACGTGCATTTGTTCATGTACCGCGAGATGTTCTTAAATAAAGCAGGGATTGTAACATACTGTATGTGAAAATGTGGTTCGCCGGCGAGGACTCGAGCCTATAGCTAGACCTCGGTCTCCCGCGTTCAAGGCGGACGTGATAACCACTACATCACAGTAGAACCCAGGGTCGGTCGGAGAGAGAATAGCCAATACTGCTTCATTCATTTGTGATCTCGATATAATTAAGAATAGGGTAGACCGAGGTTCGAGTCCTCGCCGGCAAACCATATTTTCACATACAGTGGAATCACGATTTCTCGAACCAATTTTCGTTACCCTTGGAGGTTCAAGAAATAGACCTTTCTCCAAAATGGCCGCCGCAAATTCAAAATGATTAAAATTAAAGTGAACGGAAAATCAATACCAGCACCTGAAAGACCACCTCCTGTTTGGTAATCGTACGAAGTTTCGATAGGTTAGGTTCTGCCTGCATGAGTTGAGAAAAATGAAGTTGAAATCGAAACTGGAGAATTTAGAGACGTTTGTATGACTGGGGGTATACGCCATACCCCAACTTCCTTTTTCTCAACTCAGGTAGAACCTAACCTAACGAAACTTCGTACGATTACCAAACAAGAGGTGGTCTTTCAGGTGCTGGTATTGATTTCCCGCTCAGCTTAATATGAATTTGCGGCGCGCGGCTATTTTGGAGAAAGGTATATTGGGATTCCACTGTAGTATGTTATATCCTTGCTTTATTCATTTGATATAGTTTTTTTTAATACACGCAAACATATATTCATGGATTCTCCTACCATCGCGCTGACAAACCGTCAATCTCGATCAAGCAACGGTGAACGACAACTTCCCATAATACCTTTCGGAATTGTTGCATGCGGTTTTATATGCTTTTCTTTAGTACTGGAACCTCTCTCGAAACAGCTGTATAATGTTCAGTTCAGTTCATTTTCAGTTCATTTTTAATAAACTGTAAGATGCTTTTTAATAAACTGCTTTTTAATAAACTGTAAAATTAAGACTCGTATCACATGATACCTTATGACTGAGGCACAGCGGCAAAATGAGTGCGCGTGCGCCAACCCGCTCGCGTCATTTACCATAGAAACATACCGGCGTCAAATGGCGGCAATTTAAAATTCCCGGCATTTTTTTCATTTCGCCGAGATAAGGCCGTCACGAAACAGATAGGTTTTTACCTTGAAGACAATTCCGAGAGAGACTCTTCTTTTATTTTTTTTTTTTAGCAAAATAATTAAGTCGAGCGCTCATAAGTAAACATGAACTCTGTGAGCTATGTTTTCGTCAAAAGCGCCAAAACAGCCGAGCATGCGCACACATTTTGCCGCTGTCGGCCCGGGCATGATTTATTCATGCGCAAAGTTTCAGTGACACTAGACCGAATGGTTGTCTGGGTATACGTCAGAATTTCACATATCGATGGAAATAAATCTACAAGAATTTATTTTGCACGTGATGTGTTTGCTTTGCCGCGAATAAACAATTTTACAGTTCTATGAAATGTATCTAGGTCTCTGTATGATAGCGAGGCTGGAGGTGACCTTGAAATAATAGAGGCCAGGAAGTAGTTACTACGATTATCCGAGTTGAGTAAGGCGCGCGGGAAGTTTGGTGACAATGTTTTCACGTTAAAACTACGTTGTTGCCATGAGCAACTGGCTAGGTTTCTAATGGTAACCCAGACTTTCTGTCTGTTACTGACGTCAATGGTAACAAAGCGTCAGCGACACACAGGTTACCATTGGAAACTAAGTCAGTTGCATGCTCATGGTAACAACGTAGTTTTAACCTGTAAACCTTGTCACCAAACTTCCATCGCGCCTTACTCAACTGATAATCGTAGTAGCATAAGAATATAAGGATTTACATTTGGAAAGCAAGGAAGTTTTTATCAAAGCAAAGTCAACTTGAGCCTCGCTTCCGCTCAAAGGCCTGGTAACTAAGCTCGCAACGGTAAAATGGGCTATGATCTAATGTCCTACGGGATGGAAGCAGACTCACTGCCAAAAGTTGCATTGAATTGAAATGGACACCCCAAGGCAAGCCTAGAAGAAGCAGGCGTAAACGGTGACCTGCCGAAGGACAATGGATAGAGAGAGCTGAAGGAGCGTGACCTCGAGCTCACTCTCGAAGCAGCGATGCGACGGGCAGAGGACCGGCAGCAGTGGAGGACCCTTACGGAAGCCCCATGTGCCATTTTGGGCACTTTGGGTCCTGAGTGGTGAACAGTTTTCTACTTTTACCCATACTGTCTTTCGGCCTTTCGCTTCGTTATACGAACACTGAAAAATCTACCAGTCAGACCATAGTTAATAGAGGGAAATGGTTATGAAGCCCGGCAAAGTTCTTTGTTATATGTTTTTGTTCGCTATTTTGGGGATTGACCGTGCACAAAAACCTGACAAAATACAATAGGTGGTTACGTGTGTTAAAGCAACCAACCAAAAGAAACGTTGCGATTACGTAATTCATACATAGTGTATGAGCGCAAAACAAAAGATGTGCACGGTCATGGACCTTCCAACATAAATCTTGGCCTCTTTGTTTGCTCCTTTGAAGTTTGCCGGGCTTCGTAACCATTTTCCTTTATTAGCGACCTTTAGATCGGAGTACGAGTACGAGATTGACTACGAGTACGACTTTCGAATTTCAAATATTCAGTCACGTTCCCAGAGCCCTCGCTCCTCCCTGTTGCTGACCAGTAGAGAAGAAGGCTCTTGGAACAAGATTGGTGTTGGACGTGTTGATGTAAACCCTGCGCACTAGGTTTGAAAAGTTTTTCTCGTACTCGTACTCCGATCTAAAGGTCACTATTAACTATGGTCAGACCAACAACAACAAAAACAGACTTTGGACAAATTTCCCTTATCATGGTACTTCGGTAATTTATTTAATAATTCAGTATATGTTAGTTGTATTTACAAAGCTTTAATGCAGCTCAAAGCAATGGTATAACTGTAACAAGTGGCGAACAGTAAACCAATTAAAAACGTCAAGAAACAAAACTATAAAATCACAACATGGCGGCCCACGTCATGCACGCGAGATAACTGTCACATGATCCGTTAGGAGGGAAAGGCTACTACTTTATGTAAGGCTAACTTGTTACAATAAAAAAAAAACAATCGTAAATTTGAATCAAAGTTCAATCATGTGAACACAATGTTCTCTTGCAGAAAATCATCGTCCTTTTCGCGACGCATATGGCCTCTCTGGCAAAAAATACAAGTGAAAATTGCGAACTGCGTGTTCATGCTTATCAACCTTACGATTAATTTAATATATTTTGTTATATTACTAATGACCTTCTTGTTACTGTGTACTACTGACAACTCCAGCTGGCCTGTGTACATTTCCATCGAGTGATCTTCAAAGCGAGGCTCTTTTCAAAACTATATACAGCGTCTAAGTTCAGCATCTGTAAATCAAATCAAAAGGCTCTTTGTACTATCTTGTGTAACAGAGTTACAGTTGAACCTCTCTACAACGACCACTCTGGAAAGAATTAACTGGCCGTTGTAGAGAGGAAAAAGAACCGCTTTCCAACAACGGCCACCTCTCTACTATGACCAGTGAATTATGCCTGCAGTGGCCGTAGAGTGGCTCGGACCATTTAAATCTATTCTATTCGCAATGAGTAAGTAATGACATAAAAATGTGATGACAGACATCTTCACTAATGAGTTAACAAAAATGTAGACAATTGTCCTACACTGACATGGTTACAAGAGATAAAAAGGGAAAGATATGCCAAATATGGCCAACGACTAAGAACCTGACATGATTTAAAAGAGCTACATCACCCATAGAGCATTCTGAAAAATTTAGTCTACCTTTGGAGTATTTTCGTTCAGTAATCGGAAACTAACTAATTTACTTACTTACTAAACCACTTTTGTAAGTTCAATTGTAATGTTTTGAAGCGAGTTTTAACTAGATGATAATATAATTTTATAGAAGAATTACCGCCCCCTCATCGCTTATCAGCTAGTGGACGCACTGTAAAATAAAAGATACAGTCGAAGCTCTCGTTGCGACCGCTCTCGTAAGCGACCAAGCTCTATTTACGACCACCATTGTGAAACTCCGTTTTGAATTGTCACTCAAACTCTCTCGTAAGCGACCACTTGTTGTGCTACACATTTAGGAGTATTATTTGTAATCATCTGAATAAGGGAAGTTTTCAATATATGTGGATGCTTGACCTGTACATTCGCTTTCGTACATTTCGTAAGTGGCCAGCCTCTATCGGTTTGAGCGCGTGGTCACTTACGAGAGCCCATTCTCGTAAGCGACCAGCTCTAGTTACGACCACTTTTTCGAATTCCCGAGGTGGTCGCTTACGAGAGCTTCGACTGTAGTTAACTGCTATTTAATTGCTACAGTATTTAAAAACTGCTATTACAGCTGACCCCGATATGTCTTGCATAGGGTTGGTTATGTATACTAATGAGTTTCATGTGTTTATGAGAAATGAACTCGCATCACGAGCTATATAAATTTGAAGCACACATTTTAGTACACTAGGCAAGTTACTACAGCAACTACAGCAGAGGGATATAACTAAGGGTCTACTTACAATTCAAGGAATCTATTCAGATCCACAAATTCCAGGGTGACGTCATCGCCAATAAGTACAAACGGAGCCCAGTATTTCACTTCACTATACTTGTCAGATTCTCTCATGGAGTTCATAGCTCGGTTTAGAGCTTCACTGGCACTTCTTCCATTGACCAAGTGTTGATAGAAACTCTTCATGAACTCCATAGTGGCCTCGTCATCAATCGCCCACAGGGACACCAGAACGGAACGAGCACCGGCTCCCAAAAACGCGCGCGCTATGCCAACCACACCCTCTGCTTTAATCTCACCGCGACCGCTATGGCAGCAACTAAGTACAACCAGCCTTGCTCGCAGCTCAACGTTCATTACATCTGTCATAGTTAACATGTAGTCTTTTTCCCTAGGTTGACGATTTGGCCTTTCAGGTTTGGTGCCAAGGCAATCTCTCCAGTTCTCCATACGACCATGTGCTGCAATGTGTACTAAAGCAACTGAAGAGAGCCGCGATAATACTTCATTCTTTGTTGCGTTTCTTCCAATGAGTGGTACAGTCTTGAGGATTCGCCCAATCAACTCTACTTCCTCCCTGGCGCATGACAGCTGTTGAAGCTTGTTGCCCTGGTTTATCGATGATAACGTCTTGCACCCACGGATCTCCCACAAGCAGCGCTCCTGTCTTTCTATGGTAACCCGTTGGGCAGTTCGCGATCATTTTCAAACTGCTCAAGGATGGAATCATTCTGATTCGGATAGATTCACACAGAAACTTCGAATTAGAATCCATGAATGCTGCATAAGGAGCCAAACACAGTGGACCTTCGGGGACAATGATAAGTTCGTTACCATTCACCAAGTCTGCAATAGGGCTGAAAAATGACTTCATACAATGTTTGTAAAGTGTTTGTCTGACGGTGCGAGGAACGAGTTGGTGTTTTGGGGGACCGCTCATTTTCCAGCAGCTTCTCGACTCTCATCTTATCCAATGAGCGATCCTCGCATTTTATTCCACTTCTGACACCAATCTCCTCATGAACTGACAATATTAAAGACTGACAGAAAGTTGTCACGTCGTCCGTTGACTTGCAACTAGGGAGGTCTTTTCTCCTTAGGTTAACATCACGTCCCTTTTGGCCAACCCAAAAACAATTGCCTTCCAATGCGTGGCTGTAAAAACTACACTTGATGGAACGCAACGAAGCATGCCAAGGATACTTTCTTCCACATTACATGACTCAACGTTAGACGTGCTAAGCCCATACTTTAATTCGATAAGATCATTCAGAGCTTGTGCACGTCCTTGTTCAGCAGCAAAAAACGCCTCCACTATCTTGCCTTGTCTTAGCAATAAACGCCATAGATTAGTGTACGAAGTTTGATACATATGGCGCAAGCTAATTTTCCATTCATCTTTAAACAGAAGACGAAGCCTAACCTCATTCAATGCTTTTACACTGGACTGGTAACAGTCACCAGCTTCATCTAGAGAGCCTAAGTGATTCAAACGTACGACCAAGACTGACGTACGCTTTTGTCTCACCACCTTGTTTCCTACCTCTTTGGAGATTGTAGATCGCGTTCAAGATAGCATTTCGATTTTTTCAAATCTCCCAGAAGGCGAAACGTGTTTCCAAGGTTAAGATAGGCAGTTCCTTCTCCATCTCTGTCTCCCAATTCTTTGGCAATTTTTAGATGGCGTTCATGATAGTCTATGGCTTTTGCGAAATCTTTCAGGGAAAAATAGACGTTACCAAGATTAGCATAACGCACCTCCTTCTACAGCCTTTCTCCCAATTCTTTGGATAATTTTAGAGCGAATTCAAATAACCTTAGTGCTTTTGGAAATCGCCAAGCGCATAATAATCGCCGCCGAGATTAGTATACGCCCTTACGTCTCCAGTCATGTCTCCCTCTTCCTTGCAAATTTTCAGACTACGCTCATGGTAGTGTATGGCTTTTCTGACATCTCCCACTTCATGATAAGCCGTACCAAGATTATTATATGCAATTTCCTTCGCTAATCCGATCACCAACTTCTATGGCAATTTCTAGACTACGCTCGTGGCAGTGTATGGCTTTATTAAAATCTCCAAGGCTGCGATAAGCGGTGCCAAGATTACAATATATCTTTTCTTCTTCAGCCCTGTTTCCCACTTCTTTCACTATTTCCAGACCACGTTCATGGTAGGCTATGGCTTTTTTGACATATCCGAGATGATGATAGGCGATACCAAGATTACCATACGTCTTTTGCTCGCTATCCCTGTCACCAATTTCTTTCAAAATTTTTAGACGGAGTTCAAGATAGTGTATGACCTTTTTGAAATCTCCCTGTCTGTGATGAATGAAGGCAAGACCTGCATACTCCCGTTCCTCTTCTTCTTTGGTAATTTTCTGTAAAGGATCGACACTTTTCTGTTAGATATCTTTTATACCATAGTAATAAATTCCCACTGGGCCGACACTCACTCCGAAACGCCCCAGGCTAGAATAAGATATGGGAAGAAGCGAGCCTGGAGGCGGAAAAGAGCGAGAGCTCAGAAAAACTGAAGTCATCGCTTCGGGGAGGTAGGGAGTGGCACCAAGCGGATCTGGTAGCCGTATGAACGAAGAGACGAATAAACAGGATAAAAACACTCTTTTATACAAAACCAGTACCTGTGGCTTGCATACCAAATTATCCTATGAGCTAACGGAGGCACAGGAATAATAATAAACTAGTTATAGTTCTCACAACAGGTGCCCCTGCTGACTGAACATACTGTGAATTTGATTTATCAACTGTTAACATTACATTTGTTTGGCTGCCAGTTTTATTGACTCACTGTGTTTCTCACGCGCGCATTCCACGTGCGCGCGCTTACAGTTAGATTTTTGTATTATTTGACTGTTTTCTTGCGCGCTCATATTATAAAACTAATTGCGATTTTGAGACGGCAATACCACATTATATTGGCGGCTAGTTGGGAGAATATAATATAATGTGGTATTGCCGTCTCAAAATCGCAATTAGTTTTGTATCGCGATTCAAACATTTTTGGACAGATTAAAAGGAAAATTCAGATCAGTTGTTGTTGATTGAAATGTAAATTCCCACTATACGCAACGTGTTGTACACGAATACTTGAACGCGAAAGCATTTTTGGTCTCGAAGAAAGTCCGACTTTTTTCGCCGGTAATTGCTTATGGAAACAAAGGCGATTCAGAATTACGTCCCTTGAAGATTTATAAAGTACCAAATGACAATGAAACGGGAAAATAATCCAATTTTGAACCGAAAAAACTTGTTCAAAAACATCTTTAGTATGACACGACCACATCAGCTATGCTGCTTTAATCCTATCGTGTATAAATAAATGCTTTTATTATTTATTATTATTATTATTATCTTACGTGATTGTACGACTTAGCGCGCGCACATCGCGAAAGCAGTTGAAAACGATAAACAAACTCTGAGAAAGAAATGATTTGTATTACTCACCTTACGCTAACTTTTAGATTGAGGAAGTTTTACCGGCGAATAAAGCCTTCCATAACTGAGCGAATGACCGGAGATACAAGATTGCCGACGATTCATCGAAGCGAAACTTTTGAATTTTGATGCGTACGCGAGGAACCCAATTCAGTGCTGCGATGTCAATTCGAACTTTGTAACCAATCACAGACCAGAAAAGTGAGACGGCAATACCACATTATATTGACGCCTCGCTCGCTAAGCAAACCTATTCTTGGTTTGCATCTGACGTCATCAAAATTCTAAAATCTAAACTGTTAATTATACAAAGCTATTATTTTCACATATTCTACACATACAAAACATTAAGACGAAATCCATTAGAAAATCGAGTAATATTTATGGCCAGTAGACAAAAATCTTGTACTACGACGCCATACACTTTCACGCTTAAACTAGACATTCATGAGCCATACCTTAACGGTATTTACCAAATAATATAACTCCACAATCCTTAAATTGCTTTCCGCCTTGAGTTTCCTCCCGTGAATGGGTTGAGTCATGAGAGGTGGCAGCCATGTTTTTGTTAAACATTTGTCCACTGGCCAGAAATATTACTCGAGTTTCTAATGGATTTCGTCTTAATCTCTATGCAAAGTTTGGTATCGATTCAGTGCTTCGTTTCGAAAATAAAGCATTTTGAAATTTGCGATGTCCCGGATGAACGTGTTTTTGAACTGTCACAAAAACGGGTATTTTTATGTCATTTTTAAATTTTTATACGTGATAATAATTTACAAGTGATATCTAAATAGTTTTGAAGTGAAAGCTAATGATATTGATGGTAGAATCTACTCTACTTCGTGTACAGTTTTATGGCCGCCATATTGGTGTCCCAAAGAAGGGCACCAACATGGCGGCTGCATACCAAATACTGTAATATTCTGAAAATTATTTTCGTAATAACTCGGTTATGAAAAACGCTACAAAGCTATAATTTGGACAGAACGTTTCTTTCTGCCCGCTCTGTAAGGTGTTAATTTTCTGATATTGTTCATGCAAGCGAACAGTCTTGGTAACATTGATGCAAACCACCAATAAGCGGATCGCGATACTCACTCTTATTATATGACATAGCATTTTAGAGTGCGAATACGCACAAAGACGAGAGCAGATATGAGACCGTATTACATGGGTCACCCTGACCGCGCGCTACGGAAAACACTGCTGAAAGCCTATATTTTAGGAAAGATATTATGTCGTATAATAAACAATTTATTCAGCGGAAAGTTGTGTAATACGGCTGGGCATTTTTACTCGTCAGTGTTTATTTTTTCTCGCCTAAAGGCTCGAAAAAATAAAAACTGACTCGTAAAATACCCAGCCGTATTACACAACTTTCCGCTGAATAACCTCTATTTATAATATACTCAACAAAATATGCAGCTTCTGATTGGTCAATTTAACGGCATTGAAATAAGCTTTCAAGTTAATGGTTAAGACGGATTCCGCTCAACGTTCGAGCAATAAGTGCAAAAATTAATTACTAAAAAACTACTCATAGCACGGTAACATTTTGAATACTATTTGAAACATATCACTTTAATTCACTTCTCCAAGTGACCCCGCAATTAAATTCTCAAGCATTCTCGAGAAAATTAATGTCGAACCTCGTAAAAAAAATTATAAAAACGCACGCCATTTTGTTTGAACTGACACGAAGTGTCTTTTTAATTAGCATATGTAATGACTTCTCTCGCGGGGTCAGCTTGGGAGCTAATTTATCGATAATTTCTTCTTAACTGTATTCAAAATGTTACCGTACTATGAGTATTTTTTTGGTAACTTAATTTTTTGCACTTATTGCTCGAACGTTGAGCGGAATCCGTCTTAATTGTTTTCTAAACTATAGTACTTTATAATCCATCAAAATTTTTCTCGCGCGCGATTGGCCTAAACACGTCATGTGACGCAGCCAAAACTGGGGAATATCCGGGTGATATTCCGCAAGTGATATTCCCCAGTTTTTAAAATTTGCGTTTCACGTTCGCAGGTTCAGTTTTCGTCTCAAATAAATTGCTAAATTAAATAAAACTGATTGTTTTGAACAGACTAGAAATAGTTTTGAACGCCAACAGAATTATTTTGATGTTTAACAGCTTGGCCGACCGAGTAATCTTCCACGGCAAACAGAGCGGCCTTGTGAAAAAATATTTGAAGGATAATAACTACAATAGACTCCATTTGGCTTCAAAAATATGCTCGGATATTTGTCCTTGGACATTATCTGTTCCTCGAAGCTCACAGTTTTCCTCGAGCTTCGCTCTCGGAAAACTGTTCGCTTCTCGGAACAGATAATGTCCAAGGACAAATATCCGAGCATATTTTTGAAGCCAAATGGAGGCTATTGTTTAAATATATGTAATTTCGTATGCGCACGGTAAAATGTTCAAGTCAATTCTTGAAATAAAAGTGTAAAGAGTATTTTTTTTTTAGTTGTGTTATCAATTTGTTGAATAATAAAACAATTGTCGTGCTCAATCTTGCGGAATATCGCCTGATTTTAGCCAACTCGGCCTACGGCGGTCTTCGGCCTCGTCGGTTAAGTATCAGGCGATATTCCACGCCGATTTCGCAGGATAATTGTTAAATATACGTGTACGCGCTCACAGTTAGGTTTTTGTATGGCGTAGCTTAACGTTTGTTGACAATTCTAAGAGTTTTAATCTTTTTTATAGCTTTATGGAGGCTCATCTGTAAAAAGATACCGCAATATTTTCTCACCTCTGTCGATACAAACGTTTTCAGTAAGTTTAATAGTCAAGAGCTTATCAAAATGTACAAGTTGTACAATAAGTTGTAACTGATATCGGTTACTAGCTTCAAATCTCTCAAATGATTCTCGTCTAGCAAGTCTTGGTAGTGGACTGAGTCTTTCAGAAAGTAGTTGATCAGTTGTGTCTCAATCCATCGACAATCCAGCAGGCAGCAAGCGCAAAAATCTTTCGACCTTTACGCACTATTCTCGACTTTAAACAAACACTTCTCGTATATATCGCATATATCGCTTCCAGACCTTATGAAATAAAAGAACGCAAATGAAATGTAAACGCTTCCTTACGTTAATATAAACTAAACTTTGATTTAAAACCTTGAGTATAAAAAGCTTCTCGCTCGTCTTGGAAAATACAGGAGATCGTTGTCACGCGTGAAACACTAGACTGATGTATCTTATCATCGCCATGGAGACCTTCCATGAACTTACGTCATCGTTTTCCCGATACACCCCCACGATCCCAGTTTTGACAAATCGAGATTTCATCCAGTATACGAACTGTATTTTCATACTGTAAGTATCATTACGCGGGGACTCCAAGGATGCCTCCTCGCGGGGCTTTGGCCTCTGGGCCAAAACCCTGCGGGGGCAATAAGAATTCTAGCGAGCAATGGAGAGTACTTGTTTGTTTTCGCTTTATATAGGTTCCCTATCATCGTGCCTGTAAGAAATGTCTTATTATAAAACCTATTGAGTAACGGACAAAGTGATTAGTTTCTAATAAAACTGCGGTGCTGCATCGGCGGGCAAGTGAAACACTATGTTGATTATCAACTCGAAGTTGATAAAGATTATCAACTTGAAGTTGATAAAGGTAAATTTACCGCCGTAGCGAATATCTAGAAGCTGACGTTTCGAGCGTTCGGCCTTCGTCGGAGCAACATGAAGTGTAATAGTGAAAACGGCTGAAGCGTTCCGCCTAAATAATATCAATATTTTTAATAATATCCAAAACGGCTTCGATTTTCAAGTTTCCAAGTTCAACTGACTAATGCAATCATTCAATGTAGCTTCCGCCCCCGTCCGTATCTTCAAGAGTAGTAAAGCTGACTATGAAACTATAAAAGAATTCTAAAATGATCTGAAAATGTAAAAGTTATTTTAAAAAAGAAAAATTCAAATTCGACAAACCATGCCTGTCAAAATTAGGTTGCCACGGAAACAGAACGTTCAGTGAACAATGACATGTCATACCAAATTGTTGACTGATAAATTTTAGGTAAGTTAAAAAGTTTGGCGAGTTTTTTTTTTCTTCAATATTTTATAAACGGCTCACGCGGGCAGATCCCCCCCCCCCTCCCCCCCCCCCCCCCTCCCCACCCCATCCCCCGTCTGAATAGGGCCGGTTACTGAAAGCATAGGCGGAACTCTTCAGCCCTTTTGATTATAAACTTCTACATCTACATTAGTAGAAATTACCTCAATTTTCACAGCTTGAACCTCAGGGGATGCACTGTTCACTTCTTCTTGGATTGCTCTGGGTAATTTATTTACCTCTTGAACAGACCTCGTCCTTAAAGCCAACAACGCTTCGTTATTGCTGTTAATCTTTATTGTGGTTAAGCTAGTTACTTTGCATCAATTGCAAAAACAAGCCATAATCTAAATCTCCTAAAGCACACACCAGTTAAAATAGCTACCGCTTGAACGTTAGTCATTCGTAGTTTCGATTTTAGTTTTTCTATCTCCTTCTAGAGCTGACATAGTCCAGTTCGGGCCCTCTCTCTGTCACGCAACTGACTGACTGCTGACAGCTGACTGATTACTTTTACCATCACTTAGAGGACATGTGCAGATAACTGTTTTTCTCGGTAGTTTTAATTTGCTATTGTGAAAATAAATTGCGGGTATATCTGTGCAGCTGTCTTGTTACTGATAATGAAATTCACTCGACAACGTTGGAAAATCCCCTTTCAAACTCAATCACAGATTAGACCCTAGAAACGACTGCGTGGTTTTCAGCTACGTTGACACCATTGTGACGCATTTGCGACAGAAACGAATAAAAGACAAGAACAAATGAAGTCCATTTGCGAAATGAATGGATAAAAACTTGGCTGAATCCTAAAAGTGACCCTGGATCCACTTTTTTCTCCAGTATTTATCTATGTTCAGTTGATGAAGTCTAAAATAAGTTTTAAAAGGATACTGCTAATCCTTTGTCACACCAAGTGATAGCTTCAGCAAACTGATGTAGCTCCACACAAGCATTTGCTCCTAACATAACAGAAAGCATTACATTTATACATTGTGAAAACTTACTAGTAATGTGTGTTTCACAAACAGCTCACGAATTCAAGGTAGAAGTTAACTTCGGCTGACAGTCTGTCTGTGTAATTATATCTCAGTAATAGTAATCTGTGTAGTCTTTCTTGTTCAATTTCTGTTATATTATTCTTCAGAATTTTTTCAAAATATTTTTGCTGCCGAAACAAATGTTTCTCCATTGCAATTGGCTCGCCGAGAAAACAATGTTGACAAGATCTAGATTACAGGGTCGCGGGAGCTGCTCTTCCCTTGATATTGCGTGTTTACAGCATTTCTTCCCTGTTAAAAATGTTCCTCAACGTTTCCTCGGAGTAGGCCAAGAACCAATATTATTTATAGAAAATGCACTGGCATTCATGCAATTTTTGTTTATAATAAATTCAACAAACATGCATTGGGATGGGAATTGGCGAACGTTTCGTGTTCGTATTCTTCAATTTTGGGGTTTAATTTTCTTTCATTTGCCCTTTTCTGCCAGAAATTCACCCACGTTTGCGTAGTTTTCCTGGTATTTAATTTTTCTTCTCTTTAGCTGTTCAACAACATTTTGGTTCGCTTGAGAACAAACCGGCTGGCAGCAATTTTTATTTGAAATTTCAAAATTGGCGCCTTCCTCCCGTATCCATAGCAACTTTCGTATTACACTTTATAATTTAGTTTTGCACTCTATAACATGTACTCGTCATTGACCAATCAGAATCTAGAAACGTTTTGAGTATATTTGATATAAAGCTAGTTACCTCTTTCTATTGCTTTGATAAAACTTGGTTCCAGCTGGAGGGCTGCCTTGGCATCATTCAGTGTTTCTTGGTGATTGCCTAAAAAAAAATAATTGGTCATATAACGCGCACTCTGATTGGTCGAGTAGTCGTTTCGCTACTGAGGCTATGTAAAACACGGTGATGAAGTACCAGCGCATTTTGCTGGCTTTATTTTGTAAAATAAATAAAAAAACGGACGCTTCCGTGCTTTTTAACTGTAAAACTGTAAAACTGTTAAATTAGATGATCTAATTTAACAGTTTTACACGACGAAAACAGGACGCCTTACTGGGCCTAAAAAGTGCGACTGACAACAACAAAAACAAGCTCTCACCCAAATAGAAATGAGCTGTCGCCCTGTTGCTGTACAGTTTAGCATTTAGTTTGCCATCCTTACAGCCCACTTGTATTCCTTTCGTGTAGAAGTATACAGCGTTGTTAAGTTCTTCCTCCTGTATACAGCGTTGTTAAGTTCTTTCTCCTGTATTCACTGTTACCTTCATGGAGGTATACATCCGCGATTGCTGAAACAAAAGAAACGTGGAAATATAATTATATTGCAATTTTTCTAGATCTCAGTATGATATACGTAGTGACAGATCGAAAATTCAGTCGAGAATTATACATTCGCATATTTATGATACCGTTGCTGTTTCTTGGGTGCCCCCAGTCACGGGCCATGTAGTACAATGGCCAGTGCTATGACTGAGCGACAGCGTTATACTTATATCCCGGGGGGAGGGGAACTCCCATATAAAAGGGTTGGGGGTGCTCGTCGGAAATTTTGAAAAGAACCCTAAAAGGTACCAAAATGTTTTTTGTGGGCGTGGTCCCAATTCATTCTAATTTTCACCCCTAAGAGGTACCAATTCTAAAACAACACATTGAATGTATATTGTTTTATCGATAAGTCATGCCATGAATGAGACAAGAATAAAAGCAGTTGATTGACAAAATAGTTCCTGTCATATTTTTTCCGGCTCAGCAAACCCTAAAGGTACCGCGTTAACTCTAAGGGTGGTCAATTTAGATTTTACACCCTAAGCGGTACCAAATCATGAATTTTAACACCTAAAAGGTACGACGAGCACCCCCGCCACTTTTATATCAAAGTCCCCCCCCCCCCCCCCCCGGGACTTATATATAGCTAAAGTGCAATCTATATCAGGCGACACCTCATGGATGGTGCACCAACACGCCAAAATCACACAGGCTCGAAAGCGGCAATGGTATGATGGGATAGTGCAATACTATGCGTCTACTCCTGCAGGCATGTAACTAACTATCGTTTCAGATTTATGATACAGTCACTTTTTATACTGTTAGACATTTATGCCACTGTTGCAATCTCGTTCCCAGAGTCCTGTTTACTCTTGTCCTCTGGGGGAAAGCGATCCGCCATGACAGGATTATTGGACTTCTGATTCTACTGTGCATGTGTTCGACGCCATGTTTCAACAAACGAACGCCCAAGCTCGTTCCCAGAGGCCGCGATCCTTTTGGTCAGCACCAAAGAAACCTCGACCGAAACGCGCTGGCTCTGGGAACGAGATTGACGGACGCCAAGATTCTTGGACTTCCGGTCTTATTGCGCATGTCAGGCGGATCTCTCTATCCCAGAGGTCCTTGTTGCCCGTTCCTCCGCTGGACAAGGGTAACGAGGACTCTGGGAACGAGATTGCCAATGTTGCAGATTTACTACTTGGCCGCAGTGCGCGCATAACGTTTCATAAAACTTAATACTACGTAACTGAAAAAATGCGACTCACTAACAATTTGTTGAATAATAAAACAATTACTTTGCTCAAGTCTTCAGAATATCAATTGATTTTAGCCAACTCGGTCTCATCGGTTAAGAGTCAGGCGATATTCAGAGCGATTTTGCAGGATAACTGTTGAAATTAATTTATTCACTTTACACCTTACAATATATCCTGAATACAGATATTTCATTAGCTCCAGTCAGTCAGGTTTCCTTAAAAAAAGAGACAAAGTTTCAAGGCATGCAAGGAGTGAGGTTTAACAGTACGAGACATGTAATGTCAGACTAGTACCTAGTCGCTATTTATATGTTTTTGGGATGAGTGAAGATTGGATACGAGAGTAGACTGAGGCGCGCGGGGTTTTCCCTCGTCCCTTCCATGATTCCCCGCGCGCCTCAACTCCACTCCCGTATCCAATCTTCTCTCATCCCAAAAACATATAACTAGCGACTGGGTTCGAGTCTGATATAATGTAATTATTTCGTAGCATAGCTATTTGCACTTGTTTTTCTGACCTCTTAAAGTGTCGTCGTCAAAATCCAGTTTTACTTCAGGTGCTGTGACGTCAGTTTCTTTTGTAGCCTTCATTGGACTCCTCGTCGCCATGACTACTGATATGTGTAATTAAAATACCTGCGAGTCACAATTGTTATCCTGGTATTGATAGAATTTAAGCAAAATGTCATAAAAATACTGAATTTCTTACACTTTAAAGCGTTTTTCAATTGAGGGCCGAAATTATCCCGGAATTGCTTTTATTTTGCTTTACTCAAAGCTGTGATTGGTTTAATAAACTCGCGCCACCTACTCAACCAATCAGATGCAAAACCAAAAACAATCGCGACTTGGTCACACGCGTTTTCCCGCGCTTGGCGCCGGTTACGTGTATTTGCTTTCAGTTCTCGTTCTACGTTTGTTGTGATTGGCCATTGTAACTGCTTTAGTTTTAGGACTATCAGTTGAAAACCGCTCAAGAACTGTGTCCTGTTAGTTGACCTAGGTAATTGTGTTTCGATTTTGGTGTGTTTCGTGATTACAATCGCTTTCCTCATTTTAGCCTCGCATTTGTGACGAAAATACATTCTCGTCCCAGAGGCCACGATCCTTTTGGTCAGCAGCAAGAATCGAGACCTCTGGCCGGTTCCAAAATCGGAGGTCCGCGAATCTCGAACTAACCGTCAAATCTGACAAATCTTACAAATCTGACAAATCTGATTGGCTGAGAATACAGAACGAGTACTCTGAGCATGCTCAAAAAATTGGGACCGGCCAGACGACCGGCCATAGGTCTCGATTCTTGGTGCTGATCAAAAGGATCGTGGCCTCTGGGGACGAGAATGACGAAAATAGTACTCGATCGAGTTTGCTTGAATCGTTGCTATTCCCAGAACTACCCATGCCTCACTGATTCCTGCTAATGTAATGTTTTTAAACATTATCAGTGGGATGTCATAATTTGAATACCGATCTGGGAAAAAGCCCAAGGCTATAAGGGTAGTCATAACTATTATAGTATCATCCAAGCGAAATCGAATCTTCCTTCGCATAATTATTTTTCCGACCTGATTTTGTTTCCACTGGAACCCAAGAACGGGCAAAATATTTCACTTATGTACTCAACATATTATGGAAAGGACGATATTTTCAGTTGCTCATCCCAGCTTTCGCTTTTAATACATTCTTGGGTCTTCTTGAGCATTGTACTCATTTGTAACGACACCATTCGCTTGAAGTTGAATACAGTGGAACCCCGATTTCGCAACTGAAAAACCCCGGTAACTCGAACCAAAAGTCGTTTCCCTTGGACATGTTTCACTGTAATTTTACCCCCGATATTTCGAACTTCCCGATTTCTCGAACCAATTTTCGTTTTCCGTGGAGGTTCGAGAAATCGTAGTTCCATTGTAATTAGTCAAAAGCTCTCAAACAAACTGAAAGTTGACCACATTCCCTTAAAAACCAACGAAACATCTTTATAATGCAGTTTGGAACAAGTTGCATTCCTAGTTTGCATGGAATAGCGGTGTATCGATCAAAGTGTTTTTAAAACGCGTAGATCAGAAGTTCAGACATCACACATACTGCATTCCAACTTGTGCATCAGAGCCCATAAGTATTATGATATCAAAATGCATTATGATATCAAATCGATGAATACCTACCTCTCTGTAAACGAAATCAAAAGCTCGGCTGGTTTCAATTCCTTTGCCACGCAAACGTACGGGAGTGAACAGACTTTACACGATGTACTATCGGGTTACGAGTTATTTCCACAACTGACAGAGCGGAGTGAAGGACGTCACGGACGCCAACCACACCATGGGGTAGTTTCGATATTCAAATTTCTTAAAGTACAATTGCTATTGTAATTAACATGAAAATTAATCTAAGAATTTAACAAGGCAATTTTTTTTTTTTTTTTTTTTTAAAGAGCAATTTTTTTGGACCGATGAATTTGGTACCTCGATCCTCTCAAATTTCCTAGGAGCTCCCGGATCTCGAAATACTTAATGACTTCTTACAAATTGGCTCGTTCGGTACTCCTGGAGTATACAGCTGTTTCGAGAAAGGTTGTCGGTTCGGTTCCTTGACTTCAGCATTTCAGGAAAATCTGAGAAAATGGCACGAGACGCCATGGACGTATGTTTGCGAGTGCTAAAAGAAAGCAACAAAAGTAGGTTCGACAGCTACAGTGTCAGGAACGTACCTTGCTGATCATTTCCCAGATTACCTTTCGGGATTGTCGCGTGTCGCGTGCGCTTTTTTCCGACAACCTTTCTCGAAACAGCTGTATATATCTTCTCATCTAACCATCGCTTTGCGCGTTTCGATGGCGAGTGATCAGATTCGGCTGCATTTGCAAGCTGACTGGATTTTTTTCATCCTCGGAGACCCAGGGGCAGTTAGTCGGGCGCGAAGAAAGTTTATAATCGGCAAAAGTCGGAGCGGCGAAAGTTCAAAGTAGCACAAGACAAGATTTTCGTAAAATTTCATTGCAATCCGAGTCAAACTTGAAAAAAGAAAGAAAAAAAAATTAGACACAGCCAAGTCGACTGGAGATAGGAGAGTGCGCACTTCTCTCGTCCGGGCGTTGCTTCCAAAGATAACGCCATCTTCGAAAGCTGAACACCGAGAACACCCTGGAGACGAGGTTGGCACTTTTCCTCTTAACTTTACGAGCTTTACTTTTCTTTCCAGTTCTCGCGCTCATTTCCGCCGGCAAATACACCGCAACTTTGGAATAACATGCTCCTAAGGGGGTCTCGGGCGAAGAGGAAATCGGGGGAAAAATCCGCGAGCAGAGCGCGGACTAGGGAGGTGAACGAAGGCGCCGCCTTCGTTCACCTCCTTATCTCCACCGCTGCTTATCAGTATAGACCAGCAGGGCCCGGTTGTTCGAAAGCCGATTAACGCTAATCCTGGATTAAAAGTTAAACAAGCTTTTAATTTCTCTTGTATAAAAGTGTTTTTCTCTGCTGATGT
Organism: Desmophyllum pertusum; assembly: GCA_029204205.1. Classification (NCBI taxonomy): domain Eukaryota; kingdom Metazoa; phylum Cnidaria; class Anthozoa; order Scleractinia; family Caryophylliidae; genus Desmophyllum; species Desmophyllum pertusum. Next base: position 428,990 of record MU826875.1, on the reverse strand, counting down.
TTTGTAAAGTTTAAGATTAGTCAAAGCCAAAACAGAAGGACAAAAAATATAAACAGAAAACCTCACTGAAAAGTTGCAAACTGAAATCAAAATTTGTGCTAATCCTGGATTAGCTTAATCGTCCTTTGAACAACCCGGCCCAGGGCGCTAATTCGTCACTTTAGAAACGAAAAGCAATTTGGGTGAGTCGCAACTCACAATCGCAGGTGGGACCATTACTGGGGACAAAATGGCGGCCAGCTTGACGACGCGTCCCACAAGCGTCTGGGCAGACTCGTACCCAGTCGCTATTTATCTGATTAGAAACAATTTTAGCCGAGTAAATCTGGAGCGAGATTAATTATGCGGCGCGTGGGGCGTTCTGGGAAGGGACAACTCCCCCGCGCGCCTCGATCTACTCTCGTATCCAAACTTCTCTCATCTCCAAAACACATAAATAGCGACTGGGTACGAGTCTGCGTCTGGAGATGCGACTCGCCCCAGATTGCTTCTCACTTCTAGGGACACGTTTTGGATTAGGAGCGCTTATTACAAAAAAAAAATCACTTTCCTACGGGGTGTTTATTTGAAGGGGGATTTATGTTCGAAGGAGGGCACTGAATAGAGTCATTCAAAAATTGTAGCATTATACGAACTTTTCAAGAAAATCCTTGATGTAATCCCTGTTCATCTACTAATTTTTTAACTTCAAATTCTAATTTCAAACTCCTATTCCCTCCCAAACATACCCAACAATTTACAAAACACCCCATAACATAGATTCGCGATATGAGCGTAGAGTTTTTGGATCGCTTGAAACGTGAACGAGATATTTCCATTAAACCCATGTTAAGTGGTGGAAAAATGGCATTCAGAACCCCGCCTTGAAGGATGGAGCTTTGGTTCATAAAATGCTTTGAACGAAAGGGATAATCTATCATACAAAAGCATTTACAGAACTTTGAACGTAAACTTATAGAATGGATTTTGTGAAGTTCCGTCAGGTTACTTATTTTCTTTCAAGTTTCCAGTCTTGTTTCCCTGGTAACACGCCGAAAAAACGAAACCTCGATTTCACGTTTTGCGTGACGTCACGACAAAAGGGCAACACCCGAGAACGAGGCTGCACCCACGGAGAGAAAAAAAAAGATGGATTTTTCATCTCAATGGAAGATGTAAATTAAAATTAACTTTTCTTTTTAAGGACAAATCATCACTTTATTTGCATTATTACTGTGATAAATAGAAGAGGCTAGGTCACACTGTTTGTGGTAAGCCTTCGAACCTGTTTAAAATCAATGAAACGTCGAAATAATGGTTTGAGAAGGTAAATGTAGAAAACCGCCAAAAAAAATAATAATCCTGGAATCCATAAGGAGTACAGCTGGTCAAAAGTTTACAAGTTTTGAAAGCAATGAATAACTTTGGTCTGACAAAATCACAGTTTTGCTACTCAACGTACTGAAAAAAGTGTTAAATTGTTTGTAGTTTTTCACTGACATTTTGGCTCATAATAAGATAAGAAATATGTTTTTTTCCTTTGCACACTGTAACAAGTCCCTTTATGTTAATCAGTTGTTAGCGTTTGAAGTTTTTCAGTTCATGACAGTAGAAAATATGAAAAAAAATGAACAAAAAAAATGTCAGAGGCTTGTAAAGAGTAAGTTTGTGCCATACATCCACAGCATCTGTGAATTAAAAGAGAGAATAATCAGACTGGTTTTAATAACTTGGAGCCTCCTCGTTTAACATAAATTTGCCGAAAAATTCAATTTAGTCTGACAAGCTTATAGATGCTTATTGATTGCGACAGGGCCATTTGGTAACTGTAGCATATATGAGAGTAATACGTTAAATATTGAACGAGACGTCCTTGTAAAAACCTACAAATTCAGACGTTTGTATGGTCGTGTTTGCCTAGTTCCTGTACGGTTTTTTCCCAGGCCTTCACGGTCAATTCGTTTCGGTGATGTATCTGAGACGAACAGTTTTCGCTCGGACCACGTGACCCGAAACGGATTGACCGCGGCGAAATATAGAGGCCTGGGACCTAGGCAATGGTCGTGTGTCAATAGCTGCCACACAGCCATACAAACGCCTGTAAATGTTGCAATTGTTGAATGCATCGTTTGAAGCAGATTTCACGCCAATTACTTTCAAACTCGGCACGATAACTAAATGTTACATGCTCTTTCTAGTTATATATTTTTGTTTTACTCCTAGTCGCTTCTTTTTCTTCTAGATTTATATAGTTTTCAACAGTTTGGAGCGTGAAAAAGTTACTAATGTCAAGAACTTTCAACCTCTCAGGGTTCTTATCAGGACATGTGTTATCGCTTCATGCTACAGAAACCGAGCTATGCCCCAGCAAAATGGCCTGAGCGCAGACCTTAACTTACTATCCCACCCCGTCTGACTCCCATACCCCACCTGACCCCCACTCACCACCCCCACCCCAGATCCTTCCCACTCTCTTAAAACATACGTACAGTAAAAACCCGTAAGTAAGAACCTAGTTTTTAAGAACCTGTTAGGCTAAAATTTGCCAGTTAGACCCCCTCTTTACAAGAACCTGTTTAGCCTAAAATTTGAAACAGGTTCTTATTTTCTAAAATCTATATAAAAAAATGTGTACACTTGGGCAAATAAGATAGGTCAACATTTTGGATCCTCTTTGGAGACACAGTCAGTCATTTTTACATAAATACTTACTTGGTATGCAGATTTTATATAAGGAATAGGCTGAATACCACTAAATTCTATTAGCTACAATGTAATTTTTTTCTTCAGAAAATAAGAACCTATTTGACCTGTTTAGGCTAACTTGGGAAAATGCAGGTTCTTACTTGCGGGTTTTTACTGTATGTACACTAACAGTGTACCTTTACTGTTTGCTGACATCTCTGTTGCTTGAGCCAGACTCAGACTTGGAGAAGTCCATCACATAGTAGCTGCTAGGTTTCCAGGCCCACGTTGATCATCTGTCAATCGGGGAAAAAAGAAACTTTACTGACCATAAGTTACTAGTAATATATAAAATATATTTTAAACGCAAAGGTACGCTAACAGCGGCGGTGCCTCCTAGTTTCCACTGACACCATCTAAATTGCCCGTTCCGAAGTTCAAAAAGGGACTGGGCACTAGTTTACCAATTGTTCAAATTAAGTCATATTAAAAATTTAATCCCATCACCAGAAAGATCGCAGGAAAACTAGTAAGTTTGCAAGTTTGGTTATGATACATTGCATAGTAACCAGGCTGTGAGCTGTCAAAGGTCGTCAAAATTCCATACAAACGTCTCTAATTCAGAGATGGCGTCCCCCAAATCCATACAGTCTCTAATTTTTCTGATTTTGGAAGCCTTCTACATGGTTGAAATCCATCGAAACAACCCCAAACTTGGTAAACCGACTAATTTTAATGTGATCTTTCTTGTGACTCCAATTTTTAATTAAATCAAAATTTTAAAACTCGTCCCCAGTCTCCAGGACGATAGGCAAAAACGCATCCAAAAGTATGCGTTTAACTTTTCAAACGAAAACGCATCAAAGTGGAGAGGGCCTTAAACCTCCCACTGATTCATAGTGCAGCTGCGTGTCTTCGTGTTTTTGATCAGATCCGTTATTCTTATAACCTGACTGCTTGAATTTGTTACAAAACGTTAATAAGGAGAAGTTAGAGATTACAGTCAACTCTTGTTATAGCCGACACCCTCGGGACGTAGTTTGGAGCCCGTAATAGCGAGAGTCCGCAATTGCGGGTGCGAGAAAGAAAGTGCCGTTAAATAATCTAGAAGGAAAGAACGCAAGCAGAGTGAAAAGCAAAGTCCTGTACCAAGAAATCGATGCGAAAATGAACATTCCGGAAGTCTTTGGAAGAGTGTTTATGTATACAAGTTGATACATGACGAAGAACAGACTACAGTTCTACATAAATACATGTATGTTATTGAGAAGTTCAAGGTGTCGGCTTTACCGAGAGCCAAAACAATAAAATTGTTATGTTGGTACCATGAAAGTGTCTGTAATTCCGTAATTGCGAGTCCCTAATAGCGGTAGTTATTTTCAGTCAAATGTCTATAGCGCCGGGGGGGGGGGGGGGGGGGGGGGGGGGATTTCGTCCGTAATAGAATAGCGGTGTGTCCGCAAAGCGAGAGTTGACTGTAATCGCAATAAAACAACAACAAGCGCTTACATCCTTCAGTAGGTTAGCAGGTAGTTGATACAATAACAATGCGTTATCTACGATAACTGATTTTGCCACTCCAATCTCCTCTGCGAGAGATGGCCTCCTTTTGCCAGAAAACTGGTCCTTGATTTGGCGGCATTTCTCCTTTGATCGTTCCAAGCTTTTTTTGCGATCCAAGTTTGGTGCAATCACTGAACAACCAGTTTGCAACTCCTCCGAAAAAGACAGTCGTCGCTTGTTCTCACCAGTGGATGGTCCAGGAGCTGAGCTACACTGTTTTGATAACACGCCGCCGTTCAGAAGCCTTCTTTTCAAATTGTTTGTTCTTGGCATGTCCATCAAGAACTGTTTTGGCAATCGTTATACTGTCCACAAGCGAGTCTCTTCTTTGAGACGTTTTTTGTTTAATAATCTTTCGCCTTTCAGCATTTCGCGAATCTCTCTTCTTGTCATCTGCAATAATCTGTGCTGTTGGGTCGTCGTTGGCTTGGTCCGCCTGTGGCACGTTGGCTTGGTTTGGCGCTATCACTGAACAACCAGTTTGCAACTCCTCCGAAAAAGACAGTCGTCGCTTGTTCTCACCAGTGGATGGTCCAGGAGCTGAGCTACACTGTTTGATAACGCGCCGCCGTTCAGAAGCCTTCTTTTCAAATTGTTTGTTCTTGGCATGTCCATCAAGAACTGTTTTGGCAATCGTTATACTGTCAACAAGCGAGTCTCTTCTTTGAGACGTTTTTTTGTTTAATAATTTTTCGCCTTTCAGCATTTCGCGAATCTCTCTTCTTGTCATCTGCAATTATCTGTGCTGTTGATTTTTCACCGCTCTGGCCTGGGTTGTTGTTGGCTTGGTCCGCCTGTGACACGTTGGCTTGGTCTGCCTGTGACACTCTACTGGAGTAAGTATTGCCTGCCCTAACCAGATGTCCAGCAACTGTAAAAAATAATAAAAAAGATATATTAATAATATTACACATACATGCATATGTAAGCGATGCGAAAAGACAATCGAAGCTTGAAGAGCGGCGAGGAGACTCCCCTCGGCTGATAGAGGCTGCCCACTTACAAAATGTACGAAAGCGAATGTACAGGTCACGCAGAGATTGAAAACTTCTCTTATTCAGATGATTACAAATACAGTCGAACCTGTATATAACGGTCACCCCCGGGACTTCAGAAAGTGGCCGCTTAATACAGGTGGCCGCTTAATACAGGTTTAATACAAGTAGCAAATACAACTCGGGACTTTGAAAGCTGGCCGCTTGATAGAGGGGGCCGCTTAATACAGGGCCATTATATACAGGTTCGACTGTAATACAATGTCTCCTAAATGTGTAGCACAACGAGTGGTCGCTTACGAGAGCTTAAAACCAAATGAAACGACCAGTTGGTAATTCCCAAAAGCGGTCGCTTACTGATGCCGGGAGTGGTCGCTTATTAGAGCTTTTAATTACATAGTTTGAGTGACAATCCAAACGGGGTTTCACAATGGTGGTCGTAACTAGAGCTTGGTCGCTTACGAGAGTGGTCGCAAACGAGAGCTTCACAGGTATGACCCATTTTCAGACCAAAACAGCTTAAAAACACATGAATGAAAAGAGCGCAAGTTTTCAAGGACGCATGCGAGAGATCAGAGGCAGAGTGCCGAGTGGTTAGGGCGCTGGATTTGTGTAATCCGGAGGTCCCGGATTCAAGCCCTCCACCCTTCCATTCGCTGGATTTGTTCTCGGTTGCCCCGTGTTCAACTCCTTGGCTGCGCTCTGTAAATAGCCAACTGGTCTGTCTCCTGCCAGTTGGGATTTTCAATCATGTCATGTTTATTTGAAATATTTGTGCTCCTACACACGGCCCCACAAGCTTCTAGCTTTAAACACAAACCATGTATAAAAATTAATGAAGTTGCTTTACCTTTTTTGACCTTTAGACGCGCGCGTTTTCTCCTGTCGTGCGCGCCCCTCCACCTCGCGCTTTTCATTCCAGGCTATAAAATAATTTGTATGAGAAAAACGTTATTTGACCTTTTAATTTCATACAAGTCTCCTCTAGATATATATCTGTGGACTTATATTTAAAGGATTAAACACAATGTATTCCTTTTTTAGCATTAAAAGGTTTTAAACTTGATTGTATATACATGTACTGTACTTAAGGACCAAAGGCTGCAAGAGTGGGAAATAGGAACCAAGGTACACAACCTTGATTCCTCTTTCCCACTCTTGCAGCCTTTGGTGCAGGTGACTTCCCCAGGCTTGCGCTCCTCCCTCCTTTAAACCAGGATAAAGGAAGTGAAGATTAAGCCTAGTTCGTTCACACAGTCATTAATTAATTCTGTAGTCGTGCACGATTTGCTCGCCGTAATCAACCGATTCAGCTGTCCATTCAACTTGTAAAATGCATAATGTTCAGCTCCACAATAATTTCGCATCTTGCCATTTTAAGCTAAACCATTTGCACAATTTTCCAATATACAAAACTTTAGAAGACACAGAGCGCTTGCTCTCTTTTCATTCAACTATCCGAAAACCTTGCCAGCCTTTTTGCAGCCTGCATCTTGAAAAAAGATGGCCATTTTTTCAAGTTCGTCGTTCGCAATCCATCTTAATCTTCTCCATCCTCTACCATCCTTGTTCCTGTTTGGTTTATTATCACCTCTTTGGTGTGTTTCTACCTTTGTAAACTATTATTTTGAGGCCTTCTTCAATTTGAAGGTGATTTTGCACTTCGCAAAAATTATCGTGACATAGCTCCTTTAAGCTACATGCTTCAACGGGTAATACAAGAGCCAAAAAAATGTCTCGCAGCAGGCTAAGTTCAAGGAAGATCTCATGACATGAGCTCCAAGGAGCTGGTCGATAATGTCCAAATACAAAATAAATGTCCATAATTTATGCAAACTATTTTTTTTTTAATCAATAATTGAATTAAATGCAGGCTATTATATTTATCATGATAGTCCTATAAAATATTTTCTCTCAGCCAATTGAACTGCCAAACATCATTTTATTTTAAGAATAATAATCAGTGTCTGCTGGTATTAAATAAACTTTTTTTTCTGTTGAAAATATTCAGTTGTGACAAGTGGTGTATAAAAAAAATTATATGAAACAAATTATATATGAACTGCAGATAGATAAGATCCTCGCAGTGGTACATGTACAATGTATCTGCAATCAAAACAATGGAAGGGCTGGGTGGTACATGAACAATGTACCTGCATTCAAAACAATGGAAGGGCTGGGAGCATAGCCACTGATACCAGGTAAAACAGATCGGTCTCAACATCTGTAGTGGCAGAGGATACTGAGGAGAGTCAAATCTCCAGGGGGGGAGGGGGGGTAGCCTCCCCGTCACTATTATACCTGAGTACCCTCCCCCCTGGGGTCAAATTACAGAGTTTTTATACACAGAAACTATATATTTTTATCAGTCACTTTTATTTTAAAGCGTGGGGGCTTTTAGCCTCCCATGCCCCCTGGCTCTGCATTGCCTGAGACAACTGACATTTCAGATTATCCATAATGCAGGGTTCACAATGTAATCCCAGGGGGGTGGGAACTCCCATATAAAAGCGACGGGGGTGATGGCTGGAAATTTTGAAAAGAACCCCTAAAAGGCACCAAAACCTCGTTTTGTGGGTGTCGCTTAAATTCATTTTCACCCCTAAGAGGTACCAATTCTAAGACAAAACTAGTCCGAGTTATATATTTTTTCCAGTCTAATACACTAAACGGTACCGGAATAACTCTAATGACAGTCATTTTAAATTTTAACACCCTATATATAAGTGGTACCAAACCACGAATTTTAACCCCTAAAAGGTACTGTGATCACCCCCATCACTTGTACTTCGTTTGTATTTAATAATATGCAGTTTTTTCTGTACCTGGAGCTTGATACGGTGCTTGATAAGGAGCTTGATAAGGTGCCGAGGTAGGTTCCTGCTGAGTGGGAGGGTAGTAAGCGGTATATTCACCCTCTGAAGGATAATAACTTGGGTCAACTCTTATACTCGTAAGCTCGTCATCCTGATACTGCCCAGATTCCATATCTGGATTTTCCATACGTCGGCATAAATGCATATAATACTTTCTTAATGGCCTGCATTAAAAAAAAAATTGAAAGGAGATACATTGTAATTCAATGCCGGCTGACAACTTACACTAATAGTGATATGTCAAATACACCCTAAGCCCTTGCGAGGGTGGGAGGGGGATTATTAGTCTTATTAGTCAAGAGAGATCAGGGACTTGGGTTATTTCAAATCAATTATGCAACAATTGCTTTCCAAGGAATAAATGCACACAAGGAAGTGAGAAAATTATTGCTTGAGATTTAAGACACAAGCTGGAGATTGATGCAGGTCACATGAGACCCATTTGCATACTTGAGTCAGATGCCTACAACACATTCAAACTCACTCACTCTGTTTTGTCTAAATCAAAGCAGATCATTCTCACACATCAATGTAAAAGTTTAGCAAGTGTAAATGGGAGTCAAGTTGTGTTGTACATGTTGTACATATGTAAGCATGACACATGCGACTTATAAAATGATGGACATGTACATGTAGTCATAATATTATGTATGTACATGTATGTATGTATAAGCAAAAATTGCACTGTTTTTAACATAGGCCCTGTGTAGTGCGTGCACTGTGCTCAAGATTGGAGCAGTGTCTTACTTAGTCCCATGGCAATAATTAACACAACAAAATAACCACGGCCAGAGCTCGAACCCGGACCACTTGATCAGGGTCCGAAATTAACTTTTTTATGCAGGCGCCAAGTGGCGACTGAACCAAATTTTTCAGTCGCCAGATAGCAAAGTCTGGTCGCCCCAAAAACAAAATGTACGTAATGAACTGCAATCTTGCGAACCGTGTCCATATTCGTTTGCACGTTAAAAATTTAGAGATCAATACTTTTACATTTTGGATGTGGCATTTGAATAAAATATTCACGGCGAAAGGAAAGCACGTGTTTACGCAATGCGCCCACGGTATGTCTGTCAGATGAAACCGCTGAAACAACATGGCGGCCACTAAATGTCGATTACATATACAGTGCGCGGATTACAACTGTTGTGGAAGTCATTTAACAGGAATCTTACCTTCATTTTTATCCTAATTAAATTAAGTTCACTGGACGTTAAAAACTTTGACAAGACAAAACGTAAGTTGTTTGCTGGAAACCAGCTGTGAAATTTTTATCCCAAATTAATTTCTTGAACGCCGGTTCAAAACATCGAACACGCTAAAAGTTAGTCGCCTGCTGGAGACTAGCCTTGAAATTCGGGTCGCCAACACTCAATTTTTAGTCGCATTGGCGACCAGCTGGTCGCAATTTCGGACCCTGTTGATCCTGAGCCCAGTGCACTAACCGTTAGGCCTCTTCACATCCCACAATGCATGCTTGGATTTTTTTTCATTTTTATGAAATAATATAATAAATGCCTTTAAATATAACCTGCGATCAGGCAAGTTTTTCCGCACTCTTATTAGTCGTAGCCTCCCCGGGGAGGGACTCCCATATAAAAGTGATGGGGGTGGTCGTCGCAATTTTGGAAAATAATCCCTAAAAGGTACCAGAATCTTGTTTTGTGGGCGTGGCTTGAATTAATTTCCACCCTATAAAAAGGTACCAATACTACAATCTAACACAAAAACTAGTTTCCGACGGTGGTCATTTTAATTTCGAAGATTTTAACACCACTAGGCAGTACCAAATCACAAATTTTAACCCCTAAAAGGTGTACAACGATCACCCCCTTCACTATCACATACTATAAGAGAACAAGAATGCAGAAAAATTGGCGTGATTTTGCAGGTTAAAACAAAAAAAATCCCCTTTAGCTTACCATGCAACACGAAAAAGGCGGCCATGAGTAGAACCACCAACAATCCTCCCAGTACAAGATAACTTGCAGCATGTTCACCACCATTGAAACGCCATCTGATTCATCTTGCTTCTTTTTCTTCTTAGTTTTAGCTTTTCTTGCATTAACAGCACCATCATGGCTAACTCTACCGTGAGCCATAGCAATACCAGTCCAGCGAACATCAGACGCTGGCACTGCAAATGGTTTTTGACTTGAATTCATCTTGGCATTCTTCTTAGATTTCTCATCATGTCGAAAACCATTTGGGTATCCCGGTGCTTTTCGTTTTTGCGTAGAAGAAGCCTGTTCGGTTTCCTCCTCGTGTATAGCATCTTCAATTTCAGGAGCATCTGTGGAGCCAACAATCGGGGGTTCCTCATTTGTCAAATCTGATTTTTGTAGTTCCTGTAATTCCTTCATCTGGCTTAGAAGCCATAATAGTGGACCATTCAGGATTCATTTCAGGAGTCATTGTCAATGACTCCATACCAGTTTGAGCAGCGTTTGTGGAGCCGGAGCTAAACCATCATGGATTCCTCAGTTGTCAAGTATGATTCCGTAGATCCTGTGCTTTCTTCATCTGGCTTAGAAGCCATTATAATAGTGGACCGTGCAGGTGTCATTATCAATGACTCCATACCAGTTTGAGCAGCGTTTGTGGAGCCGGAGCTAACCATCATGGATTCCTCAGTTGTCAAGTATGATTCCGTAGATCCTGTGCTTTCTTCATCTGGCTTAAAAGCCATGATAGTGGACCGTTCAGGTGTCGTTGTCAATGATTCAATATTAGTTTGAGCAGGGGATGTTTCCATGGTCACGGCTGAAATTCAGATTTGGATCCTTGGTCCCTGACACTTCATTGGCAGACTCTGAATATGTTGACTCTGAGACAACTGGTGACTGCACTTCAGGTTGAAATGAGCTCGACTCTTGACTCTCCTCAATGTCCCAACAGTAGAAGTGGGTGGTGACATCACACTTGGTTCTACTGAGCTTGACTCAGTGTCCAAATATGACATCACATTTGGTTCTTCAGACTTGGACACTTTGTTTGGTGATATTTCAGGGTCCCATTCAGATTCCTCAGAAGGCACTTCTTTAAGTGATACTCCAGAGCCCCCAGAGCCCCACTCAGTGCTCTGCTCTTCAGACAGTGGCACATTTTTCTGCAACATACATACATACATACATACGTCATTTTTCTGCAACATACATACATACATACGTCATTTTTCTGCAACATACATACATACATACGTCATTTTTCTGCAACATACATACATACAAACATACATACACTTTATTGAGCATCCTGAAAAGGGCTTTTCAGCATCAATATCAAAATAAAGAAAATAAATAAATAAGATAGAAAAATAATTTACAATAATTCACACCAGAGCCCTGCTCTTCTGAGTCTAGTTCTTCATCCGAAGATGGATCTTTTGTTTTGGGGGACTGCTTATGGTCCAGCTTTGATAAATTTGTAGATATTGACAAATTTTACCACTGAAATTATCAATGATTTCAGTGGTAAAAATGTCGTCAATATCTACAAATTCCGGTTGTTCAATAGGAAAATTTGTAGCAGTCAACTCAATGTCATTTATATTTAACAATTAGATTATGAGCTCGAGATTTCTATGCTGTGATAGTTGATGAGGCCGTATTATATAGGCCGAATCAACTATCACATCATAGAAATTGAGAGCGAATAATCTAATTATTGTTTTAGTAAAAAATCACAACAATTATCTAGTAATAACTCTAAATCATCCTCCAAAACGTCGGAGAAACGGGAAGAAACCACAATTTTCCAGATGGCCTCCAGCCACTGCACACTAATGGCTGATAGTATACGAGTATCTCAGCCAATCAGATTGTCTCATTTGCATTAGTGTATACTGTCTAGTAGATTTTTACTAATATTTATTAGCAACTCAGTCGGCACCTCTTGATGTATCATAGTCCCTCTCAGTGTTCCTGTCCCTATGACAGTGGCTCCTGCAGTTGGTAATATTCTTGAACTCTGTCCAGCAGTTGTTTCTAACTGACCAGGATCACTATGTTTAGTTTTGTCAGGTTTGCCATGGTGGAATCCTTTTGAACATCATTTGGAAGGTGTGGCCTTGATTTCATGAGGCGCGTCACCTTTTTGGAAATGTGTTTTGGATCCAAGTTGCGGCTCTTTAACAACTTCTTTATTTCGCTCAGTGTCAATCCGCCAGGTTGTTCCGATGTTTCTTTGTCGCTTGACGACACCTGAGTGCTAGTTTGGGATGTTCTTGACAGTTTCGCGTCAGTTTTTCTAACTGACCTGGATCACCCAGTACATGTCTGAGTTGCCACGCTTAACATGATTACTTTTTAAGTCGGCAGAGTGATGTGGCCGTGATTTCATTAGGTGCGCAAACCTTTTGGAAAGTTGCCTTGGATCCAAGGTGCGGCTCTTTAACACTCCTCATTTCATTTGATGTCAATCCGCCAGGTTCTTCCGATGTTCTTTGTTGCTGACTGACATTTGAGTGCTGGTCGGTGATGTTATTGACATCTTTCCGTCAGTGTTTTCTAACTGAGGATCGGTACTGTCAAACCTGTGGTAGTTGACATCGTTGTTGTTAAAGTCGGCAGAGTGAGTGGCCTTGATTTCATGAGGTGCGTCACCTTTTTGGAAAGTTGTCTTGGATCCAAGGTGCGCTCTTTAACAACTTCCTTATTTCATTTGATGTCAATCCGCCAGGTTCTTCCGGTGTGTTTCTTTGTCGCTTGACGAAAATTTGAGTGCTGGTCGGTGATGTTATTGACATTTTTCCGTCAGTGTTTTCTAATGAGGATCGGTTCTGTCGAACCTGTGGTAGTTGACATCGTTGTTGTCAAAGTTTGGGCAGAGTGATGTGGCCGTGATTTCATGAGGCGCGTCACCTTTTTGGAAAGTTGTCTTGGATTCCAAGGTGCGGCTCTTTAACAATTTTCTTATTTCACTGAATGTCAATCCATCAGGTTGTTCTGAAGTCTGAGTCCGTTCTGGGGTACTCATTGGTCCTTCGGGAGATGATTCTCTATATTTGGCTATCCAGTCACTTCCAATGAAATCCCCGGTGGTCTCCTCAGGTCTATGTTTGATAGACTCTGAAGGTAAATGAAGGAGAAATATTGCCTTCCTCGGGATATTCTGATGGTAACTGACCTGGATCTCCAGTACTGTCTGAGTTGCCACGCTTAACATCATTGCTGTTTAAGTCGGCAGAGTGATGTGGCCGTGATTTCATTAGGCGCGCAACCTTTTTGGAAAGTTGCCTTGGATCCAAGGTGCGGCTCTTTAACAACTTCCTCATTTCATTTGATGTCAATCCGCCAGGTTCTTTCCGATGTTTCTTTGTCGCTTGACGACATTTGAGTGCTGGTCGGTGATGTCCATTGACATTTTTCCGTCAGTGTTTTCTAACTGAGGATCGGTTCTGTCGAGGCCTGTGGTAGTTGACATCGTTTGTTGTCAAAGTTGGCAGAAAGGTGTGGCCTTGATTTCATTAGGCGCGCAACCTTTTTGGAAAGTTGTCTTGGATCCAAGGTGCGGCTCTTTAACAACTTTCTGATTTCACTGAATGTCAATCCATCAGGTTCTTTTGAAGTCTGAGTCCGTTCTGGGGTACTCAATGGTTCTTCGGGAGACGATTCTCCATATTTGGCTATCCAGCCACTTTCAATTAAATCTCCTGTGGTCTCTTCAGGTCGGTGTTTGATAGACTCTGAAGATAATGCAGAAGAAATCTGTCCTTGCTTGGGATATTCTGATGGTACAGAATTTCCTAGAAATACAACAAAAAAGATCATTATATGGATGTGTGACACCATCATATAACAATAATTATTATTATTCCCAAATGCAAATTATTTAACATCAGTAATAACTATCACTGGCCCTGTTAAAGGGGAGTGTTTCACGGTTCGGCGCATGTTCAGGCTTTAATATCAACTTTTATCCGTTTAAAAATGTACTTCTCAATAATTCAATAATCACATATATGTACTATAATAATATTAGTCCAAGCAAAACGACGAATGACCAAAATTCACAAAAAATTTAACGGATTACACCAAGATTGTCAACAATGAATACCAGAAATTATAGTAATTTATTCTGATATTTAAATGTCTAGTACATTGTTGGTGTAATCCGTTGAAATTGTTTGTGAAATTTTAGTCATTCGCCGTTTTTCTTGGAACGTCAATTATTATAGTATGTGATTTATACT